>CM076584.1:1183048404-1183547886 GCA_034641835.2 Pinus albicaulis
GGAACAACATTAATTGGTGCTGTTGCCGGGGACCGAAGTTTCAAAGATTTTCCCTGGGTTTTTTTTTACATTTCCTCTGGTTGTTCAGAGAGGAGGAAATAGTAAGATGTGTTTGTTTGAAAATGGCTCTAGCTCCCAAGAAACCTCACACGAGGTCAGATACCTCTCAGCAAAAAGTTACTGTTTTGTCCGATCCTGAGAAGCTTGTTTCAAAGAAGAGCCAGAAACCAAAAATAGTAGATACACTAGAAGCTACACTGCTCGCACCAGGTAGTAGTTCACGCACTTTCTCATCCAAGAAATCTTCCAAGAAACTCATTTTCTCGGAAGAAGAATCGTCACCATCACCTGATCGTTTTCAAGAACCCACATTAGAAGAGCAATCTCTGGAGTTTGTGTCTTTTCCTTTTACAGAAACTCAGCCCCATATAGTTGCTAGCTCTTCTAAAATCGTTCATACTCTGACTCCTATATCAGTTGTTCCACCTCATTCATCCCCGCCTACAACTGGTATTCATTTTACCCCCGCTCAAGGAGCAGTTAACGCGGGCGTAAACATGGCAGTCCCTGCAGCCCCTGCTTTCTTGATGAATAGATATGCACCATTAAATCTAGCACAACCATTGCATGATATGCCTCAAGAGTATCTCAAGTTACTCCCTAGATTTACTGGTGAAGATGAGATAACTGCAGAACAACACTTGCCTCTGTTTTGCACATTTGCTGAGAATTTGAATGTTGAACATTTAGATGTTGTAATGAGACTCTTTGTTCAGTCACTAAATGGAGAGGCATGGAAATGGTTCAAAGGATTGGCTAATGGTTCAATTAATGATTGGGATGCCCTAGAAAGATGTTTCATTGAAAGGTGGGGCGAAAAGAGGGACCACGGCTATTCTTTGACAGAATTTAATGCAATCAAGAAGAAATCTGATGAAAATATGAGTGATTTTGTGAAGAGATTCAATAAATTGTATAATAGTTTGCCTGCAAAGATGAAGCCTCCTCCTATTGGAGCTAGGGTCATTTTTGCTGGTGCATTTGAACCAGAATTCAGTTTCACATTGAGGGAAAGAAGGTCCCCTACGTTGGAGCAGATTCAAACTGATGCTCTGGAGATTGAGGCTAATATGTCCGTTGCTGGTAAAGTTTCAGATAAAGGAAGGGCTAAAGAAGAAGCCTCAGTTCAAGATCAGAGAATTGACGATATGACTAAGGTCATAAAAAATCTGTCAAATAAATTGGTGAAATTGGAAATAGATAGTAAGCCTGCAAGAAAGAATAGAGGGGTTTTTAATCCCCAATTTAAAAAACAGCCTCTGCAGATTCTACATAGAGAGAAGAAGGATCTAGATCAGGTACAAGCACCTTTGTATATAGAGGCGGCTCCATCCCGTTCAGTAGATGATGATGATGAGAGAGAGGATGATGCTCGAATTTCTGCTGTGTATATGGAAGACGATGAAACAGAAGAAGAAGCTGAAGAGGAAGAAGTGGAAGACAATGATCTTTCATTTGATCAAGAAGAGATGGATGATTACTGCAGATAGTTCACAGACTTCATGCAATCCGAGTTGCATAAAAAATACGATTTGAGGTCAAAGAAGAGACTAAGGACTCAAGATAATGAAGAAAAAGAATCGGAAGCAGCACCTGCTCCAATGGCGACTCCATTCCAGAAAGATCAAACTAAGAAAACAGATAAGGGGAAAAAGCCCATGGACGAAGAAAAAGAGAAGGAAAAGCAGCAAGCAGAAACTTCTCAAACAAAAGTTAGAGATTCTAATATTTTGGGGAAAGTAGTTACTGTTTCTAATCAAAACTCAAATTCCAAGAAAGATCAAGAAGAACCTGAAAAGTTGACAAAATCAAATCAAACTTTCAGTTTGTCGAAAGAGTTGGAGAAAGTGAATATTCAAGTACCTCTTCTTGAGTTCATGAAAACACCTGGCTATAAGAAAGAGATTGCTGAGTTTATCAATTTATCTTAGTCTGATGAAGTAGGTGATATAGTAAATCTGCAGGAAGAAAAACCAGTGGTTACATTTGGACCTCATGTTGAAGAGGTAGATTCATCTATCCCTCCTTTTTATATATCACTTCCGTTACATGATTTTGTTCTACATAACTGCATGCTAGATTCTGGTGCATCCCACAATCCGATGCCACTCTGTGTGATGAAAGAGTTGAATTTGCAAATCACCAAGCCATATCGAGATCTTTATTCTTTTGACTCAAAAAGGGTAAAGTGTGTGGGTTTGATTAAGGATATGGTTGTTACATTGGCTCAAATCCCAGCCAAAAGCATTATGATGGATGTTGTAGTGGCAGATATTCCTGCCAGGTTTGGTATGTTACTATTTAGATCATGGGGGGCAAAGCTGGGAGGAGTTTTGAAGCTAGATTTTACATATGCTATCATTCCCGTTTTCAATGGTGAAGAAAGGAGGTTGTATAGAGAGACTAGATTTCAAAAAACTACTACCAAGAAAGATGCAGGTAATTCACCAATTTATGGCCAAGAGAAGGATGACCTCTCTTGCTTCATGCTACATGAAGATGCAGAATTTGCTGAAGAATCGCAAGGGTAGCGTCCTTCAGCGATTGTACATAAGGAGCTGAATTTGAACAAGCTACGGAAGTGTTATTTTGATGGTGTGTTTTCCAAAGAAGGCACTGGAGCTGGTTTCATTTTTGTTTCTCCTGAGGGTGACCTTGTGCCTTTTTCTTTCAAATTGGAGTTTGAATCCACTAATAATGTTGCAGAATATGAAGCATTAATTATTAGTTTGCAGACAACTAAGCAGATGGGAATTCAGTCTATGACTGTGTTTGGGGATTCAGAATTAATTATAAGACAGATCAAGAATTTATGTCAAACTAAACATCCCAGGTTAAGAGCATATCGGAATGAGGTCTGGGATCTGATCGAAAATTATTTTGAAGCCTTCAACTTACAGTTTGTTCCAAGGGAAGAGAATAGAATGGTTGATTCTTTGGCGGTTGCAGCAAGTACATTCAAGCCTCCTATTAGTCCGAAACAAAGGTATGAAATTGAGATGAGACATAGACCTTCGATTCCTGACAATATTAAACATTGGCAGGTCTTTGAGGACGATGAATAGATTAAGCAGTTTCTGTTGATGATTGAAGATTTTGAAGATCAGTAGATTGATTTGGAATCTGATGAAGATGAATTAGCTGGTAAGACTCTGAAAAAGAATATTGGTGGTTAGGAGATCATTCAGTTGAAAGATAACATTTTTCCAAGAGGTTTGGTGCCTCTTGAAATACTGTTTGATACAAATTACGTTGCAGTGAATCAGAAGAAAGCAAACCAAGATGAG
Source organism: Pinus albicaulis (assembly GCA_034641835.2). Classification (NCBI taxonomy): domain Eukaryota; kingdom Viridiplantae; phylum Streptophyta; class Pinopsida; order Pinales; family Pinaceae; genus Pinus; species Pinus albicaulis. Next base: position 1,183,051,752 of record CM076584.1, read on the forward strand.
CAGGTGGAAGATTGCAATTTAGGGACTCAACAGGAGCCTAAAATGATTAAGTTGTTCAAAGGGTGTTACACAGTAATTTGTCACCGTCCCTACCATTCCCCGTCCCGCACAATGGAGGACCCATTATGTGACCTGTGAACACTGTCATGCCTTGAAAACATCATCAATGCATCCCTCTGAGTATGAGCTTCATTTCCCCTTGAGACATCTCCTTGCAAAATCCATGAAAAATAGCTCTTTTTGCATTGGCGCGGGTAGACAGTTCAGTGCTCGCGCCAATCAGGGAAATCCTGTAAAGAGGTCGCGCCACTTGGCGCTCTGTCATAGAGCAGTAATCGCGCCACCCATTTTAGGGACTGTTTTTTAAATATGGATGGCGGAAGTTGAGTTCAAACAAACTCACAACCATTGCCTATCTTGAGTTGGGAGGTTTGGTTGTGGGAGTTCTATGGAAGGGAAGTAGTTTTGCCACCTTCTATAGAACCTTCCTTGTTGATAGGGCCAATCCCATAATAATAGGGATCCCAACTCCCTCCTTCCCCATCTATAAAAGCTTGCTCAGATCCATGGCAAGCTAGTCTTGAAGTGCTGAAGCTTTGCATCTCCTATTCCCAAGTGCCTTTGTGCTGAAAAGAATCCCTTCTTTCCCTTAAGGCCCATTCAAGCGAGGAGACCATTGTTACGAGACTCTGGAGAGGTTTCCCTTTCCCTTGGCGAGCTTTGCGAGACGTGGACGACCGGAGACCCGCTCGAAAGAGGCTGCAACGTCAGAACTTGGTTGTAACTTCTACTCGTTTATCATTTTAATAGATGACTATGATTATGGTTCCACTCCGTTTTCCATGGTGTTAATGCGAGTAATATCTTTTCTGACCGATGTTTAGTTACGTATGCTGGTTCCTATGCTTGTATCTGTTCGTTTCTTCTGTGTGCAGGTGTTCATCTGCGGGGATCGTGGAAGGATTGTGATCTGCCAGGGCTGAAGGACGGGGACATCTCTTCCTCGGATCTAGCGTTGGAATCCAGGTAGGCTCTTATCCCAAGTCTTTCATTCGTAACTAGGAGCTTGCGTCATAGCATTGTTTGTTTGTTGCTAGACCCCTGCTGGGCTAGTAGGGATCGCCTCTGTCCGCAGAGGGGATTTTACCTCCTCAACAAATTGGCGACTCCGCTGGGGAAGGCCATCGGCTCTCCAACCTTATCGTCATCTCCCAATGCCCTTGAGGCATTTGATGGTCGGGAATCTAAACCCCTGGGAGTTCTCGAGAGTCTGGCGATTACATTACAGGGAAAAACTGTCAACGTGGAAGTAGAAGTGGTTGACGCTAAACTCAACTACAATCTACTTCTTGGCCGCAGCTGGACCCATGCCATGCTCTGCGTGCCGTCTACTGTCTTTCGATTCATCAAGTTCCCTCACGAGGGCAAGATTGTCACAGTAGCCAGTTGTCATTTTTTACCTCGAGCTCTGAGAACAACGTGCCGTATGTGGATCAAATTCCGAATCCCCCAGACAGCATAGGACCTGGTCTCTTCAAAGACCCAGTCCTCATGGGTATTTTCCCTGCACCGCCACCGAATACCGCTCAAGTTAACATGTTGTCCAGGAATGATAACCCCTGGCTGATTCCTACACCTGAGCAGGTATATGAGTTTGGAGAGTCCATGCCTTTAACGCCAGTAGAGATCAGCTACTGTGAGATTGTTGCTGCATCGAACCCTCCACCTCCTCAGCATGCTCCGATGAGCATGGCTCTTGACGTCTACTCACAATCCCCCTGGCTTGGTCAGGCTGATTCGCCTGATCCTCTTAGAGAGACTTTTCCTTCAGATGAGGCTATCATTGAAACTATGTCTCTTGAGGAGCTACCCTGGGGCGATGGACATCATCGTTCCTCGTTTATGCCTAGCTTGGGGGCAATGACTGACTGTCTCGAGCGCTATGCTACTCAGGTTCCTTCCCCTCCTCTTCAAACACCGATCTTGACGCACGAGGTCTTTACGGAGGGTAATCTGAGTAAAATTACTCAAACGGTTCCTATCAACATCTCTGTTAAACCGGGGATTGTTGAGAACATTCATGTGGGTGTGACCTGTTCTCTCGAGGAGATTCAGGTCTATACGGAACTTTTCAAAGAATTCAGAGATGTTTTTGCGTGGTCCTACGAGGAAATGCCGGGAATTGATCCTAGTATTGTCGTGCACGAGATTCCAACCTATCCAGGTGCGAAACCCGTGCGCCAACTCTTGCGTCCCATGCATCCTCGGAAAGCCGCCGCTATCAAGGCAGAAGTTGAAAAACTTCTGAACGCGGGGTTTATTTATCCTATCCCCCTTACAGAATGGGTGTCCAACATCGTCCCTGTCGATAAAAAGCAGGGTACCATTCGAGTCTGTGTAGATTATCGCGATATCAATCGCGCCTGTTCTAAGGACAATTATCCCACTCCGTTTATCGATCAGATTATCGACGATTGCGCCGGGAGTGAGATCTATTCCTTAATGGACGGTTTCTCAAGTTACAACCAGATCAATATCGCACCTGAGGATCAACATAAGACCACATTCATCTGTCCGTGGGGCACTTTTGCATACAAAAAACTCCCGTTCGGCTTAAAGAACGCTGGCGCCACGTTTCAGCGTGCGATGTCATATGCTTTTCATGATATTCGCCATATTGTCCAGTCTTATCTGGACGACTTGCCTGCCCATTCGGGTAAGCGAGAGGATCATCCTAAACATCTTCGCCAGATATTTCTTCGTTGCAGACGCTACAATATTAGGCTCAATCCTCATAAGTGCATCTTCTGCGTCGATTCTGGCCGTCTTTTAGGCTTTATAGTCTCGAAAGACGGAATTCGCCTCGACCCTCTGAAGGTTGAGGCCATTATAAATCTCCCGTCACCCTCCTCCCTTTATCAGCTGCAGAGTCTGCAAGGGAAAGCGAATTTTCTTAGGCGCTTCATCCCGAATTACGCCGAGGTGGCCAAAGGATTCACTCGTTTGTTAAAGCAGAATGTTCCCTTTCATTGGGACGAAATCGCTCAAGAATCCTTTGAAAAGCTGAAGACATTGCTAGTCAATGCTCCGTTGCTTCGTCCTCCGGACTACCACCGCGACTTTACTTTGTATCTAGCCGCCGCATTAAGCACCATCGCCATGGTCTTGGTGCAGGATGACGAAAACGGTGATGAACATGTTGTTTATTACCTCTCTCGGAACCTTCTCGACCCAGAAACGCGTTACGCACATGTTGAGAAGTTGGCCTTAGCAGCCGTACACGCTGTACAGCGCTTTCGCCATTACATCCTTTTGCGCACGATAACAGTGGTTTTAGACTGCAACCCCATGACATATATTCTTTCTAGACAATTGCTGGGGGGCAAGTACTCCAAATGGATCGTCATCCTGCAGGAGTTTGATTTGGAGTTCACCACTGCCAAATCAACTAAATCACTGGTCTTCGCGGATTTGATATGTTCTCTCCCTACAGACTCTCTTCCTGAACACTCTGAAGATCATATACCGGACGAAACGCTGTTTCTTATTGATACTCGTGATCCTTGGTACGGTGACATCATAGTGTATCTTCAGACCGCGACATTCCGGTCTGAGTTGGATAAAGCTGCACGCTGTCGGATTCGGCACCAGTCCCAACCCTACCGCATAGTAGGAGATACCTTATATCGTATTGGAGTAGATTCGGTGCTCCGACGATGCCTTACCTTGGACGAGGCTGAGAAAGTCTTAAATGACTGCCACAGTGGCGCCTGTGGTGGACACATGTCCGGATATGCCACTGCCCAAAAGATTCTGAGGGCAGGTTACTTCTGGCCTTCTATATTCAAGGATTGTATCACTGCAGTCCGAAAATGCCATCCGTGCCAGATTTTTCAGCGCAAGATGCGCGCGCCGCCGTTGCCTTTGCATCCCGTTATTACCGTCGGCCCTTTCGTGAAATGGGGCGTGGATTTTATGACGTGTAACCCTCACTCGGCCGGGGGGCATGCGTATATCATTGTCGCCGTCGACTACTTCACTAAGTGGGCCGAGGCGATGCCTACACTAGCTGCTGACGGAAGAACGGCTGCTTCATTTTTATTCAACCATGTTATTGCACGATTCGGGGTTCCTCAAGCTATCGTCACTGATCACGGTACTCATTTCCGTGATTACATGATGGCGGAGATGACAGCTGCGTTGGGCTTGCGTCACGACAGCTCAACGCCATACTACCCTCAAGCGAACGGTCAGGTTGAAGCGGTGAACAAGGTTTTGGTCACTATGCTTCAACGACCAGTTGGGATTCATAAATCCAGTTGGCATCTCCAACTGTTCTCAGCTCTCTGGGCGTACCGAACATCTGCTAAAAGTGCAACCGGATTCACACCATTCCAACTGGTGTACGGTCTGGAAGCTACTTTGCCGGTTGAATGTGTCATTCCTTCGCTCAAATTAGTTGTGGAGCTCTTACCGGATACTTCTCCTGAGGAAGAGCGTCTTCTGTATCTCGAACGGTTGGATGAAACCCATCGTCTAGCTGCTTTGATTATCGAAGCACAAAAGAAGAGGGTCAAATCTCATTTTGATCAATCTGTTTCTCCCCGTTCTTTCATTGAAGGAGACCTAGTCCTCTTGTACGATCAGGCACATGATAAGCTTGGTGCCGGTAAACTCCAACCCATGTGGCACGGTCCCTACATAGTAAAACGTGTTTTGAAAAATGGGGCCTACGAGCTTATAGACTACGAAGGAGTTCCATTGGCGCAGCCCAGAAATGGGTTGTACCTTAAGAAGTACTACGCCTGAAATGATTTTTGGTGTGGTGTGTGTACATAGGTGTGTGATTTTCATTTGTGTGCATGGTGTGGTGTGCTTTGTAAACATCTTTCTGCTGATCGGGTCTTCCTGGTTGTGCAGATGTCTTTTCATCCATTTGTTGGTTTCGCGGATGGTGCCTCCCGCAGTACCAGGAATCTGTCTTCCGCAGCCTGGGTAATCTACGATCCTGCTGGTGAGTTGATTGACCTACAAGGTGTGTGTTTAGGACGTACCACGAACAATATCGCGGAATATAGCGCCGTATTGGAATTATTAACCGAGGCAGTAAACCTTGGTATCCGTGAATTGCTCGTGTACCTAGATTCACGGCTTGTAGTGTTGCAGCTGAACGGGCACTATTCGGTAAGAAACCCGTCCATTTTACGATTGTATTTGCGTATTCGATTACTGGAAAGGAATTTTGAATACATTACATATCATCATATACCCAGACATTTGAATACATTGACAGATGCAGTAGCAAATTTGGTATTAGATAGACATTTGCGCAATTTATAAATCATTATCACATGTAAAGAAGACTCATCCAGAAATAGATATGCATATATATAGATATCGAAATGTTTACATGGAAGTGTGTCACATAAAACTCAAAAAATATACATAATTGTCTTAATACATCCGGAGACACTGTGTCTCTCAAAAAATAGGTGTGGCTAAATCCTAGAGACTAATCAGCATGGTGCTCATGATAGCACGTCACTGCACGCACTAGCCGCCTCAGGATTCGGTGGAGCCGGTTTGGAACTCCCACCGTATGGCGTTGGTACTCCATCGGTACATCTGACAGTCGGGCATAGTCTGGGATCCCATGGACGATCCCCTCGAGGTTCTGAACCAGTGCCTCTCCTCCGGTGCCTTCCCCCTGGATCTCAGGGGCGAGTTGTGTCCTCCGGGAGATAGGAGACATCCCGGCTGGTCTCTCAGGTCCTACATCTGCATGCATATATAATTGTGTTTAGACAAGTGTGTATTAACAAAAAAAAAAACATATAAACATAAAGTCAAAAATATGAGGTCTTACCCAGCTCTTCATCCCAGTCGTCTCCTTCTGGTAGCGGGAGATCTGGGTCCCCTGTAAAGTCAGTTCCCGCATAGGGCCAATCTTCCACAACGATCAGTTGGCGCCGTAACCACCTGAAGAACTCGGGCTTCCAGGACATCTGTTGCCCGCCTCCAGATCTGGGCATCAGTGCTGCCCAGCGAGCCATTCTCAGCTCTCGTGGTACTGGACTCGCCACATGGGCCTCTTGGCCCTGGAAGGTTGGTATGCGTTCCAGAATGAACGATACCAAGATGGAACCATACCCAAACTGCTTCAGTTTGTTCTGTTTGCACTTTGTAAGCTGCCTTTTCATGTTGATCGTGACAGCTGTTGCCCAATCATACAGTCGGGGACCCATGCATTCTGAGGCCAGTAAGAGTTTAGTCTTTGTAGCCTCGTGCGGTGCCTGCGATCCAGCAGCCCGCGTAATGGTGTGGAGTACAACTCTCAGTGCTAGGTCAGGGATGGTTGAGATGTATACCTTCTTACTCCATGTTCCTGTTTGTGCCCCACGGCACACCCGCGCCATTACTTCTTCCATCTTTTCCCCTGATGGTCTGCTCCCAGTCAGTACAGGGATTGGACCCCTGCGGGATAATCCGGTAACAAAGTAAATGTCGGTGACCTCCAATTCCAACACCTGGTCTCGTATTCTGAATACTTGGTCATTTTCATCCCAGAGGTTGATCAAATATTGGAGGAGCTCAGGCTGAGCTCGTAAGCAGGGCGTGAGGAAGAACTTTTTTAAGCCACAGTCTCTCAGAGCATTCATACATGCTTGGCTTTGCATGGCCTCTTCGTCCTCATCTCCGTGTTCTCGTTCCTTCCATTCGATTTCCATTCTGACTGTTTATCTGCATTCACATGGTCCAAAGCCCCTGATTAGATCTTTTGTAGCTTCAAAATTCAAGAAATTTGGCATAAATAGCGGAATTTTAGGCGGAAATTTGGGTTCCGCCGCTGGCGCGACTGTTTTGCTGACAGTCGCGCCATGTGGCGCGGGCCCTTTGGTAAAAAGAGCTCAGTGGCGCGGGTCTGTGCCCGATACCCGCGCCACTTGGCCCGGCCCTAAAATTTCAAAGGTGCCCTTACAGAGCTGATTTCTAAGGGGAAATCATTAAAAAATGCATGGAAAGAAAGAGAAAAGGAGTGCCTCTTACCTGTCACAGACGAGACGCTGAATAGTTGCCTGGATTGGTCGCAATCACCGTCAGAAGATTCTGCTCCAAATGGACCACTGTTGCTCTCCACAAGGTAAATAGTAAAAAGTAATTTTATTTTTTACCATTAGACACATTTATAACTTTTCGACGTTAAATGAGCTTTAAAAGTTATTTTTTGTCAAATATTTGCATGTATTATGTCGAAAATGGATTTTACGCTTGTTGGGTATGTGCAGCGGCAGGTTTTTGCGACTTAAAAGGTGGAAACGAGTTGTATTTTATACTTTTTCGGACTCGGTAAATACGCGAAAAAGTCACTCTGGAGTCATCTTTCAGCTCTTTTCTGACTCTCTAAATATGAAAAGATCGCCGAGGCCCTTGTCGTTTCGATCTCGTTAAAATGGACACAAATCGACATTCACCCAGTATAAGTTTAACCCTTTTTCGGGCTGGGCTGGATCGATTACGAAAAAGGAATACCCTAGCCTATCGCGACTAGGAGGTTTTCCCGGATATTGTTTTCTACCTTTTCGGATCCGGGGAACTATTTACGAAAAGGGACCTGTGGAGTTTTCTTTTCCGCTGTCTTTTCAAACTCTCTAAACATGAAAAGACGCCGAGTTCTTCCTTTGTCAGACTCGTTAAACCCTGATGACATTGGATTTCGTCGAAATGACGTTCTCAGAGTTTCTCCTTCCTAGGACTCGTTAAATGCACTAGGATGGATTCGCCCGAAGGGCGGACTTATATCACAAGCATATGCTATCCCCTTCAAGCTTGTTATCAAAAATAATTGGGGTACTCGCCAGAAATGGTGGGGGAAAAATGGAACCATCGTCGTTGTCGTCGGCAGTGTGTCGCTCTTGAACATGGCACTTGTCTGCATTCGTGTCGGGTTGGGGACATCTCATCTCGCTGCTTCACTTTGCTTCCATGGGTTTGGGTAATCTCTTTTGACCTCTCATCTGTTCACCGCCTCGTCACCATGACCTTTGATCCGTTGATGTCAAATACTGCCAAGTCCATTGTCGTGCCGTTCATATGTTCAAGAGAAGTTGGCCTCTGCAGATATCAACCTTCCTCTGTTTCTCATATGGTCCTAATTCACAACAAACATTATGTTCCTCTGTCTCGTGTCGATGATGTGGGAATCATTATGGCCCACCCTCGATCAAGGTCACTTCCTGTCGACTTCAACTCATTATCCGGGAAGTTGGTCTAGAGACTCCTTATGGTACCTTGGAGCCTGCATGCCTCAATGGCAGGTTCGTCGCATTCGACGTGAGGTTTACATCATTGGCCTCCGATCGAGTGATTCTGCGGGTGTTCGACGTCAACTCATTTATTCGCACGCCGTAGATTGTACCTGTATTACCTTGAGGACCATTGTCATTATTGGTGGTTTCTCTCGCGTCTGTTAACAGCTTTCATCATTGGCTGGTAATCAGACGATGTTCTTGCATGTTCGACATGAGCTCACACATTCACATGCTCGAACTTGTACTTGTTTGGGTCGAGATGGAGCGCAAGACCCTGGATTGTGTCTGTTGTAATCCAGGCTGCGATTGTGGATTATTATCATTATGTACATGACTCACTGATTGGATGGCTGCGACCATACCCGAGTCTATTTGTTTGATCTTAGTTGGATGGCTGCGCCCATACCCTGGATCCGGATTATAGCATACTCTGTTCGGATGGCTGCGTCCATACCATATATATACATCATGTACTTGAGATATCAGTTGTATCGTTCTGTGCAGGTTTTCCGACGACGGGCCTTCAGTTGGACATGTTCTCGTAAAGCATTTCACCCCTCTCTCTCTCGGACCTCATGCTTTAGGGGGCATCTGTTACACAGTAATTTGTCACCGTCCCTACCATTCCCCGTCCCGCACAATGGAGGACCCATTATGTGACCTGTGAACACTGTCATGCCTTGAAAACATCATCAATGCATCCCTCCGAGTATGAGCTTCATTTCCCCTTGAGACATCTCCTTGCAAAATCCATGAAAAACAGCTCTTTTTGCATTGGCGCGGGTAGACAGTTCAGTGCTCGCGCCAATCAGGGAAATCCTGTAAAGAGGTCGCGCCACTTGGCGCTCTGTCATAGAGCAGCAATCGCGCCACCCATTTTAGGAATTGTTTTTTAAATATGGATGGCGGAAGTTGAGTTCAAACAAACTCACAACCATTGCCTATCTTGAGTTGGGAGGTTTGGCTGCGGGAGTTCTATGGAAGGGAAGTGGTTTTGCCACCTTCTATGGAACCTTCCTTGTTGATAGGGCCAATCCCATAATAATAGGGATCCCAACTCCCTCCTTCCCCATCTATAAAAACTTGCTCAGATCCATGGCAAGCTAGTCTTGAAGTGCTGAAGCTTTGCATCTCCCTATTCCCAAGTGCCTTTGTGCTGTAAAGAATCCCTTCTTTCCCTTAAGGCCCATTCTAGCGAGGAGACCATTGTTACGAGACTCTGGAGAGGTTTTCCCTTTCCTTGGCGAGCTTTGCGAGACGTGGACGACCGGAGACCCGTTCGAAGGAAGCTGCGACGTCAGAACTTGGTTGTAACTTCTATTCGTTTATTACTTAATAGATGACTGTGATTATGGTTCCACTCCGTTTTCCATCATGTTAATGCGAGTAATATCTTTTCTGACCGATGTTTAGTTACGTATGCTGGTTCCTATGCTTGTATCTGTTCGTTTCTTCTGTGTGCAGGTGTTCATCCGCGGGGATCGTGGAAGGATTGTGATCTGCCAGGGCTGAAGGACGGGGACATCTCTTCTTCAGATCTAGCGTTGGAATCCAGGTAGGCTCTTATCCCAAGTCTTTCATTCGTAACTAGGAGCTTGCGTCATAGCATTGTTTGTTTGTTGCTAGACCCCTGCTGGGCTAGTAGGGATCGCCTCTGTCCGCAGAGGGGATTTACCTCCTCAACAAAGGGGTCCTGAAGGACTACAAAGAAAGGTATGTAGATTTTCTAAAACAATTCAAAGATGTATTTTCTTGGTATTATGACGATTTGAAGACATATGATAAGAGTATCAAACAGCATAAAATCCCACTGAAGGATGGAGTCAAGTCACATAAACAGAAGCTCAGATAGATTAATCCATTGCTGTTGGCTCTGATCGAAAGGGAAATAAAGAAATTCCTGCAAGCCAAGATAATTGTTCCACTCAGATATTCAGATTGGGTTTCCAATCTTGTACCCATCCGAAAGAAAAATGGAGAGATAAGGCTGTGCGTAGATTTCATGAATTTGAACAGGGCTTCATTGAAATATAATTATCCTTTGCTGAAAATGGATTTTGTCTTACAAAAAGTAACTAGAGCTTATAGATTATCTATGGTGGATGGATTTTCAGGGTATAACCAGGTGGCTGTGGAGAAAGAAGATCAGAAGAAAACTGCCTTCACTACGCCCTGGGGAACATTCATGTATGACACGATGCCATTTGGCCTGATGAATGCGGGGGCCACATTCCAACGAGCGATGGATATTGCATTCATAGGTGATCAGTTCGTGGTGGTTTATTTAGATGATGTCACAATTTTCTCAAATTCCGATGAAGAGCATTTACAACATTTGCAAAAAGCCTTCCTGAAGTGTAGAAAGTATGGGTTGTCGCTCAATCCTAAAAAATATCTGTTTGCCCTAGAAGAAGGCAAAATGTTGGGCCATATTGTTTCAAAGCAAGGTGTGAAGATTGATCCAGCAAGATTTGAAGCAATACAGTCTATCCCACTGCCTCGAAGAAAAAAATATATTCAGAGATTTCTTGGAAAAATTAATTTTCTAAGAAGATTCGTTCCCAATTACGCAGAAATCGTCAAGAAGATAACGGACATGTTGAAAAAAGATGCCGAAGTGAAGTGGGACAAAGAATCCAGAGAGTCTTTCCAAAGAATTAAAGAAGCTTTAAAGGAAGTGCCTGTTCTCATTAGTCCAGATTATTTGAAGCCATTTCAAATTTTCTCGTTTGCATCTCCTTCAACAATTGCTGCTGTGTTATTACAAAGAAATGAAGAAAAGCATGAACAACCTGTAGCATATTTTAGTAAAGCTCTCCGAGATGCAGAATTAAAATATAATATACTGGAGAATCAAGTATATGCTCTGGTGAAAGCATTGAAGGCATTCAGAACCTATATCCTCCATTCTCAAATATTGGCATACATTCCTAATTCTGCCGTAAAGGACGTCCTGGTACAGAGCGATGTAGAAGGAAAAAGGGGAAAATGAATTGCAAAAATCCAAGAATATGATCTGGACGTTAAACTCACCAAATTGGTCAAAGGGTTGGGATTGGCCAAATTATTAACAGAGTCAAATTTCCAGGCACTAGGAATTAATTTGTTGGCCCCTGTAGAAGAAATCAATGGAAGAATAGAGGATAATCAGTCAAAGCCAGCAATTAAATATAAATTTCTCTGCTCAAGTTGGTATAAGGACATTGTTCATTATTTATGTTTTCTTTCTTGTCCTCCTTCCATAGATAGAACCAAATACAGAGCCTTAAAGCTTAAGGCTCAACCTTATGTCATAATCGAAGCAAGGTTATATTGGAAAGATCCTGCTGGGGTATTACTGCTGTGTTTGACAGAGGAAGAAGTTCCAGAGGTAATCAAAGAATATCATGAATGCTTGTGTAGAGGTCACTATAGTTGGAAGGTAACTGCCCATAAGGTTTTTAAATCAAGATTCTATTGGCCATCTGTTTTTGCTGATGTATATAAAGCAGTCAGAAGTTTTCAAAAATTCCAGGTGTTTGCAAAGAAGAAGAAGTTAGCTCCATTACCTCTTCTCCCTGTTTTTGTTGAAGAACCTTTCAGGCAATGGGGATTGGATTTCATTGGGGAAATCAATCCACCATCCAGTGGGAAATTTAAGTGGATTATTACTGCTACGGATTATTTTACAAAGTGGGTGGAGGCAATCCCCACCAGGAAGGCAAATGATTTGGTTGTAATGAAGTTTCTTGAAGAAAATATCTTTAGCAGGTTTGGATGTCCAGTAAAGATTGTAACAGATAACGCCCAAGTCTTCAGCTCAATAAGGTTTATTAATTTTTGTCAAACTTACAATGTGATATTGTCTCATTCTACACCTTATCATCCGTAGGGGAATGGATTGGCAGAGTCTTCTAATAAAACATTGGTAAATTTTTTTGAAGAAGACAATCAGTGAAAATCAGAAGAATTGGGATACAAAGTTAGTTTTTGCTTTATGGGTAACAAGGATGACCACTAGAAGATCTACTGGCAAGTCTCCTTATGAGCTTGTATATGGTACTCAAGCATTGTTTCCGACTCAGTTGGTAAAACCTGTGATTTCCTTTCTCCAAGATGCTCAAACAGAACCAAATGCCATGATTAGAAGAATGAACAATGTAATGGAGTTAAATGAAAACAGAAATCAAGTTTGGGAAAACTTGATCACTTATCAGCAGAAAATGAAGACAATATTTGACAGGAAAGTAAAGGAGATCATGTTTCAGAAGGGAGACTTAGTATTGAGGTGGGATACCCGAAGGGAAGACAAAGGTAAACATGGAAAATTTGATCCCTTGTGGTATGGTCCGTTCAAAATCAATGAAGTCAAGATGAATAACACTTTCATGCTGGAAAATCTTGAAGGAGAAGTATTAGATATGCCTGTGAATGGGAAATATCTAAAGCATTATTTCCAGCACTAAGAAGCAGTTTCATCATCATTGTATATATCCAGTGTGATCATTGTACATTTTCCATCAAGCAATATGTGACTCCATGCCCGAAGTGAAGGCACTGATCTGCAGGTTATTAGTGTTTCATGGTAAAAACACTATCCCCAAGTGGAGCCAGATGTTGTAGATCATATCTGCATATCCTTTACAATTTTTATTTTTGAATATCAAAAATACAAAAAAATAGAAAATCAAAAAATCATATGTTATAGTATAAAGTTTTATACTATATCATAAAACAAGCATTTCAAAGCTCGATGAATATTAACCTTATTGAAATATATGTTTTGATTTAAGCTTAAGATCCGAGAAATTTCTTGAGCTGAGGTGGTGATCGTGGAAAAGTGCTTTCGGATAAGTTATTGTGGGGGGAGAAGTAGCTCGTAGTTTATCAAATCCCGACCCCCCGTAGTTGACTGGTCAGATCACGGGTGAGCCGTGATCGACGGCTGTGAATAACTGCGGGGGGTGCCGGTCGAAGTTCGCTACCGTACTCCAGGACTTCCCCTGTGGCGTCATCGAGCGAAGTGGAGAACGATTGTCATCCCGCCCTCAACGGTTTTGTCCACATCATGTTGATTTATTGCGGATTCATAGTAGCTTATTAAAGAGTTATTTAGTCCCATTTTGTCCATGTGCAATTTGTTTTCCCCTTTTATTTGTGTTCTTACCACCATTTCCGTTACATGGTGCTCGGCCCCTATTAGTCTGCTTTCTTCCCCCCTCGTTTGGTTCTTCAAACCTGGTCCTCTCTGGATAGTGAAAAGGACGTCCGCGATACCACGTCGTGTCAGTCATCTACGCATTACCAAGTAACCCTAAACACTGATAAATCCCCTATATTATCTGCTATGAAAAGTTCTGGTTTGCTGTCCGCCTGTGTTTCGAAAACTCACTTCTTCCCCGAGTTCATCTCATGGTTAGTCTCATCAATGTACCCTGGTAAATGTTTCGTCATGAATTTTCAGAGAGAAAATGTCCTGCAGGTATCAACACAATTAATTCACCAAGCATTGTGCTTTCCAGAAGATAACTCTCCGTTACAATTCTCTGAAGATTCATTGGTTCAGTATTTTGAAGACCTTTCAAACAAAGAGTTCAGTCATTGTATGTAATTTTTGAAATCAAATCCAGAAAAAACTCAATTTGAAGGAGAAGAGTTCAGTTTGGAGGCATTCAATGTTCAGTATAGGCCAGTTCTTAGCTGCATTATGGAGATTTTGGGGAAAGACGATGACCACAAAATTGATAAATCAGTCTTGGGGATGTTTTCACTAATGATGAAACCAAGGGTGGTCCTTGACATTCCGTTTTTTTGGCAGGAAATAGTAAATTCCCAATTGATATCTTTTCCTCTAACAGGTTTCTTCAGATTTCCATCATTGGTTGTTTACTTATTTTTGTATCAAAATGTTGAAGAGTTCATGAGTTTGGGTTTAAATATAGTTGATAGTAATAAAAATAAGAAATCAGTTTTATTCTAGACCGACATGATTAGAAAATAAGAGAATGAAGCAGGGCTGTTTGAATTTGCTAATCATTTCATGTATATTGCTTATAAAATTTTGAATGGAACTCTTCCTCCATGCTTTCTACCAAAAGCCCGGGAGTTCCTACAGATAGGACCCAATTGCAGATTTGGAGATTGGTTTGTATTCAAAGAATACTCAGAGATAAGGCTGTATGGAGTTAGAATTGAGCCCTATAGGCTCCCAACGTTTGTACCCATGCAACTTTTCGCCCTGGAATTCATAAGGCAAAGTCTTAATGTAGATCAAGTCCACTTTCTTCCCATGAAGAAAGGTTTGATGTACAAATTGCCTATGAGTGTGGGACCTTTTGTGGTCAACACGAGACAAGCTTTTGATGAAGTCTCAAAAATGTTGGAAGGGACATAGTTGTTGTTGGGAGAAAAATGGCCTTATGATCCGCATGGAATAATTTCTCAGAAAAGAGTTGAGAACGGGTATGCTGCATTCTCCCATGTAAACAAGCCTGATATAGAGAAGCTGGAAAATCCAGGTGAAACAAGTGCCTAAAAAACCAGCATTCAAACACCTGCCATTATGGAAAGGGCAAGCAAAAGAAGTAGAGAAGATGTTATTGAAATATATAATGAGGAACCCAGAGAAGAAAAGAGAACCAAACTAGCAGAAGATCATTCTCCCAATTCGCCTGGTTGTACCCTTCATATCAATGAAGAATCAAGTGTTCCCTCTTCTCCTAGGACATGAACTTTACTCAGAAAGGATGCGGGCAGTCAAGCAATTATTCACGCAAATTGAAGAAAGAAATCAGAGAATAAAATCCAATGTAGAAGCGCAAGCAGAACATCACACAACTGCTGATCAGAATAGATTATTGACTGTAATGGATATTGAAAAAGATCAATTTAGAATGGCTCTGTCACATCCAAAGGGAATGTCCCTTGGGTCTTCGAGCAGCTTTAATGAGGTAAACATAATCATGGATGTTAAAAAGATCCCATTGTGGGACAAAATGAATCTTCATATGCAAACCAGGCAGTTGATTGTAAATGATTTGAGCAAGACTAATGCCACAGCAGTCAAGACTGAAAACATGCTTGCAAAGGTCATCAGACAATGAAAAAGGGAGAAAGCTAATTCAAGGGCATTAACAACTCAAAATGAAGAGTTGAAGAAGATCATTATGAAAATTGGTGTGGATCCAAATGATAAAGATGCAATTCAAAAACTCATGAAAAGTGCAGAAGTAGAAATATCCTCACTAAGGAAAAAGTTAAAATTACCAGCTACAGAGCACTCAATGGCTGCAGAAGTAGCTGAGGTAGAAAAAGAAAAGGAAGAGTTACGTCTGCAATTGTTACAAAAGGATGAAGAATTGTCCAAAGTGAAGCAGACTGCCATATTATTGCAGAATCAAATTCAAAACCATACTTGCACTTTTGTTGTTCCTATAGGTGATAGTGATGCGGATCTTCAAACCCAAATTGTTCAGCTTAGCACAGAACTGAAGATAGCTGAAGGTGATCTTAAGCGGGTTCAGTTAGATTTGGAAACAACTACTAAGATGATGAGAGGATGGGAAAATAAAGCAAATGAAAATAAGCAGCAATTACAAAAGGCTGAGGATAAAATTAAGGAGCTCAAGGAGAACCTGAAAGGTAACATTTCACTTTTAAGAGCTAAAGATATTATTTGGACTGAAATTATATCTGAAATGAAGTCAAATTGGGATTCCGTAAGTATAATTGCTACAGAGAAACGCCTCATCTCAAACCATGAGGAGGAGATATCATCAGAAAAACAAATGCTCATTAAAAGAGAAAATTGGGCTAGGAGGTTTTTAAATTTTATCAATTCCAAATCAGATGAAGAGCTAGAAGAAATTGATATACAAGACAGATACTTCTATGCTGAAGAAGTTAATAAAATGATAATTAAGAATGATCTACGAAAAGTTGCAGAGAAAAGGTTGCTGAGAATTAAAGAGGCGGTAAAGAAGTTTGATATAACTTTTGATAAATTGATCCGAACATGTTTGCCTTCATGCTGGACAGAAAAGGGAAATATTTTGACATGGAAGTTTTATGAAGATGCATTAACACTGGCAAAGAGCAGAGCAGATAGCAGACATGAAAATACACAAGTTTTAAAGGGAGAGACATTGTTTAACTTTTTACGGAGGCACTTCAATTTGCTATGGATGGTAAAGGCACTCTTCACAGAAAGGCTCACTCACAATCAGGCAGTTGCATTTATATTGGAATACCTCAGCTACATGAATGCTTCTACAACTCAAAGTGAACTTTGGAAAAAATGCAAAATCTTCTCCATTGACACAACAAAGAAGATTCCAACGGACAAATCAAAAGTAGCTGCTGATTCTGCAGCCACTTCAGGACCAGTTGTTCCTTTAGATTAGAAGTTTTAAAAATCCTCATTATGTCATTTCTCAGGATTATGTAAATGTAATAAGACTTTTTCGAGGCATGTACCTCCATGACAGTTAACAGTTTAGGCAGTTAAAGTTGGCTAGAGTAGTTAGGATCAGTTTCATTACTGGAAACTGTTTTTTCATAATGTATTTAAAGACAATTTGAAGAAAGACAAAAGGTTCCGAGTTTTTGACCTTGAAGCCTAATTTTGTACTGAAAAATATTGAATCAATGAAAAGTTATGCAAGTTTCCTTCATTCTATCTATGTTGAATAGTTTTCCAGTTTTCATTTCTTTTCCATATCTATGAACAAAATAGAGTGATTTGAGCTGCAGGTCTCTTGATATCTGTGTATCTAAGAGTTAAACATCCTTAATGGGCACTCCTCTATTTTAACTTTATTGTTTCTCACTTCTTCAGGGTTTTATAATGATAGATTATGTTTTAAGCAGCATATCAAATTGAAATCCTTTTCCTTCTTTTTCTTCCATTCAGTCGCTTCAGCATAAAGAGAACATGGCATTGCAGAACTTGTAGGGGTTTGATATTTGGAGATTATATTATTAATATTAGAAGGTTTAATAAACAGAGACAAATATACACTTGTTTGTGACATAATCTTTAATGTATTGAGCACGGATTCCTTTACGCAGCAAGGAATTGTTTCTCGAGGAACAACATTAATTGGCGCCGTTGCCGGGGACCAAAGATTCGAAGATTTTCCCTGGGTTTTGTTTTACATTTCCTTTGGTTGTTCAGAGAGGAGGAAATAGTAAGCTGTGTTTGTTTGAAAATAGCTCTGGCTCCCAAGAAACCTCACACGAGGTCAGATACCTCTCAGCAAAAAGTTCTTGTTTTTTCCGATCCTGAGAAGCTTGTTTCAAAGAAGAGCCAGAAACCAAAAATAGTAGATACACCAGAAGCTACACTGCTCGCACCAGGCAGCAGTTCACGCACTTTTTCATCCAAGAAAGCCTCCAAGAAACTCATTTTCTCGGAAGAAGAATCGTCACCATCACCTGATCGTTTTCAAGAACCCACATTAGAAGAGCAATCTCTGGAGTTTGTGTCTTTTCCTTTTACATAAAATCAACCCCATATAGTTGCCATCTCTTCTGCAATCGTTCATACTCCGACTCCTATATTATTTGTTCCACCTCATTCATCCCCACGTACAACTGGTATTCATTTTACCCCCGCTCAAGGAGCAGTTAACCCAGGCGTAAACATGGCAGTCCCTGCAGCCCCTGCTTTCTTGATGAATAGATATGCACCATTAAATCTAGCACAACCATTGCATGATATGCCTCAAGAGTATCTCAAGTTACTCCCTAGATTTACTGGTGAAGATGAGATAACTGCAGAACAACACTTGCCTCTGTTTTGCACATTTGCTGAGAATTTGAATGTTGAACATTTAGATGTTGTAATGAGACTCTTTGTTCAGTCACTAAATGGAGAGGCAAGGAAATGGTTCAAAGGATTGGCTAATGGTTCTATTAACGATTGGGATTCCCTAGAAAGACGTTTCATTGAAAGGTGGGGTGAAAAGAGGGACCACGACTATTCTTTGATAGAATTTAATGCAATCAAGAAGAAATCTGATGAAAATATGAGTGATTTTGTGAAGAGATTCAATAAATTGTATAATAGTTTGCCTGCAGAGATGAAGCCTCCTCCAATGGAGACTCCATTCCAGAAAGATCAAACTAAGAAAATAGATAAGGGGAAAAAGCCCATTAACGAAGAAAAAGAGAAGGAAAAGCAGCAAGTAGAAACTTCTCAAACAAAAGTTAGAGATTCTAATATTTTGGAGAAAGTAGTTACTGTTTCTAATCAAAATTCAAATTCCAAGAAAGATCAAGAAGAACCTGAAAATTTGACAAAATCAAATCAAACTTTCAGTTTGTCGAAAGAGTTGGAGAAAGTGAAGATTCAAGTACCTCTTCTTGAGTTGATGAAAACACCTGGCTATAAGAAAGAGATTGCCGAGTTTATCAATTTATCTCAGTCTGATGAAGTAGGTGATATAGTAAATCTGCAGGAAGAAAAAACAGTGGTTACATTTGGACCTCATGTTGAAGAGGTAGATTCATCTGTCCCTCCTTTTTATATATCACTTCTGTTACATGATTTTGTTCTACATAACTGCATGCTAGATTCTGGTGCATCCCACAATCTGATGCCACTGTGTGTGATGAAAGAGTTGAATTTGCAAACCACCAAGCCATATCGAGATATTTATTCTTTTGACTCAAAAAGGGTAAAGGGTGTGGGTTTGATTAAGGATATGGTTGTTACATTGGCTCAAATCCCAGCCAAAAGCATTATTATGGATGTTGTAGTGGCAGATATTCCTGCCAGGTTTGGTATGTTACTATCTAGATCATGGGGGGCAAAGCTAGGAGGAGTTTTGAAGCTAGATTTTACATATGCTATCATTCCCATTTTCAATGGTGAAGAAAGTAGGTTGTATAGAGAGACTAGATTTCAAAAAAATACTACCAAGAAAGATGCAGGTAATTCACCAATTTATGGCCAAGAGAAGGATGACCTCTCTTGCTTCATGATGCATGAAGATGCAGAATTTGCTGAAGAATCGCAAGGGCAGCTTCCTTCAGCGATTGTACATAAGGAGCTGCATTTGAACAAGTTATGGAAGTTTTATTTTGATGGTGCGTTTTCCAAAGAAGGCACTGGAGCTGGTTTCATTTTTGTTTCTCCTGAGGGTAACCTTGTGCCTTTTTCTTTCAAATTGGAGTTTGAATCCACTAATAATGTTGCAGAATATGAAGCATTAATTATTAGTTTGCAGACAGCTAAGCAGATGGGAATTTAGTCTATGACTGTGTTTGGGGATTCAGAATTAATTATAAGACAGATCAAGAATTTATGTCAAAATAAACATCCTAGGTTAAGAGCATATCGGAATGAGGTCTGGGATCTGATCGAAATTTTTTTTGAAGCCTTCAACTTACAGTTTGTTCCAAGGGAAGATAATAGAATGATTGATTCTTTGGCGGTTGCAGCAAGTACATTCAAGCCTCCTATCAGTCCGAAACTAAGGTATGAAATTGAGATGAGACATAGACCTTCGATTCCTGACAATATTAAACACTGGCAGGTCTTTGAGGATGATGAACAGATTAAGCAGTTTCTGTTGATGATTGAAGATTTTGAAGATCAGCAGATTGATTTGGAATCTGATGAAGATGAATTGGCTGGTAAGACTCTGAAAAAGAATATTGGTGGTTAGGAGATCATTCAGTTGAAAGATAACGTTTTTCCAAGAGGTTTGGTGCCTCTTGAAAGACTGTTTGATACAAATGACGTTGCAATGAATCAGAAGAAAGCAAACCAAGATGAGCGGGTGGAAGATTGCAATTTAGGGACTCAACAGGAGCCTAAAATGATTAAGTTGTTCAAAGGGGTCCCGAAGGACTACAAAGAAAGGTATGTAGATTTTCTCAAACAATTCAAAGATGTATTTGCTTGGTCTTATGATGATTTGAAGACATATGATAAGAGTATCATACAGCATAAAATCCCACTGAAGGATGGAGTCAAGTCACATAAACAGAAGCTCAGACAGATTAATCCATTGCTGTTGGCTCCGATCGAAAGGGAAATAAAGAAATTACTGCAAGCCAAGATAATCGTTCCACTCAGATATTCAGATTGGGTTTCCAATCTTGTACCCGTTAGAAAGAAAAATGGAGAGATAAGGCTGTGCGTAGATTTCAGGAATTTGAATAGGGCTTCATTGAAAGATAATTATCCTTTGTCGAAAATGGATTTTGTCTTACAAAAATTAACTGGAGCTTATTGATTATCTATGGTGGATGGATTTTCAGGGTATAACCAGGTGGCTGTGGAGAAAGAAGATCAGAAGAAAACTGCCTTCACTACGCCCTGGGGAACATTCATGTATTTCAGGATGCCATTTGGCCTGATGAATGCGGGGGCCACATTCCAACGAGCAATGGATATTGCATTCGTAGGTGATCAGTTTGTGGTGGTTTATTTAGATGATGTCACAATTTTCTCAAATTCCGATGAAGAGCATTTACAACATTTGCAGAAAGCCTTCCTGAAGTGTAGAAAGTATGGGTTGTCGCTCAATCCTAAAAAATCTCTGTTTGCCCTAGAAGAAGGCAAACTGTTGGGCCATATTGTTTCAAAGCAAGGTGTGAAGATTGATCCAGCAAGAGTTGAAGCAATACAGTCTATCCCACTGCCCCGAAGCAAAAAATATATTCAGAGATTTCTTGGAAAAATTAATTTTCTAAGAAGATTCGTTCCCAATTACGCAGAAATCGTCAAGAAGATAACAGACATGTTGAAAAAAGATGCCGAAGTGAAGTGGGACAAAGAAGCTAGAGAGTGTTTCCAAAGAATTAAAGAAGCTTTAAAGGAAGCGCCTGTTCTCATTAGTCCATATTATTTGAAGCCATTTCAAATTTTCTCGTTTTCATCTCCTTCAACAATTGCTGCTATGTTATTACAGAGAAATGAAGAAAAGCATGAACATCCTGTAGCATATTTTAGTAAAGTTCTCCGAGATGCAGAATTAAAATATAATATACTGGAGAAACAAGTATATGCTCTGGTGAAAGCATTGAAGGAATTCAGAACCTATATCCTCCATTCTCAAATATTGGCATACATTCCTAATTCTGCCGTAAAGGACGTCCTGGTACAGAGCGATGTAGAAGGAAAAAGCGGAAAATGGATTGCAAAAATCCAAGAATATGATCTGGACGTTAAACCCACCAAATTGGTCAAAGGGTTGGGATTGACCAAATTATTAACAGAGTCAAATTTCCAGGCACTGGGAATTAATTTGTTGGCCCCTGTAGAAGAAATCGATGGAAGAATAGAGGATAATCAGTCAAAGCCAGCAATTAAATATAAATTTCTCTGCTCAAGTTGGTATAAGGACATTGTTCATTATTTATGTTTTCTTTCTTGTCCTCCTTCCATAGATAGAACCAAATACAGAGCCTTAAAGATTAAGGCTCAACCTTATGTCATAATCGAAGCAAGGTTATATTGGAAAGATCTTTCTGGGGTATTACTGCTGTGTTTGACAGAGGAAGAAGTTCCAGAGGTAATCAAAGAATATCATGAATGCTTGTGCGGATGTCACTATAGTTGGAAGGTAACTGCCCATAAGGTTTTTAAATCAAGATTCTATTGGCCATCTGTTTTTGCTGATGTTTATAAAGCAGTCAGAAGTTGTCAAAAATGCCAGGTGTTTGCAGAGAAGAAGAAGTTAGCTCCATTACCGCTTCTCCCTGTTTTTTTTGAAGAACCTTTCAGGCAATGGGGATTGGATTTCATTGGGGAAATCAATCCACCATCCAGTGGGAAATTTAAGTGGATTCTTACTGCTACGGATTATTTTACAAAGTGGGTGGAGGCAATCCCCACCGGGAAGGAAAATGATTTGGTTGTAATGAAGTTTCTTGAAGAAAATATCTTTAGCAGGTTTGGATGTCCAGTAAATATTGTAACAGATAACGCCCAAGTCTTCAGCTCAATAAGGTTTATTAATTTCTGTTAGACTTACAATGTGATATCGTCTCATTCTACACCTTATCATCCACAGGGGAATGGATTGGCAGAGTCTTCTAATAAAACATTGGTAAGATTTGTGAAGAAGACAATCAGTGAAAATCAGAAGAATTGGGATACAAAGTTAGTTTTTGCTTTATGGGCAACAAGGATGACCACTAGAAGATCTACTGGCAAGTCTCCTTATGAGCTCATATATGGTACTCAAGCATTGTTTCCCACTCAGTTGGTAAAACCTGTGATTTCCTTTCTCCAAGATGCTAAAAAAGAACCAAATGCCATGATTAGAAGAATGAACAATGTAATGGAGTTAAATGAAAACAGAAATCAAGTTCGGGAAAACTTTCTCACTTATCAGCAGAAAATGAAGACAATATTTGACAGGAAATCAAAGGAGATCATGTTTCAAAAGGGAGACTAAGTATTGAGGTGGGATACCCGAAGGGAAGACAAAGGTAAACATGGAAAATTTGATCCCTTGTGGTATGGTCCGTTCAAGATCAATGAAGTCAAGATGAATAACACTTTCATGCTGGAAAATCTTGAAGGAGAAGTATTAGATATGCCTGTGAATGGGCAATATCTAAAGCATTATTTTCGGCACTAAGAAGCAGTTTCATCATCATTGTATATATCCAGTGTGATCATTGTACATTTTCCATCAAGCAATATGTGACTCCATGCCCGAAGTGAGGGCACTGTTCTACAGGTTCTTAGTGTTTCGTGGTAAAAACACTATCCCTAGGTGGAGCCAGATGTTGTAGATCATATCTGCATATCCTTTTCAATTTTCATTTTTGAATATCAAAAATACAAAAAATAGAAAATCAAAAAATCATATGTTATAGTATAAAGTTTTATACTATATCATAAAACAAGCATTTCAAAGCTCGATGAATATTGACCTTATTGAAATATATGTTTTGATTTAAGTTTAAGCTCCGAGCAATTTCTTGAGCGGAGGTGGCGATCGTGGAAAAGTGCTTTCGGATAAGTTAATTCGGGGGGAGAAGTAGCTCGTAGTTTATCAAATCCTGACCCCCCGTAGTTGACTGGTCAGATCACGGGTGAGCCGTGATCGACGGCTGTGAATAACTGCGGGGGGTGCCGGTCGAAGTTCGCTATCGTACTCTAGGACCCCCTGCAG
The DNA here is from genome assembly GCA_034641835.2 of Pinus albicaulis. Classification (NCBI taxonomy): domain Eukaryota; kingdom Viridiplantae; phylum Streptophyta; class Pinopsida; order Pinales; family Pinaceae; genus Pinus; species Pinus albicaulis. The sequence goes on from CM076584.1 coordinate 1,183,075,180, forward strand.
TGACGTCATCAGGCGAAGTGGAGAACAGTTGTCATCCGCCCTCAACGGTTTGTCCACACCATGTTGGCATTTATTACGGATTCCCGTAGCTTATTAAAGAGTTCTTTAGTCCCGTTTTGTCCATGTGTGATTGTTTTTCCCCTTTTGAACCGTGTTCTTGCCACCTTTGCATTTCCCGTTAGCCCGCGAATTGTTTTCAGTTCCTGTTAGTCATGGAAAAACGAATATCCTTGTCTGGTTCTTCAAACCTCAGTCCTCTCTTGGATAGTGAAAAGGACGTCCATGATACCGCGTCGTCCGTCAATCATCCCCTACTACATTACCAAGTAACCCTAAACACTGATAAATCCCCTGTATTATCTGCTATGAAAAGTTCTGGTGTGTTGTCCGCCTGTGTTCCGAAAACTCACTTCTTCCCCGAGTTGATCTCATGGTTAGTCTCATCAATGTACCCTGGTAAATGTTTCGTCATGAATTCTCAGGGGGAAAATGTCCTGCAGGTATCAACACAATTAATTCGCCAAGCATTGTGTTTTCCAGAAGATGAGTCTCTGTTACAATTCTCCGAAGATTCATTGGTTCAGTATTTTGAAGACCTTTCAAACGAAGAGTTTAGTCGTTGTATGTCATTTTTGAAATCAAATCCATAAAAAACACAATTTGAAGGAGAAAAGTTCAGTTTGGAGTCGTTCGATGTTCAGTATAGGCCAATTCTTAGCTGCATTACGGAGATTTTGGGAAAAGACGATGACCACAAAATTGATAAATCAGTCTTGGGGATGTTTGCACTGATGATGAAACTAGGGGTGGTCCTTGACATTTCGTCTTTTTGGCAGGAAATAGTAAATTCCCAATTGATAGCTTTTCCTCTAACAGGTTTCTTCAAATTTCCATCATTGGTTGTTTACTTATTTTTGTATCAAAATCTTGAAGAGTTCATGAGTTTGGGTTTAAATATAGTTGATAGTAATAAAAATAAGCAATCAGTTTTATTCTGGACCGATATGGTTAGAAAAGAAGAGAATGAAGTAGGGCTGTTTGAATTTGCTGACCATTTCATGTCTATTGCTTATAAAATTTTGAATGGAACTCTTCCTCCATGCTTTCTACCAAAAGCCCGGGACTTCCTACGGTTAGGATGCAATTGAAAATTTGGATATTGGTTTGTATTCGAAGAATACTCAGAGATAAGGCTGTATGGAGTTAGCATTGAGCCCTATAGGCTCCCAACCTTTGTACCCATGCGACTTTTCGTCCTGGAATTCATAAGGCAAAGTCTTAATGTAGACCAAGTTCACTTTCTTCCCATGAAGAAAGGTTTGATGTACAAATTGCCTATGAGTGTGGGACCTTTTGTGGTCAACACGAGACAAGCTTTTGATGAAGTCTCCAAAATGTTGGAAGGGACACAGTTGTTGTTGGGAGAAAAATGGCCTTATGATCCACATGGAATAATTTCTCATAAAAGGGTTGAGAATGGGTATGCTGCATTTTCCCATGTAAGTAAACCTGATCTGGAGAAACTGGCTAATCCAGGTTAGTCAAGTTCATCAAAGACCAGCATTCAAACACCTGCAATTTTGGAAAGGGCGAGCAAAAGAGGTAGAGAAAATGTTTTTGAAATAGATGATGAGGAGCCCCGAGAGGAAAAAAGAACCAAACTAGTAGAAGACCTTTCTTCCAACTCACCTGGTTTTACTCTCCAAGTCAATGAAGAACAAGATCTCCCCTCATCTCCTAGAAGACAGGAACTTTATTTGGAAAAGGCTCCTTCAGTAAAGCAAATGTTCACACAGATTGAGGAAAGAAACCAGAGGATAAAAGCCAATATAGAAGCACAAGCAGAGCACCACATAGCTGCTGACCAAACCAGATTATTGACTGTGATGGATCTTGAAAAAGATCAGTTTAAGATGGCTCTGTCACATCCGACAGGAATGTCCCTTGGATCTTCGGGCAGCTTTAAGGAGGTAAACATAATCATGGATGTTAAAAAGATCCCATTGTGGGACAAAATGAATCTTCATATGCAGACCGGGCAGTTGATTGTAAATGATTTGAGCAAGACTAATGCCACAAAAGTCAAGATTGAAAACATGCTTGCAAAGGTCATCAGACAATGCAAAATGGAGAAAACTAATTCAAGGGCATTAACAACTCAAAATGAAGAGTTGAAGAAGATCATTATGAAAATTGGTGTGGATCCAAATGATAAAGCTGCAATTCAAAAACTCATGAAAAGTGCAGAAGTAGAAATATCCTCACTAAGGAAAAATTTAAAATTACCAGCTACAGAGCACTCAATGGCTGCAGAAGTAGCTGAGGTAGAAAAATAAAAGGAAGAGTTACGTTTGCAATTGTTACAAAAAGATGAAGAGTTGTCAAAAGTGAAGCAGACTGCTATATCTATGTAGAATCATATTTAAAATCACACTTGCACTTTTATTTCGCCTACAGGTGATGCTGATTCTGATCCTCAAGCCCAAATTGTTCAGCTCAGCACAAAACTGAAGATAGCTGAAGGTGATCTTAAACGGGTTCAGTTAGATTTGGAAACAACTACTAAGATTATGAGAGGATGGGAAAATAAAGCAAATGAAAATAAGAAGCTATTAAAAAAGGCTGAGGATGAAATTAAGGAGCTCAAGGAGAAGCTAAAAGGTAACATCTCACTTTTAAGAGCTAAATATATTATTTGGACTGAAATTATATCTGAAATGAAGTCAAATTGGGATTCCCTAAGTATAATTGCTACAGAGAAATGCATCATCTCAGACCATGAAGAGGAGATATCATCAGACAAACAAACGCTCATTAAAAGAGCAAATTGGGCTAGGAGGTTTTTAAATTTTATCAATTCCAAATCAGATGAAGAGCTAGAAGAAATTGATATACAAGACAGATGCTTCTATGCTGAAGAAGTTAATAAAATGATAATTAAGAATGATCTATGAAAAGTTGCAGAGAAAAGGTTACTGAGAATTAAAGAGGCGGTAAAGAAGTTTGATATAACTTTTGATAAATTTATCAGAATAGGTTTGCCTTCATGCTGGACAGAAAAGGGAAATATTTTGACATGGAAGTTTTATGAAGATGCATGAACACTGGCAAAGAGCAGAGCATATAACAGACACGAAAAGACACAAGTTTTAAAGGGAGAGACATTGTTTAACTTTTTACAGAGACACTTCAATTTTCTATGGATGGTAAAGGCACTCTTCATAGAAAGGCTCACTCACAATCAGGCAGTTGCATTTAGATTGGAATACCTCAGCTACAGGAATGCTCCTACAACTCAAAGTGAACTTTGGAAAAAATGCAAAATCTTCTCCATTGACAAAGCAAAGAAGATTCCAACGGACAAATCAAAAGTAGCTGTTGATTCCGCAGCCACTTCAGGATCAGTTGTTCCTAGATTAGAAGTTTTAAAAATCCTCATTATGTCATTTCTCAGGATTATGTAAATGTAATAAGACTTTTTCGAGGCATGTACCTCCATGACAGTTAACAGTTTAGGCAGTTAAATTTGGTTAGAGTAGTTAGGATCAGTTTCATTACTGGAAACTATTTTGTCATAATGTATTTAAAGACAATTTGAAGAAAGAGAAAGGTTCCAAGTTTTGGACCTTGAAGCCTAATTTTGTACTGAAAAATATTGAATCAATGAAAAGTTTTGCAAGTTTCCTTCATTCTATCTATGTTGAATAGTTTTCCAGTTTTCATTTCTTTTCCATATCTATGAATAAAATAGAGTGATTTGAGCTGCAGGTCTCTTGATATCTGTGTATCTAAGAGTTAAACATCCTTAATGGGCACTCCTCTATTTTAACTTTATTGTTGCTCACTTCTTCAGGGTTTTATAATGATAGATTCTGTTTTAAGTAGCATATCAAATTGAAATCCTTTTCCTTCTTTTTCTTCCATTTAGTTGCTTCAACAAAAAGAGAACATGGCATTGCAGAACTTGTAGGGGTTTGATATTTGGAGATTATATTATTAATATTTGAAGGTTTAATAAACAGAGACAAATATACACTTGTTTGTGACATAATATTTAATGTCTTGAGCACGGATTCCTTTACGCAGCAAGGAATTGTTTCTCGAGGAACAACAGGTGCAATTTGGAGAAATCATGTCAGGATATGCAATGCCTAAAAGGAAGGTTATCATGTTGAGTGTAGAATGATACCTACTTATGTACTTCGTCTGTTGGGGTGCTAATCGAAGCATGGTGTTTTCGATGTACCTGCAAATTTTGTCGCCAATACCTCGATTGAAATAATTTTTTACAAACATATGAATAATCTATGATTTCATGAATTAATAAACAAGAGAGGACACAACTAAGATTAATTTTGGGGTGTGCGACGAGCACAAAAATGAGTTTTTATAGTAACTGGAACCGAGAGTTCCATGTTGAAGATAATGAAGTATTGATCCTTGTGTCTCTTGCGGTTTTGGGAATGGGTGATATGGGTGTTTGCAGGCTCCATAAATCTAGAAAAAAATGGCGATATATAAGCAAAAGGGCCTAATTTCAATTCATTTTTACTAATGATATTGAGAGGTCAAAGGCTGTTATTAGATTGTTTCATACCATTACGGTCAACCGGAGCAACGGGGATATGCGCAGAGAGTTCTAGGTAGGATCTAGAACCTTATCCTTTTCATTTTTGCATCTTGTAGGGTAGGTAGGGCATACAGGGGTCCCTTGTATAACCTTTTAGGGTTAAATATAGGGGGACCATGTAGGCGACTCAAAGGGATTTGCGTGGTAGACGTGCCAAGCCTTTAACTTCACACGAAAACCCTGCACAAAATCCCGATGTAGGCACATCAAAATTTGCGTTTGTGTGAGACATAGATGTGGAGTCATCGCATCTATTAACAATGGAAAATCATACAACATAAGATGACATTAATTAATGTCAAGTCTAAGGATTTACAGGGCAGAAACACATTATGGAATCAAGAAAGTATTTAAAATCTCTAAGGTTTTGAGAAAATCAAATTTGAACTAGTATTAAATGCTAAAATCTGTGCTTAATCCTTCGATAAGAGCATCTTCTGCGCACCTTTTTTCCCGATAAGCACGCATTCCTGGAAATGGAAAAAAGTCACTTTCCAAGACCACACCAAAAAAAGGACAGTTACTCCTTATAAGAAGCCGCCTAAGGACAGCCACTAGCGCCTCCTTAGACACTATGTGAGCACACAAAGGAATATTTGAGCACACAATGGAATCATACCTCTCCCTTGGGTCACCATCCATCATGTACCACATAGATGCTTTACTATCCAACTTCCAATCGATTATCATTGACAACTTTGGTTGGTAAATCATTAAGAAGTGCAACTTATGCCTAGGTGTTTGTTTCTGGAACGCGTTTTGTTTATGTCAGTGATGTCTTTGGTCTTTTGATGGTTTTTATGTTCACAAGGAAAATGACTAGAAAGCTAGTGGAAAGAAGCTACTGGTTAAAAACAGAGTGAAGCCTAATTGGTTGATGACAAATGACAAATGCAAATGCAAATACTGAAACAGAATCAAACCTAAACTATGACTAAGTAGAATACAAAGCTTGATAATGACTTCAAGAAAATGAATCAAAACATAAACTTAACTTGTCCAATTCTTTCATTAAAGGTATTTTTGAAGAGCTTGAGAAATGGGCAGCTAAGTATACAAATTCTCCTAACTAAACAATTAAACAATCAGCTTATAATGATACAACATCTTATCCATGATTAAAGGTTTGTTGAAGCATATTTGGAGAAGAACATTGGTAACATCATAAGATCTCTACTCTAGGACTGGCTCCTAATTCTATTCTGCAACTTAGTTTAACATCACTAAACCTTACTCAAAAGTTATAGATTTATTTTTAAAGTAGTCTTTTGAGGAAAGGCTTTGTTTATGAAATGGTAAAGAGGTTGCAAAAGTACTTCAGGCCTTGGGCTGATACTGTCTTCTGTCCGGATGATTATGAGTTAATATAGGTTTGGAACAAAAGAAGTTTTGTAAATAATGAAGGCCGTGGTGTTTAAGTTTAACAACTAATGTAAATTAATATGCAATGGATGACAACTAAATGGGGAATGTACATACAATGAGCTAAGCTAGAACTGAACTAAAGTGCTACCAGTCTACAGTAAATAATGCTAAACTAACAAGCCATTATCAAACTTAAAACGAAATAACAGAGCATGAATTGAATGCAATTTGACTCCGGAGTACCCTAACTAAGTTATCATGCAATTAATCTATGGGATTCTACAGCCTATTTTTTCCATCATGAATGGTATTTTGGAAGAGCTTGTTAGAACAATCCTGGCTATACAATTCAATGCAAATGCAAACATAAAGACTGAAAGCAATTACAATTAAAAACTAAGACATCACAGCTATTTCCTACCCATTGTTATGATATTTTGGAAGAGCGTTTTAAGAGTAAGATCAGCTATGCTACTTAGTGTAAACAAACAACTGAAACTTTCAGTATCACAGTCATGCCTTAGACATCATAAGGATTTTTTGGAAGAGTTTTCTTAGAATAAGTTCAACTGTGATAATGAACAAAAGAAATTGCAATTAAAATCTATAACACTACAGCCATTTCTCGTTCATTATCATGATCTTTTGGAAGAGTTTCTTAGAAAAAGTATAGCTATAGTGACTAATGAAATTAAATATGAACTCAAACTTCAAAAATGTGAAAACAAACTAAGATACTTATCTAAATTACGAAAGTAAAGCCGTGCAGGAGGCAGGGGCCCTCTACCACCAGACGAAATCTAACTCAAAATCAACTAAACGCGTTCAAAGAAATGCTGTCTTCTTCATTAAAGGAAAATAACTTAAAACAGAGTATTCTCAATCTTCCAAAATATAGCATTCAATCCACGAAATCTAATCAAAATCTAGAGCTAGCCTCTCAGTTTCCCGAGTGCATTTATATCAAATCTTCATAACAGAACTTGCAACAATACGGGGATCATTGTCTTTTCATATCAAAATAGTACTAGAACTCTAAAGATGGCAGCATAGAGGGACAAAGGACATCTGGAATGTCCTAGTCCTATTAGGAGTCTGCCTCCTTGAATGAGTTCCCACGTACCAAAACCATGTCCAGAATTCGGTTCATTCTTCATGGTGAGCAACGAACGATGAGGACATGATGTGGAATATACCCATGTGTGGATTTTCCTGAGAGGACACCTGGAACATGCTTGAACGTGAAGACCGCTGCAGAATTGGCGGTTAGCTATGGAATGTCTACATTCTGTAGCTAGTTTCGGTTCAAAATGCATTACAATGACAAAATCACAAAACTTAGCAAGTTAGCCATGTTATTCATTCTAAAAGTAGTTTTAACTAATTTCATTGATCATTTGGGCCTGGGATAACAATGGAAAAGGGAAAATGGAGTGAAGTAAGATGAAAGAAAGAACAATATTGGGGCTCAACAGGAGGGAAGGAGGATTTGAAACTCCCCTATATAAAGCCAGCAAGAGATGAAGAAATGGTGATCACATTGTTATGCTGGCCAAAGTTTCCCAAGCAACACCAGCAGTGTGTGACCTGAAGCTGGAGCTGAAGAGGACTCGATCGTTGGCCACCCAACAATCCTAGTCCACCACGACAGAGAGAGAGGGAGACTGCATCAGAGGCAGAGCTTGGAAGGCAACATCCTTGCATTGGGACCTAGAGCCATTGCCTAGGTTCCCTTTGGAAAGTGGGTAAAATTTCTTCTCCGTTTCAAACATTTAATAAGAAGAGGCCTTTGAGCTATCATTGGTATTATTATCGTTTTGGCTCTCTTTGATAGCTTATGTATATTTGTGTTTTAGTTTTAGTTTACTTTGAGCATGCATTTGCATACTTTTTTCACTAAATTGTGTGCTTTTGAGCTCCACCACTTTCTTCCTATTACCAATATTTTAAAGAGTAGACCACACTCTTTAAATTGGTGCGATTTCTTACACCGCTGCGACTAATCCACCACAACAAGATTTGCGACTCCACTGACATGTTCCAAGTTTATGTGGTTGTGCCATCTTTTGCAGGAGCCCCTTTGTCTATGCTGGAGTGGAGCTGACAGTACTCTGACCCATATTACAGTCCCTAGATTCACTGGAGTGACAGACTAAACAAGGGAGCTCCTAATTTTTTTTTACTTGCAGGATTTTTGCACACAGTATTTCCTCACAGACGCACAGGGCGCACATTCAGCTCTAACTTGCATGCAGGAAGGCGCACCTGTCAATAATTTTTGTGCGCAAATGGCAGAATGAGATTTTTCTCCCTATATTCTGCATTTTTCTGCTTGTAGTGTGCTGGGAAGCCCCTAATGTATTTTCCAGCACTTGTTTTGATACCCCACAACTTCTAAGAACTCACTTTTGTTGCTTTCTATAGGCATAGAGTTAGTTTCTCTTTAAGTTGATTTTTTACAAAAAATCTTCACATAGTTTAAGTAGGGGGCGAATTCACCATTACTTTCCAAACGATTTATGTTTTGCAAATTCTGGGATGCACACTTAGATTAACTAGTCCAAGTAAGCTAGTTTTATTTTTTAGTGTAGAAATTGTTTAGCTTAATTCAATTTTTTCATTTAGGAAATTGTGGGACTAGGATTGAATCTCTGATTAGATCAAGTAATCTCTACTACCTTTACACCCTCCAGTGATCCTAGGCAAGCATATGAATGCTCTATTTTTGCGATTCGCCATCTCCCTTTAGTTAGTCACATAGATTAACTAGGAAGATTTGATAGCGGCCCATTATCCGCACAGGTTTTCCATTTTGAGCCAGGAAAAAGACAACGTAGTTTAACTAGGGGTTTTTTGTAAAGGATCACTGATATCCAAATGTTCAAACTATGAGCTTGTTCACCTTATGCTCACACACACTCACCCACTAAGCAAAGAAAGCCACCTAAAACTAACTTAGACCAACTCACTAAATTATCCCCACAGGGACCACAAAATAATTTATAGATTAAGTTAGGATCAAGGGGGTAGGCATCCAATAAGCTGCCTTGATCACACTTCATGTTGAGACATAGAAGTTGTGTATTTAGGGAGCTTAAAAATCCACCTATCAGCCCACAGAAAAGAAAACTCTAGCGTGGCAGAGACTCGATTTAGAGGGGGTTAGGCTTAAGCGCAGTGCGTGCGATATTAGTTGGGGCTACCTGACCCGGCTGATCCTCAGTACTGTTAGCTTACTACCAAGAATCCAAAGACTCGAATGCTCATGTGGAATGGTGGTTCTTAGTGGCCAAAACTAGGGCATCCTTTACCCTATAGGTGACAGTGCAGGCAAGGGCCAGACCCTCTACCCTTACCTTGGTGTATTCCCTTCAGCTGACTGGGGGCGTCGCTAGCTCTTACGAGACGTTGTGCCAGCACTCACAAGAAATATTCTCAAGGCCCAGTTACTTTTGAGTGTGTGAGGACGCATAGGTCTTCTAGGATTTTGAGTATCACGTGCAAAACAAACAAAAACCATATTTTTATTGATTGATCACATAGATTAAGTTAAAAGGAAAATCATTTTATTTTCACTTTCTTTTATGCATGTGGCCATAATTTTTCTTTGACCTAGAATCTATCCCCTCAAAGTTTTCCAAAACATTACCTGGTCAACACCCAAATGGTCCCAACTGAACCTTGTTGATCCAGGCATCTTTTGGACCTCCCCCCATAACAGGGAGGGGTTCAAGGTCTTTCATCATTTAGGCATCAAAGACAGAACACTGCCACCGTCATTGGTTCAACCATCATTGGAGAAACTATAGTTGGGAACCCTAGTCAATCTCCCAACACCAAACTACACACCACTCCCCCCTCGACCCCAAGGGGGCAGAGGAGCACGTACCATTTGGGAAGCCAGCTGAACACACATCAGAGTACGTCACAGACTAACCCTCTTTCTAACCAAAAATTTGTGTCTTCACACATTTCCATGGCGTCAACCTCCCAGTCATCCTTCTTAGCTGCGTTGAATCTACCCAATTCAACCAAGCTCACAAATGACCCCATCGCACATGATCCTTCATGGCCTCCCATGCCCATGAAGCTCCCTTCGGATATGCCAAAGTTTGAAGGCAAGCAAGAGGAAGACCCAGGTAATCATATAATGACCTTTCACATGTGGTGCTCATCGAATAGTATCATTGACGACACTATTTGATTGAGGCTATTTCAACGCACTCTTATGGGAGTAGCCGCGAAATGGTACGTGGAGAAACCTCCTTCTTCACATGGAACCTTTAGCGCTCTCGCTACCACATTCCTCAGTTATTTTTAGATACCCATTCACCATGATTCGAGAATGGAGTTACTGACTCATTTTAGACAAACCCCTGCGGTAGATATCTCTGACTATCTTCATGAATGGAGGCGGCATCACAATTTATGCAAAGATAAACTTGACGATCAGGTCCTCTTAGATTTATTCTTGAAAACTATGACGACAGAGATTTCAAAGGATGTGGCGCAAAAATACCCCACATCCGAAGAGGACACAATCAGTAAATCCTAGAAGCTTGAACTGATTTATACGTAGTCAGGATACACTTACAATATCCTACCTAACTCCCCGCGCCTGCAAACTTATCAATAATTGCAAGGCACGTCAAACTCTGTAGACGGAATAATTGGGTCAATGATCCAAGGGTACTTAGGAAACAGTAGTTCCAATCCTAGTTACGAACATAATTCTACTCAGAACATGTCTCAACCCGGATTTAAAAGTCATCACATGCCTCAGCAAGATTTGACTAGTAGGGAACAAGCGTATCACGAAGGAGGACCCTATCCTCCAGCTGAGGGGACCCAGTACACAGGAAGAAACACTGACAAAAGAGCTCCCCCCAATGGCCAGGTGCAAACAAGGGATAGCATTATGCTCAGTCCCAAGCACATGACACACCTACGCAAACCAATGCACAGGTGAAATTTGTGCAGCCGTCCCAGAATCAACCACATCAGTACAACCAGGATAACTACCCTCCTAACGTGGTTAAGAAAAAATAAAAAAACAAGCCCAAAGGGAACCCTCGACAGGGGGGCAGCAACCAACAGTGCCCACCGCGATCCCAGGCTAGAGGTAACTCCAACCAGAATCAAAACCAGGAGCCAAGCAATGCCCAACGGCAAGGCAAAAGGCCACCTTTGCGAACAGACCATTCTTGTTCAATATGTGGTGAGTATGGGCATTATACTCACCACTGTCGCAATCTCCTTGAACTAAAAAAGCTTTAGAGTAACCGAGGACAGGGAGGATCTTCCCAGCAACCCGCTATTATTCAAGAAACTTTCCCCCACCAAGGGATGGTTAGCACTCAGCAACAAAACCTCGATGATTCCGGGAAAAATAGCCATGAAATTTACATGACTGGGGAAGAATTTTTTTTCCAAACACGGAATCGTAGTTACGACAGTGCCCCACTAGACTCCACTACGTCAGGGGCTAGTACTAGTGCACCGACTGCAAATTTTACCATTTCAAAGATGCCTATAGAACCATTTCCAAAGATGGAAAAGGGACCCAATAGGGGAGCAGGTAACTACTCCAAAGTGGCCCATAATTATAGCATCGTGGATGATTTAGCACAATCACCCGCTGCTATGTCTGCGTTGGAAGTATTGCAGTCATGCCCAAAGCAACGGAAAGCCCTAATTTCCGCATTAGGCACTATGGACCTTGCCGATATGTGCATGATGGATTTTGATTTAGACAAAGCCACCCCTAGGATTCCTTCCATGGTCGCATTCCAGATACTAGTATCGGTACATATATCACTATTCACCGATGTGTCATAGATGAGGATGCATCGACATGCATCATGTCAAAAAACGTTTGGCAGAAGTTGGGTTCTCCCGAACTAAAACCCCCAGTCATAATGCTTCGAGCCTACGATGGTCGTCCTTCAACACCCGTTGGCCTCTACCAAAATGTCTTGGTATGTTTAGCCGGCAAGACGATCCACATAGACATTGAAGTCTTGGATGCTCACTTGGATTAAAATATACTCCTCAAGCAGAGTTATATGTACGCCATGTCTGCCATAGCCTCCTCTTTCTTCCACATTATAATGTTCCCCCACGAGGATCGCATCATTATTGTTGACCAAATGACGCACAACAATAAGCTTCCCCTAACCAACACGGATGTAATTCTACCCTATGTAGATACAGTCGCAGATGGTCTTTCACGGTACCAAGAATATAGCCCTGGAAAATTCAAACCGTCGTTCGTCCCAAGGTCATTCCTAGGTGATCCTCCCATTATCCCTGAGGCATCACTTGATGCCACAGGGGCCCCAGTGTGCATGATGTCCACATCAAGCACTGAGGTTAGTCAGGATTTGGACTCAAGCAGTAATAACACAGAGGCATCGGCCATGGCAACCTATCTAGCCTACGCCGCCTCCCAAACCCCTTTGCTCTACCCTCCAGCTGGCTTCATCTCCCAACAGGTTTTGGCAACACTGGTGTTACCCAACATACTGTTGGCGTTCCTAGTTTGGTACCTAGTTCCCCCTTCCAGAACAGGAGCCACCAATGTTACTGCCACAGGGTTAAAGCCCCTTAGCCCCGAGGAGCCCCAACCAACCCAAGAAATGGTCGAGACTGCCCCTGCAAAGGAAGTTCCCATTGCGAAACCAGTTATCACGGCCAAGAAAACCACAAATAGAGGAAAGAAGATGGTTACCCCTGCCATTCAAAGGGAATTCAAAGGGAATCACTAGTCTGCACCATATGCGATGTTATAAGCCATCATACCCACATATTTCTAGAGCTAGATGAGTTAAAACCACGCCTTGGCTCCGAAGCAGACGTCTCGACACCACGTTCCCGTAGAAAGGAACCTACCTCAAAAGGTAAAGGAAAACCGCTGCGTACCAATCACACATGCTCTCTCTGTGGCACCTATGGGCACTATTCCCACCATTGTTTAGAGATACCATGGTACAGGGATGCCTTACATGTGGTTGAGCGATCCTATCAAGAGGATCCCTCCACCCAGTCGGTTAACGATGAGCCTCGCACCATCCTATACTTACAAGAGGAACATAGGATTGTAGAATGACCCCCAGTAATGCCCATTATACGTTGTACGCTATGCGATGAGCATGGTTACTATCTCGAAGAGTGCACAGCCTTGGAACTCATTCACATATGGTATCCAATCGAAAGGGTTTACTACGTAGGGCTACAGGCGGCGCAATTCGCATGCCCATTACACACCGACAACCACCTTTTGGAGGATTTTCACTAGATGCCTCGCTTTCGGCTAGCCCTAGTTAACCTTTGCTCAGCCATAGTCTGCCTTTCCAAAGAAGATGATATGGATGCCGAGTCCACCAGAAGATCCATGACCAAAGCAGATAATATGAGCAGATCTATCATGTTCTTGATAGTCGAAGAACGATCTAGCAGGGAACCCTTAGTTACCCCCAACGAAACATTGCAATAATGACCAGCGTGTATGTTATGCATGTTATCACTCTAGTAATTCTAAATTTGTGAGATTTTTGGTTTTTAGTCAAAGAACACTAGAGGTAACCACAAACCAACTTCAAACTCTAGGATCTAGCCTTCCTAGGGTTCAGAGAAGGCTCTCTCTTTAAAATTTAACTTTGTTTTGATTTGTAAATATTAGGCTAGTTATGAATGTACAACTTTGGTTTGGTTTTGTTTGATTTGGTGGGAAAAAATCACTAGAAGAGTTTGATAGTGGGAGATCTATTTTTCCATTGGGCTAAGGAGTCAAAATCAAGCAAACAGAATTGGGATCAAGGCTAAAAAGTCAAATTTTTTCAGGGCAAGATAGATAACCCTTGAAGATCTTGGAAAGTTGTTGTTGTGAGGTGGTATGATCGAGATAAAGGGAAATTAAGAATCCTTTGATCCGGAAAAGGAATTAGTAGGAAGAAGTCAAATGAGAGAGGGAGCAATGAAGAATTCCCTACACTGGAAATAAGAGGAAAACATAGAAATGATAACTAGTTAAAAACAGGGTGTTCTTAACGAATATTTTAGTAATACTCCTAGTTATTCATTCAAATTTAGAACAAACATAGATGGATGCATGTAACAAAGAAAGATAACAATGACAAGTAAGGAAATACTTCACTCCAAATAGCTCATCACAGGAATCCTGAAGTATGATGCCAATTGGTTTGATCTATTCTGCTACTCAAAATTTGACACACAAAAGCTTTCAAGTCCAACAAAAATGACTATAACAATCTCCAACAATTTATTCCACACCAAATACTTCTAAAGATGAAGTATTTATACATAGTTCTTTACAAAATATCCTAGAATGCTTCTAGGAATTATCTAAGGGAAATTAAAATATCTTTAAAGCAATAATAGAGACAGCTGCTTAACAAATCAGAAAGATGTCCTATTTATCCAAAAGAAATAGAAACTGCTTTGAGGATAAGATGCAGTTGGCTGCCTTGGTGTCCTCCTTGCTGGCTTTAGATATTTTAAATTTGTTTTGTAATCTAATCTGCCTTGTCTGATATTCTTTCTCTAGTTCTCTTTATTCACTGATACTCTCTAAACTCAGATAATCTTTAACCATAGTCAAAAACTATTTACTACTGTAAAAATATGTTTTGACAGTAAATCAAAAAACAAATTTCTCCTCCTTTCATTTGTATGTCTTTTATCCTTCATAATAAATCTAAGTGACTGCCAATCCTCATCTTTATGAATTTGTATTTTCTTTAATTTCCTGAAGTTTTCATCAGCTTCAGTGTATCTGGCAAAAGTTGGCTTGATGACAAACAAGTGTCTTATCTCATGATGTAAATGGAATAAGTCTTCAAAACTTTTGAGTAAGACTTTTCCTGTTGGAATGCCTTGTACTGGTGGTTTATTTAGTTGTTCCTTTGCAAATTCTCTAATATTTTTATCATAGTCATTCTGAGGCATCAATTTATCATTAATGATCATAATTTCAGGAAGTCCTTTTTTCCTCAAATTTGTAAACTTGATAATAAACCTGGTTATGGCAGTATTCATATTCTCACACTTTTCTTCCAGTTGCCTCATTATATTCTTCTTTGTAGTAACTCATTAGATTCTTCTTTGTAGTAACTTTCCTAATTTATAGGATAGTTTCAGTCATGTCAGTGATCTTGAGCTCTTCTAATTCTTGTATGTTTTTGATGTTAAGGAAGGTGATCAGTTTTAAAGCTTGCTCTGGTTTGTCAGCCAGTTCATTTTGAGTCTTTTGAATTTTTGCTTGGGCTGCTAGTAATAATTCTCTCTATTTAAAGGTTACATGAATTGAAGGCCATACATCATGGATGGCTTCAATGATATTGTTCCAAAGATAATTTTTGATATATGATATTTGTTCCTTCAATATCAATTCCTTCTACAATTTCTTCAACTGTTCATTCAGACCGATGGCATTTTGCTCATGTCTTTTTGCATTTATCTGTGCCAATTTTTTTGACTTCTCAATATTTTCTACCACATGTTTCAATCTGCTGATTTCATTTGTCTTAAGAGACATTTTCTCCATAGCTTTCACCAATTTTCTGGCTTCATTTGTATGGTGAATTGTTTTTGTAGATGATTCAGTAGTTGAGGTTGTGGATGAAGTTACTGGCACTGCAGTAGCTAGTGGTTCTTTGGGTGCTAAATTTTCAGCTAAAGTTGGAGGCACTGTTTTAGTGATTATAGGAATAACTGTAGGAGCCTCTGGTATTTTTGGTGTTTCTTTCTCCTGGACAATTTTGTCCATATGTATCTCCATTTCCTTGATTTGGGTTGTCAACTAAAAAATAAAACTCATCATGTCATCTTTTTCTTTCTGTCCTTCTATTATTTATTTTGTTTGAGGATGTTCACTTTGAGGAAGTTTAAGCTGTTTCCTCAAAGCTACAATATATTCATTCTTCTTCTTCACCAATAACTCTTCTGCTTTTATATTAGCAGGGTCATATCCCACCTGCAAAACTAGTTCTTCCAAGGATTATATCCTGAGATCCTTGGCATACAAGGATGCTTTATCTATTTTCATCTGATCTTGCATGTTGGAAATGGTGTTATGGAGTCTGAGAACTCATGGCTTTAGTTGTGATAGTAGAGTAACACATTTCTGAAGTCTTTCTATGGAACTCAATTTGATCAAGAGCATGAATCTTATCTATCTGGACTTCCAAATCAACCTTCTTATAATCTGCCACTGTTTTGGG
Organism: Pinus albicaulis; assembly: GCA_034641835.2. Classification (NCBI taxonomy): domain Eukaryota; kingdom Viridiplantae; phylum Streptophyta; class Pinopsida; order Pinales; family Pinaceae; genus Pinus; species Pinus albicaulis. The sequence continues at coordinate 1,183,091,416 of CM076584.1, forward strand.
AGATTTTATTGTTGGCTGCAATACTGACATAATAAGATTTTGATTTGAATAATCGAATGCAGACAAAAGTTTGTTTTGAACACTTGGTGTCTGTTTGAGATATTGAGAATAAATATTGTTTTTAGAATCCTCATTCTTTAGCTTGATTTGTTTATATCCTTGATGTCCAAATCTTTCTCCTCAGTTGCCTATGAGGAAGAGTCTTCCATGCTCTGATATCTTTCTATAAACTGTGCATATTCATTGTTGATTTTTTCTTCATTCTGATTCTTAGTAGTTGGCTCATTGATGATTACAGTGGAAACATCTGTTTCTGGAAAATCAGTGCTGTTATTTATAAGCTATGTTTCTTCCACATCAATTGTTACCTTTCCTTTACCTGCTGAACTTAACTTAGGCCTCTTGTTATATATTATCTTAAACTTAGTTTCAGTTGTGGTTTCAGCAACATAGGCTCCTTCTTCCCTTACTTAGTGGATTTTTTTGGCTGTTTTGTAGTCTCCAAAGTGTGACTAGTATCACTGTTGTTTATTGCATATGTTAAGGTATTTTCAGTCCACTCAATTTGATTTGCAATTTTTTCTATCTCTCATTTTTCTTCATGGTTGAAGGGTGTTAACTTGCATTTAACCCTTAGTTTACTCAGGATCCCTTGTGGATCATAATTCTAAGGAAAAAATTCTTCAAATTTGAATTCCAATAACTTCTTTGCTGCTTCTTTCTCTGCATCCCCGTGATTGCAGAAGAATGGCCCTATCTGATTCTTTAATTTGAATTGAGCTTTCTTTTTTACTGCCATGAAATTTATAGAATCAAAGTTTAGGATCTGCCTTATATACTCCAAGGAAAAGATCCTCATTGAAACATGCTTGGGTAACTTGTAAGGTAACAAGTTTGAACCAAATACTCTAATTTCAGTATATTTTTCATATAAGTACCAGTCACCAACCTTATTCTGCTCTGACAACTGCAATATCTTTTTCATTTCTTCATTTATCCTTGGTTGCTCTATTTTTGTTAACATTGTGATCACTGGATGTAGGAATAACTCTTAAAATTTTTCATAAGTGAAATATGTACATTCTTTCCTGAGCAATGATGTCCAAAAAATGACAGAAAGAGGATTTCCATCTATGCCAAGCTTTTGGAGAGTAATTAGAAAATTATCTGATTGAAAATATAAAAACATATGGAAAAGGAAGGAAGTATATCTGAACATTCCTTCAATTGTCAAATTGATCAATTGATAATGAATATTATCTGCAATGAAACCAGCATAATCAAAGATTACTGATGGGGGTTGCCCTGGGGAGAAAGTGGATAAGAATCCCAAGATTGACTCATCTATGTGTTCATCAGTAAAATATCCTAGGATGAAGGAAAGCATGGAAATCACATGTCTTGAACCTTCTGGGAATATGGCAGTAGAATATGGGGGATTTAGTTTAGGAATTTCTACATGTGAGGGCATAAATGTCTGGAAAACCATGAATCTCTTGGGAAAATCAAGGCCAATATATAGTTTGGTAAGGGCCTCTATGGATAAAGGGACTGCTTGAGGGTCAGGATGAAGTTGTAGCATCTGGTTAATTGCTTCAGCAGTAATGGTAAAAATCACTTCTTTATTGGCATTTACAATGGCTCTTTGTTGAGGCCATAGTACTGTTGACATAACCTAATAATTTCTTGGCATGGATGAGTTAATGGAACTACATAATTAGGCGAATGGGATTCCAAAATATTGACTTCTTCTTCATTATCTAAGGATTTCTATAGCACCCTTTATGAATATCTAGCAGGTTAAATTCAACAATGGGATCTGTTATCTTATAATCAACATCAACCAATGGAATGTGTTCAATGTCTATGACTGGGGGTTGTAAAGGACTGACAACAATAACAGTCTTAGGAGACATGGCTAGAGTGGATTTTGGCACTTTGGAAGCTTCAAGATTGCTAGAGCTTTGCTTTTTAGGCATTTTGGCTACTTTTTGCAAGTTTAGATAGTTTGCATAAGTATTTTTACTTTTAGCAGAGGCTTATTGGATAAAATAGGAAAAGTATGGTCTCTTATTTGGGTTTTCTTTCCAATTAGGTCTGTCAAAAAGGATTTACAGGCTTTTGAACTGGTTTAAAACAAGAAACAAGGGTTTCCTAAGAAATTGGGCTAAAAAAGTCCATTGAAATTAGGCAAAGAGGCTTAGGATACCTTTAGAGGCTTTCTGGCTTAATTTAGAGCTTAAAATAGTTGATAAAACTATAGAAACTAAAAATTTTCTCTCACAATAGTGCGTAGTAGTAAAACAGGGTTTCTGGAAAAAAATTGATAGGGTTTGGCCTATTTTTGGCCTATTTTGACATGCTTATTTTGTTAATTTTTAGGCTTCTGAATATGTTTTTGTTCTTTTAAAGGCCTTTAAAATTGATTGCAGGCTTGAAATTCATAGAAATACTTGTTATATGCAGGCATTGGGCTTCGAAACAGTTTTTGAGGTTTTTTGAATGAAACAACAGCTTTCGTAGAGCAATGTAAAAAACTCTTTGGTGGTATTCAATGGTCACAGGACAAATTTTGCAGGCTTTTGGGCATAAAATGGTGAAAAAACGCTCTTTTTACAGTAGGGGAGGCGTGTGCAAAGGTTAATGCGCAGGAGAGAAAAAGAAATGAATTTCATTTCCAAGGTTATTTATGAATATTAGGTTTAATGGGGAATGGCAATTAATGGCAGTTACATCATCAAGATGGGTGGTTTTCGGGCTCAAAGGGTTGAAACAGTAAATGGTTATCGCGTGCATTTTCAACGGTAAGTGGTTTTGGGGAAAACCCACATGATCCAATGAGAAATTGGCATGTGGAGGAGAGAGGAAACCATGAAACCAACTATTTCACGCAGATTTACCATGGGAGTGATTGCACAAATTTTCTATGCGATATTGGCTTTTACCCGTCAGATATTGGGGCTCGAATGCGAAGGGCCCAGATTGATTTGGGAATTTGTGTCAAAATGGAGTGGGGCCGGAGTTTCATATATGTGACGGGGTTAAAATTTAAACCTTAGTAAAAAATCGTTTAATCAAAGTTTGAAATTTTGGGTTTATGAAAAGGTAGAGGGGTTTGGCTTATTCACATGCTGTTAATAAAATATTTACAACGTTTCAATCAATGTATAGGCGCGAATCTTTATTATATAGTTTTATCAAACGGTATTGACATTTGTTTAAAATTATAGAGGGCGGGATATTTTTATATGGATATGTTAAACCAATGGGATAAGGGCGAGATTAATATTATGCAAATGGGATATTAAACATTGGTTTTAACTTTAAAATAGTGGGTTTAGAGGGTTATTTAAAATAAAAGGTTTTAATACTATAGAGGTAGGTGTATTTAAAGATTTACTAGAATAAGTTAGAAGTTAATATGAATAAAGGGGTAGTGAAATGAATGAAAATACATGTTTAACTCTAAATAAAGTGCTAATAAGCATAGTTCATCTTGTTGTATTTTTTGTACTTTAACTTAGGAAAAATGTATTTTTAGGGTTTATGAATGATTTTTGGAAGGGAATGAGATTAGTTATTTAGGGTTTGACTTTTACTAAGTAAAAATGGGTTTTTACTTAGGAAAAAGGGATTATGATTTATGAATGAAGGGTAAATGCTAATGAATGTGGGTCTAGTGTGGGAATTCAATATTTTTAACCAATCAGTCATCGAGCCTTGGGTCCGGTCCCAACAAAAGTCAGAGAAATGCTCTGAGCCTTTTTGACTGATAGTTTAGAACATTGAATATTTGTAGGAGAGGGGAAATTAGTGATTTTTTCCATGATGATGCTTTATTACATGATTGCTCAACTGCTTCTACCTACCCATATTTATTTCTAACATTTTTACTTCATTTTCATGGGCGCATTTAGGCTTGCAACCCTAAAACATTTTTCTTTCAAAGCATAAAACTATCTAAGTCTACCTTATTTCATTCGAGGGCTCAGATTAAACTGTTGAGCTCCTCATTATTCTCTACCTATCTACTGATTTTTCAAGTTTAAACTATTTGACATATCTTTATTCTCTATCTAAAACATGAAATTGAAAGCATTAAAAGTTAAGATTAAACTGTTTAACTGATCATGGATTATGGCATTTATTGACACTCTGCACATAATAATTATTCTTGCAGTAAAAGTAAAAGTAGTGGCATTTGGACTTGCTCACTTTCAGGTCTTATTTCTCTTTTTTTCTTTTGGGGTCTATATTTTTCTAAGTCCTTTGATCTTTCTTTTAGGACTTTTTACCCTTTTTATGACTTTTAATTATTTTTTATTTTTTTCAAAATATGGGAAAACAACTTGTAGAAAGCAAGGTATGTACATATTTACAAGACTGTCAAAGTCAATTCAAAATTTATGAACCCTATTATTATAGGACCCTAACAGTGGCTCCACAAGGGGATGACATTTCCTGGTGAAATTTCAAGAAATTTAAGATCAGCGGCCTTTGGAACTTTGACTATGATGACCCTGTAAATGTCTTTTGATATCTACAATTTTTCATACTTGTGATATTTACCTGCAAAAGCTTAGGGCCTTCTCTCTGGGCTTCAACTTTGTTATGGAAACATCTAATCCAATCTAAAATCTGCAATGTATATGTACAATGATCAAAGTGAATACAAACTAGCTATTTGTTAACTTAGGAGAGTAGTAGTGCTTCAGCATTCTGCCATTTACTGGCCCTTCTTGCAGATTTGTTCCATCCATTTCTTTCAAAAATAAAACATTATTACCTCTATATCCATAAATTACATAAGGTCATTTCCACATAAAATCAAAATTTCCATCTTTACCTTTGTCTTCCCTTCTTGAATCCCATTTTAACACTTTATCTCCAATGTAGAAATCATCCTCTTTACTCTTTTTATCAAAAAATTTCTTGATCTTATCCTAAATGACTTGAGATTTGATATAAAATTCTTCTCTTGTTTGCTGCAAGTGAATAGTTTGATTGATCCTTCTTTTAATGTCATTTATTTCAACTTGTAACTCTTGGATAATTTTCATCACTGGCACTCCTAAGGAGGATGGAAAATCAACATCCATTCCATAGACAAGTTGGTAAGGGGAGGTACCAATGGATTTTTTAGTAGTAAGTCTATCTGCCCATAAGGCATTGACTAACTTCTTATTCCAAGTCTTTTTATTGTCTTCAAGTAACTTTTTGATGATGTTTACAAGGCTCTTGTTTGAGGATTCAACTAGGCCATTACCTTGGGGGTAATATACAGTAGAATGACCTAAGGTAATATGGTATTTGTGGAAAAAGTAATCATTTTCTTGGATTTGAATGCTGCTGCATTGTCAGTAATTATCTTTTGGGGACATCCAAATCTTGAAAGAACGATGTTTTCTATAAAGGAAATAATGACAGTATCTGTGGCTTGTATGGAGGGTATGGCTTCAATCCATTTGGTAAAATAGTTAGTGGCTGTCAAAATCCACTTATGTTGGCCTAAAGATGGAGGGTGAATTTCACCAATGAAGTCTAAACCCCATTGTTGAAATGGAATTTCAGTTGAAATAGGCTTTAGGGGTAGGGGTAACAGTTTTTTCTTACCCTAAAAAATTTGTCACTTGTGACAGGAAGTTACAAACTTTTTGACATCATCAAGCAAAGTAGGCCAGTAAAAAATAGCTCTCAGGATCTTTTCTGCAGTAGTTTTCTAGTATAGATGTCCTCCACAGTCACCTGCATGAAATTCTTCAAGTATTTTGTCAGCTTCTTCCTTTAATAAAATTTTTATAAAATCCCACTATGATCTCTCCAAAAAATACATTGTCTAAAATATAAAACCTTACTGCCTTTAGTTTTAAGAATCTGGCTTTGGTTCTTGACAATCCAGGAGGATCTTGTAAGTTTAGTAGTACAAATATGATATCTGTATACCAAGGTGAGTCTGAAAAGGCTTCACTGATCATTGGAGTCTCCATCTCTTCCTGATAATCTATTTGGGCAATAAAATTTATGTCTAGAGCATTACAATTAGATTCAACCATAAGTCTGGCTAATCCTTGACCTTTGATGAGCTTTGTGGGCTTTATGTCTATGTCATATTCTAATATAGTGGCAATCCACTTACCTCTTCTTCCATCAGGACCATCCTGAGTAAGAATGTCTTTTACTACATAATTTGGGACATAGGCAGTAATGTGAGAATAGAGAATATAAACTCTGAAGTCTTTAATGGCCTTTACCAAAGCTAAGACTTGCTTCTCCATGATGCTGTACTTCAAAGGGGAATCTATAAGGGTCTTACTAAAGAAATCTATGGGCTTTTCAAATCCCTGGTCATTTTTCTGCAGTAAAACTGCAGCAATGGTGTGTTATGAAGCAAATGAAAAAATTATGAAATCCTTCTTAAAATCAGGACTTAACAGGACTAGAGTTTTAGTTAAGGTTTGTTTGATGGATTCAAATGACTGTTTGGCCTCAATATTTCATTTAAGAACTGAGTCTTTTTTAAGCATTTTTTTTATCTCTCTAATTATCTTAGCTAAATTGGATATGAATATTCCTAAAAAATTAATCTTACCTAGAAAGGCTTGTAACCCTTTGATGTTTCTTGGTGGACTGATGTTAAGGATTTCTTCTATCCTAGTAGGATCTATTCTGATTCCTTCTTTAGAAATTATGTGTCCAAGTAACTTGCCTTCTTCTAATCCAAATAAAATTTTCTTAGGGTTTAAAGAGATGCCAAATTTCCTGCATTTAATAAAAACTCATCTCAAATGATCCAAGTGTTTATTATCAGTTTTGGAAAATATAGTAATGTCATCTAAGTAAATCACTAAGAAATCATGTATTTCCCTTGCAAAATCTATGTCCATAGCTCTTTGAAAGGTTGCCCCTGTATTCATTAGAACAAAAGGCATTTTTACATACATAAAAGTGCCCCAAGGAGTAGTAAATTTTGTTTTGGCTTGATCTTCTTTTTGGACTAAAATCTGGTTGTATCTTGAAAAACCATCTAAAAGTGAAATCCTAGAAGAGCCAACTACCCTTTGTAATATGTGATCCATTTTAGGTAAGGGGTAATTATCTTTTAAGGACACTTTTTTTAGATTCCTAAATTCAACACATAATCTAATCTCTCCTATTTTCTTTCTTGTTGGAACTAGGTTGGAAACCCAATCAAAATATCTGATTGGTGCAATTATCTGTGCATCATACATTCTTTTTACTTCTTTTTCTATCAAAGGCAATAAAACAGGGTTAATTCTTCTCAAATTTTTTTTAAAGGGCTTTTGATATTCTTTTATTGGAATTTTATGTTGAATTATGTTGGTATCATAGGATTTAAGATCCTCATAACTCCAAGAAAAATCATCTTGATATTCCTTTAAAAGAGAAATATATTTTTCCTTTTCTTGTTGAGGTAAGGTTTTGGAAAGTTTGAACATTTTGGGTTTTAACTCTGTACCAAAATTGCATTCTTCTATATCAGATCTAACTGGCTCCATTTTGGGTTTTATAGCTACATCATTTGAGTCAAAAATATTTTCTAAGGGAGTTAAACCTTTGGGTAAGAAATTATCCTTAAGATTCAATATGTCAGATTCATCATCAATAATTTCTTCAATCTCTACTTTCTCTAAGTTATCTATATCTGATTGAATAAATCTAGTTGGTTTAGCAAACTTTACTTTATTTACATCTATGTTGTTCAAATCAATTTCAAAATCTAAATTTTGATCTATAGTAAAATTTGTGTCTATCTTACAGTTCAGAAATTCACCTTCATTGTTCATAAACTTGTAAATCTGTTCATCTTGAGAAAAAATTCGCCAATATTTGAGGTTTTCTGGAATTATTGGCCTGTGCTTGACTTCATCAATATATCTTTGATTAGGTTGGAATGGTAAATTGCAAGTACTAGAAAAATTTGCTAGACAATGAGCATGTATATTTTTTTTCTTGGTATAGCAGCAAATTTACATTCCAATAAATCATCAGTTAAATCTAGCACAGTGTCTCTGTATCAACTTAATCTAGGATTGTAAATAGAATATACTCCATTTATTTGTTTTATGATCAACTCTGAATCTCCCATGATTTATATTCTTTTGCCTCCTAAGTTCCTAATAATTTGGAGTCCTAGAATGAGGGCTTCATACTCGGCCATATTATTGGTACATTTTAAATTGAGCCTGAAAGCATGGCCTTAAGAGTGATTAGTCTCCATGTTGGTTATCCAAACTCTTGATCTCGTTCCTAAATTATTTACTGAACCATCAGATTCTAAATGCCATAAAGATTCATGAAAGATATTATCATTGTTTGGTGTTTTCTTTTTCTCTATTAGTTCAATTTGGATTTCATTAGTTTCAGAGTTACATAAGATAAAAGAGTCAAGGTCAGTTGGTGTAGAGTAAATTTGGTAATTTATAGATCTTTCTGCACTATTGACCATGTACTTCATCAATGTTTCCCTATATAACTTCTTAGACTGACAAAAAACTGATATAGTAGCATAAGACATGTCCAATTGTAGAGATCCCTATAACATTGCTCCCCATGAGCGAGATAGTAACATTCCATATTTAGGTGGGATATCAACTACTACAATGTCCATTAATGTACTCTTACCAAGATATTGAACTAGTGTTGCACACAAATCTTTGATTAAACCCAATCATTTAACTTTACGTGAATCAAATGAAAACAAATCTTTGTAGGGCCTTGTGATTTCTGAATTCAGAGTTTCCATTAGGGATTTGGGCATTAGATTATGGGAAGCTCCTGAATCTAGCATTGCGTTGTGTAAAATTTGATTATGAATGGTAAGACTAATATAAAATGGAAGAACTGCTCCATCTGCATGTTTTCCATTCACATCTGGGCCAGAAATCAACTCTGGCTTATCATCATTCAGATTTATGGAATCTTCTCCATCATTTATGTTTAATGTTTCAGTTATGGTTGATTTATACAAGTCATGTTTTAATAATTCAATCAGAGGAATTGGTATTTTTAGCTTTGAAATTTCAAATTGAATGTTGAATGTAGGTTTTGATTTACTTATTTGAATCAATTCTTCTTTTGTAACTATAGTTTGTGTTGGTTTGTCTTGTTTTTCTACAGTTATGTTTTAATTTTTAATTGGTTTGACATTCTCTGTTTGAGTTTCTTGAGTTTTACTGCTCCTAATTTTATTTTCAAGGATTTTTTGTGAAGCAGTAGATGTTCTTTCAGACTTAGAATTATCAACAGGTGTTTTTGAAGTAGCAGTTTTTGGATCCAATGATTTAGGATCAACAGAAGGTATTTTAGGATCTAAATTTGTTGTTTTAATAGAATTAGAAGCTTTTGCAGTAGTATATTTCTGTGAATATTTTTTATCTTGTGCAACTTCATCAGCAATATCAACAATCTTAGGGCTTGATGCATTTTTAGGACTAGAAATGTTTTGGGAATAACTAGAGTTTTTCTTATTTTCCCTTTGGAGAATTTGCAGAACCTTTGTTTTGGGAGCTTCTACTATTTTCTTATTCTGTGTTTGGGTAGTTTTTTTGGTACAAGACTCACTGTTTTTCTTATTTCTAATGTTATATTGACTATGCATTTCATTTATAGCATAATCATAACCTTGTTTATAATCAAAGGATTCACTTGAATCTAATTTGAGTTGTTGGAGTTCAAATAATTCCTGATCTTCTTGAGTGAGAAAAATAATATTATTATCATCTATTCCCATTAGATTTATTGAATCCTCATCGCCATCATTATTCTGAGAAATTTCAGCATAGTTCTCTTGGAAGGGGGGCCTTATTGTCTGGTCTGGGGCTGTTTCTTTTGATTTTCCTGAATTTGTGTTTTTTCTAAAATTTGGATTTCTGATTTGCTGTTGATTATCTGTTAGGTCCCTATACTACTAGTATAGTCCCTTATTATTGTTAGTGTAATCCCCTTATTTTTATTATTGTACCCCTGTAACCCCCATATTGTTATTATTGTGCCCTTAAATTATTATTGTTAGGTCGGCTAGGATTACATTGTGGCCCACTAGGATTACATTATGGCCCCATGGACTCCTATATATAGAAAGGAGGTTTTGGTAATTTGTATCATCCAAGAATTGTTCATTCATGTAATGTATTGGAGGTTTCCCCCTCGAAGTGGCTTATTTCTAAGGCATTGATATCTCTTTTCTTCTATTTTTGGAGCTTGTTTCACAACAATTGGTATCAGAGCTTTAAGATTCTAGGGTTTCGCTGCTCCAAACAGGTCAGCGTGGAATTTTCGCTATAAATTTTTTTCTGTGAAGGTTTAGAATCTTCAATTTTTAGAGTGCGAATCAAAAATCCCGAGGAACATCGTTGAAAAATTTCAGATCTTGGTTCACAATATTTTAGGAGATATGATCTGTCCAAGTTAGGTCATTTTGCAGGCTCCTGAATTTAACCTAAACAGGTCATCGTGGTATTTTCGTAATAAATTTTTTCTATGAAGGTTCAGAAGCTGAAATTTTTAGAGTGCGAAGCCGCAATCCTGAGGAACATCATCAAAAAATTTTAGATATTGGTTCGCAATATTTTCAGAGATATGATATGCGGAATTTAGGGCTTTTTGAGGCTTCTGAATTTCATCTCAAAGAGGTGATTGTGGGAAAATCTTCATAGCTCTCTCTCTGAGCATCAGATTTGAATTTTGTAAAAATTGGCCACAAGTACATGGACTATAGTTTTTGGTCTATCAATTTTAGTGCCAAATGAGGAAACAGTGACATGTGGCAAGTCGTACAAGTTCGCTCTACTGATCTAGTCCAAAATTGGGTCATTGTGGGAGATTGGACATAACTTTGCCTTGAAGAATCCAAATCAAATCAGACCTGTGGAATTTGAAAGAAGATTCAGAGGGCTACTATAGGGGCAAATTTCATATATTTAGGATCCACAATTATAGAGATAATTAAATTTCAATATCAAGCTCCTCAAAATCAAGTAAAAGGTGTGTATTTTTTTTTCGAATTGCATAAGTATTTTTTGAAGAATCAAGTTGAATTTATTCCAAGGGAATATTGTATAATAGATATCAGTATTTGATTCTAAAATGGCCCCTAAAAAGAATTCAACACCCATTAAGCCTTTATAAAGCTCTACTATGACTCATGAAGATGAATAATGGCAACATGACATATCAAAATTACAAGAGAAAGTGCAACAAATTTCGCTCTCACAAAGAGCAAAAAAAAATGACATGGAAGTTTTGAAGAAAGGCATGGAAACTAAGATGGATGGTTTGAAGAAAGGTGTGGAATCTAAGATGGATGGTTTGAAGAATGGCATGGAGTTTAAGATAGATGGCATGGAAACTGGCATGGAATCTAAGATGGATGGCATGGAATCTAAGATCGATGAGAAAATGGAAAACATGAAGAATGATTTAAAAGCAGACATGGAAGTTTTGAAAAATTTGATGCAAGAAATGTTTCCTAATGGTGAAAAGATAGTAGAGGAAACCCATGATGAGAACAAAATAAATGTTAATCGTGATTTCATAAAATCTAATGTTGGTAGGAAGAACCACCATATTCCAAAAATGGATATGAGGAAGTTTGATGGAAAGGATCCTGTAACATGGATACTATAGATGGAGCAATATTTTGATCTCCATAACGTGCAAAACACACAAAAGGTACGCATTGCAACTTTACATTTATAACAAAATACATTTGTATGGTATCGATGGCTTTGCTCTCGTAAAAAAATTGTCACTTGGTCAATTTTTACTGAGGAAATGATAGCACATTATGAGGATACAAAGAGCAACACCTTCTTTAGCCAATTGATAAATCTCAAACAAAAGGGTTTAGTGGGGCAGCACATTGAGGACTTCCAAAAATTGAATATAAGGGTAGCTAATATTCCAGAGGAACACAGGATTGATCTCTTCATAGGCACTTTAAAGGATAACATCCAACATGAAGTTCGCGTTTTGGAACCTGATTCATTGGAGAAGGCATTCAGGTTGGCAAGAAAAATTGAATGTAAAATTATGGCGACAAGGAAGCCTACCACTCACTTCTATAAAGAGGCAAGTGTTGCTACTCCTAGATTTCCACAACCTACAAGGTTGACACCACAACAATTGGAAGAAAAAAGAGCAAAAGGGCTTTGCTACAGTTGTGATAGCAAATACACTAAAGGTCATAAGTGTGCTAAGAAGAAATTATTTTACGTAGATTGTGAAGAGGAAGAAGAAAATGAACAAGAAGAGGATATACACCAGGAACCAACCCAAGAAGCGAAAGAAATGAGTCTGAACATATCGTGTAATGAATTGGCAGGAATTACTAGTCCTCAAACTCGCAATATAGAAGGACATATCAAGAAGAAAAAGTTAATAGTCTTGATTGATTCAGGTAGTACCATAATTTTATTCATTGTAAGGTAGCCAAGGAATTGAATTGTTTCTTATACCTAGCACCAGAATGTCAAGTGATGGTTGCAAATGGAGGAACATTAAATTTCTCTGGAAAATACCATAATATCAAGCTAACCATGGGGGAATATGTATTGAATAGTCCAATGCTTTCCATTCCTATGGGAGGTGCTGATGTTGTACTAGGAGTACAATGGTTACAATATTTGGGGATGGTAGCTTTTAATTTTCGAGAACTTTTCTTGAAATTGTTTTTAGAAGGAAAGGAAGTCAAATTACAGGGTATTTTAGGGAAGTCGGGAAAGATAATAAGCTCTAATGTCATGACAAATCTTCTAAAGAAAGAACAATGAGGCATAATTGCACAATTATGCTCACTAGAAGTTCCAACATCAAAATCATCTATTTATGCAGATCTCCAAAAAGTCTTGGACAATCATTTCAAGGTTTTTGAAACTCCAAAAGGACTCCCACCTATTCGTGATCATGATCATGCTATTCATTTGATTCCAGGAAGTGTTCCTCCAAACATCAGGCCTTATAGATACCCTTATGTCCAAAAGAGTGAAATTGAAAGTATGATTGCAGAAATGTTAGAGGCTGGTATAATTCAACCTAGTCAAAGTTTTTTCTCTGCTCCTGCAGTATTGGTACACAAGAAGGATGGATCATGGCGCATGTGTCTAGATTATAGGGAGCTCAATAAGCTCACAATTAAAGATAAATTTCCCATTCCTGTGATTGATGAACTATTGGATGAATTACATGGAGCAATTTATTTTACCAAGTTGGATCTTCGTTCACGATATCATCAAATTAGAATGAAGACTGAAGATATTCTGAAAACAACATTTCGAACTCATGAGGGTCATTATGAATTTTTGGTCATGCCTTTTGGCCTTACCAATGCACCCTCTACATTTCAAGGATTGATGAATTCCATTTTCAAACCCTTGCTTAGAAAATTTGTGCTATTATTTTTTCATGATATACTAATCTACAACAGGTCTTGGAAGTATCATGTTCAACATGTTGACAGGGTGCTCAAACTATTGCAGGAGAAACAATTGTATGCAAAAACATCCAAATGTTTCTTTGGAGTACAAGAGGTGGAATATGTGGGTCATATTGTATCTCACGAGGGTGTTAAGGTAGACCCTAACAAAATTAAAGCCATTAAGGAATGGAAAGTCCCCACAACCATTAAGCAATTGTGAGGATTTCTCGGGTTAACAGGGTATTATCACACGTTTGTTTAAAATTATGGGAGAATAGCAACACCTCTAACAACATTATTGAAGAAAGATGCATTTTCATGGACTCCTGAAGCAACTAAGGCCTTTGAACATCTTAAAGAGGCAATGTGCCTAGCACTGGTCTTAGCTACGCCAGACTTTACAAAAACCTTTATTGTGGAATGTGATGCCTAAGGAAATGGAATTGGTGTTGTTTTAATGCAAGAAGGAAAACCCATTGCTTTTGAAAGTCATCCAATCAAAGGAAAGTATTTACAGAAACCTATTTATGAGAAGGAAATGTTAGCAATACTTCATGCTCTAAAGAAATGGAGAACTTACCTAATGGGAAGACACTTCAAGGTAAAAATTTATCATGATAGTCTTAAACACTTTTTGGAACAAAGACTATCTTCAGAAGAGCAGAAAAAATGGGTCACAAAGATGTTGGGTTATGACTTTGAAATAATCTACAAAAAAGGAAAGCTTAATGTTGTTGCAGATGCACTCTCAAGAAAGAATGAAGAGGTGGAAGTATTGCTTTGTGCCATTTCTATTATCCAACCAGATTGGATAACCGAAGCAAGAGATGAATGGAAGAAGGAAAAAGATGTATGGACACTCATTCAAAAGTTGAAGCAAGATCCTAGTACATCTGATACATTTAGTTGGAAAAATGATTCCTTATGGTACAAAGATCGCTTATATCTTTGTAAGAATTCCCAACTAAAACAAAAGATTCTTCTGGAATTGCACACTTCTCCTTTAGGAGGACACTCAGAATTTTTAAAAACTTACCACAGGGTGAAGAAAGAATTTTTTTGGGATGGCGTTAAATCTGATATTCGAAAGTTTGTGGCGGAATGTTTGGTTTGCCAGCAGAATAAAGTGGAAACAATTAAGACCCCAGGACTTCTACAACCTTTATCCATTCCAAGCCAACGTTGGGAGGAGATTTCAATGGATTTTATCACAGGTTTACCTAAGTCCGAAGGAAAGAGTGTCATCATGGTGGTAGTTGATAGACTTACCAAGTATGCACACTTTTGTGCATTATTTCATCCATTTAAAGCAAGTACATTTGCTACTACATTTATGGACAAAATTCAAAAGCTACATGGAAGCCCAAGGGTTATTGTGAGCGACAGAGATCCCATTTTTACTGGAAATTTTTGGACGGAGTTATTTTCTTGTTTGGGTACTCAATTAGCTCATAGCTCATCTTATCATTCTCAATCTGATGGTCAAACTGAGATCGTAAATAAATGTTTGAAGGATATCTTCGTTGTTTTGTATCTGATAAACAAACACAATGGGTCAAGTGGTTACCTCTTGCTGAATGGTGGTATAACACTTCCTTCCATACTGCAGCGAAAATGACCCCATTTATGGCACTTTATGGATATCATCCACCATCCATCACATCATCTTTAAGAGAAAATTCGAAGGTTCAAGCAGTGGAAGATCACATCGAGCATCAACAAGAAGTTCTCCAACTCTTAAAGGATAACCTGAATTTGGCACAAAATCGAATGAAACATGAGGCAGATCAACATTGCAGCAAGAGAAGTTTTGATGTAGGAGACTGGGTATTTTTACAGCTACAACCATATAAACAAATGTCTCTCAAGCAAGCTAAGAAGGATAATAAATTATCGCCAAAGTACTATGGTCCTTACAAGGTGTTGCAAAAGATTGGTACTATGGCATACAAATTGGAGCTTCCCGCTTCTTCACGAGTGCATCCAGTTTTCCATGTTTCATGCTTAAAGAAGGTTATAGGTGAAAATCTTCTAGTTCAAACAATATTTCCAGAACTTGATGAGGAAGGAAAAATCATATTGGAACCAGAAGCGGTCATGGAAACAAGAACTCGACAACTACGGAATCGATCAATTTCAGAGTATCTTATCAAGTGGAAGAACTTACCCACTGAAGATTCTACATGGGAGGATGAGAATTTTATACAGAAGCACCCAGAGCTACTCAAGCATTGAGGACAACACTTTTTGAAGGAAAGGGGAATGTTAGGTCTCTATATTACTAGTATAGTCCCTTATTATTGTTAGTGTAACCCCCTTATTGTTATTATTGTACCCTTGTAACCCCCATATTGTTATTATTGTGCCCTTAAATTATTATTGTTAGGTCGGCTAGGATTACATTGTGGCCCACTAGGATTACATTATGGCCCCATGCACTCCTATATATAGAAAGGAGGTTTTGGTAATTTTTATCATCCAAGAATTGTTCATTCATGTAATGTATTGGAGGTTTCCCCCTCAAAGTGGCTTATTTCTAAGGCGTTGATATCTCTTTTCTTCTATTTTTTGGAGTTGGAGTTCAAATAATTCCTGATATTCCCGAGTGAGAAAAATAGTATTATTATCATCTATTCCCATTAGATTTATTGCATCCTCATCACCATCATTATTCTGAGAACTTTTAGCATAGTTCTCTTGGAAGGGGCGCCTTATTGTCTGGTCTGGGGCTGTTTCTTTTTCTTTTCCTGAATTTGTGTTTTTTCAAAAATTCGGATTTCTGATTTGCTGTTGATTGTCCCATTGAGGTATTTTTTCTATGTTGTCTAGTATATCCATCATCCTCTCTAAATTTTTAGCTAACATGTCTATTTTTGTGTTTGAATTGGAAGTTTCTTATTTAATGGTCACTCTTCTCTCATTTCTTAGTCTAGCTTTTTTGGCTAAAATGTTTACTTCTACACTAACAACATCTGTTTGCATTCTTTCTAATATTTCTACATTTCTTTCCCTCAACTGATAAGCCATGTCTGTGTCAAATCCATTATGGAATTTGAGTAGGACAGAATTAGGAGTGGGTTTAATATTTGCAAGGATGGAATTGTAAACACTGTTATATCTAGTGCAGTAATCTTGGACTGACTCATTTGGATCTCTTCTCATGGCATCAAATTCAGACAATATCTAAAGTGGATTCTTTTTCTTTTCCCATTTATTTAAAAACAATCTATGAAACATAGCTAAATCAGTTACACTACCAGCATCAAGACCTTTAAACCACTTCTTAACTTCTCCTTTTAATTTTTGTGCAAATAACCTCATTTGAACATCTGAATCATCAATCTCATGGAGTTCAAAGAAATTTGTCATTTTATTTATGTGTTTCCGAGCTGTATAATGGGTAGTGGCATAAAAATGTGGTATGTTACTCTAATAGTCTTGAGGCATGTCATGAATTTGTATTGGTAAGACAAGGGGAGCATACCTAGCAGCCATAGCTTGAATTTTAGCTTGGCTAGGGGGTAAAGTAGAAGTGCTTGGGGTTGAACTGGAAGTGGTAGCTGATGAATTGAAAGCTGTAGTTGAGGTGCTAGGAAATGAAACTGGAATATATATAGAACTAATAGGGAATGAGAATGATGTTTTTGAAAAATCAAAAGGTGAGCTAGTGGATATAGTGGACGAAGTGGGTGGTGGAAATAGTACTCTAGGTTGTAAAGGTAGTCTAGGGATAAATGGATCTATAGATGTGTTGGTATTGGAGGCTATATATGATGTAGAAACGTATAGAGATGAGTCTACAGCTGGTATTATGGTGGTATGTAACTATGAAATTGAAGGCTTAGTGGTATATACTAATAATTGAGCTAATTCAATAGCTTCATAAATATATTTGAGAATAGTAGTATTAAGTTCTTCAATTTTAGTTTGATATTCAACTTTCTTTGATTTAGATTCTACTGTAATATTGTTCTGCTTTTTTTCCAAGAATGAAATAAAAATAGGGTCTAAAAAAACAATATAAATATCACTTTCAAATTGACTTCTAAATAAAGAATGCTCAAATTTTAGATCAAGATCTATATCTTGCAAACTTACTAAATCTTGTGGTAATGAATTGACTCTTATTAATGACACTTCAGCTTCCAAATTTTCTATCTTTTTTTTTCTTTTTTCCAATTCGGTCTGGGTTATATACTATAACAACAGGTTTAGGATTCGGGTTAGACCTGGTATAGTAAATTTTCCTAGAAGCCAGAATTACAGTTTTTAATACCCACAACTTATAAAAGCAATATTAAAGTAAAAGGATGAATAAAATGATTTCCTTTAAGACTAGTTTTATGATTGAGGATTGGTTAGTTCCCCAGTATGGTCGCTAGTATGTTATCACTCTAGTAATTCTAAAGTTGTGAGATTTTTGGTTTTTAGTCAAAGAACACTAGAGGTAACCACAAACCAACTTCAAACTATAGGATCTAGCCTTCCTAGGTTCAGAGAGGGCTCTCTCTTTAAAATTTCACTTTGTTTTGATTTGTAAATATTAGGCTAGTTATGAATGTACAAATTTGGTTTGGTTTTGTTTGATTTGGTGGGAAAAAATCACTAGAAGGGTTGGATAGTGGGAGATATATTTTTCCATTGGGCTAAGGAGTCAAAATCAAGCAAACATAACTGGGATCAAGGCCAAAAAGTCAAATGTTTTCAGGGCAAGATAGATAATATTTGAAGATCTTGGAAAGTTGTTGTTGTGAGGTGGTATGATCGAGATAAAGGGAAATTAAGAATCCTTTGATCTGGAAAAGGAATTAGTAGGAAGAAGTCAAACGAGAGAGGGAGAAATTAAGAATTCCCTACACTGGAAATCAGAGGAAAACATAGAAATGATAACTAGTTAAAAACAGGGTGCTCTTAACAAATCCTATAGTAATACTCCTAGTTATTCATTCAAATTTAGAACAAACATGGATGGATGTATGTAACAAAGAAAGATAACAATGACAAGTAAGGAAATACTTCACTCCAGATAGCTCATCACAGGAATCCTGAAGTATGATGCCTATTGGTTTGATCAGTCCGCTACTCGAAATTTGACACCCAAAAGCTTTCAACTCCAACAAAAATGACTATAAAAATCTCCAACGATTTATTCCACACCAAATACTTCTAAAGATGAAGTATTTATACATATTTATTTACAAAATATCCTAGAATGGTTCTACAAATTATCTAAGGGAAATCAAAATATCTTTACAACAATAATAGAGACAGCTGCTTAACAAATCAGCAAGTTGTCCTATTTATCCAAAAGAAATAGAAACTTCTTTGAGGATAAGATGCAGCTGGTTGCCTTCGTGTCCTCCTTGTTGGCTTTAGATATTTTAAATTTGTTTTGTAATCTGATATGCCTTATCTGATATTCTTTCTCTGATTCTCTTTATTCATTGATACTCTCTAAACTCGGATACTCTTTAACCATAGTCAAAAACTGTTTACTACTGTAAAAATATGTTTTGATTGTAAATCAGGAAACATTTTTCTCCTCCTTTAATTTGTCTGTCTTTTATCCTTCATAACAAGTCTATGAGTGACATCCAATCCTCATCTTTATGAATTTTTATTTTCTTTAATTTCCTAAAGTTTTCATCAGCTTCAGTGTATCTGGAAAAAGTTTGCTTGATGACAAATAAGTGTCTTATCTCATGCTGTAAATGGAATAAGTCTTCAAAAATTTTGAGTAAGACTTTTCTTGTTGGAATGCCTATACTAGTGGTTTATTTACTTGTTCCTTTGCAAATTCTCTAATATTTTTATCATAGTCATTCTAAGGCATCAGTTTTTCATTAATGACCATAATGTCAGGCAGTCCTTTTTGCCTCAAATTTGCAAACTTGATCATAAACCTGGTTATGACAATATTCATATTCTAACACTTTTTTTCTAGTATGCCTCATTAGATTCTTCTTTGTAGTAACTTTCCTAATTTCTAGGATAGTTTCAGTCCTGCAGTGATCTTGAGCTCTTCTAATTCTTGTCTATTTTTGCTGTTAAGGAAGGTGATCAACTTTAAAGCTTGCTCTAGTTTGTCAGCCAGTTCATTTTGAGTCTTTTGAATTTCTTCTTGGGCTGCTAGTAATAATTCTCTCTGTTCAAAGATTACCTGAATTGAAGGCCATACATCATGGATGGCTTCAATGATATTGTTCCAAAGATAGTTTTTGATATATGATATTTGTTCCTTCAATGTCAATTCTTTCTGCAATTTCTTCAACTCTTCATTCAGTCTGATGGCATTTTTCTCATGTGTTTTTGCATTTATTTGAGCCAATTTATTTGACTTCTCAAGATTTTCTACCACCTGTTTCAATCTGCTAATTTCATTTTGTCTTAAGATACATTTCCTCCATAGCTTTCACCAATTTGTTGGCTTCATCCGTATAGTGAACTGTTGTTGTAGATGATTTAGTAGCTGAGGTTGTGGATGAAGTTACTGGCACTGGATTAGTCAGTGGTTCTTTGGGTGCTAAATTTTCATCTAAAGTTGAAGGCACTGTTGTAGTGATTAAAGGAATAACTGTAGGAACCTCTGGTATTTTTGGTGTTTATTTCTCTTGGACAAGTTTGTCCATCTATATCTCTATTTCCTCTATTTGGGCTGTCAACTGAAAAATCAAATTCATCATGTCATCTTTTTTTTCTGTCCTTCTATTATTTATTTTGTTTGAGGATGTTCACTTTGAGGAAGTTTAAGCTATTTCCTTAAAGCTACAATATCTTCATTCTTCTTCTTCACCAATAACTCTGCTGCTTTGATATTAATAGGGTCATATCCCACCTGCAAAACTAGTTCTTCCAAGGATTTTATCCTGAGATCCTTGGCATAAGAGGATGCCTTATCTATTTTCATCTAATCTTGCTTGTTGGAAATGGTGTTCTGAAGTCTCTGAGCACTCATGGATTTAGTTGTGATATTAGAGTAAAGAATTTCTGAAGTCTGTCTATGGAACTCAATTTGATAAAGAGCATGAATATTATCTGTCTAGACTTCCAAATCAACCTTCTTATAATCTGCCACTGTCTTGGGAGATTTTACTGTTGGCTGCAACACTGACATAATTAGCTTTTTGATTTGAATAATCGAATGCATACATAAGTATGTTTTGACACTTGGTGTCTGTTTGAGAAATTGAGAATAAATATTGTTTTTTATCTCCTCATTCTTCAGCTTGATCTGTTTATATTTTTCCTTGATATCCAAATATTTCTCCTCAGTTGCTTGTGAGGAAGAGCCTTCCATGATCTGTTGTATTTCTATCAACTGTGCATCTTCATTGTTGATTTGTTATTCATTCTGATTCTTAGTAGTTGGCTCATTGATGATTACAGTGGCAACATCTGTTTCTAGCAAATCATTGTTGGTATTTATAAGCTTCGTTTCTTCCACATCAATTTTTACCTTTCCTTTACCTGTTGAACTTAACTTAGGCCTCTTGTTATATATTATCTTGAACTTAGTTTCATTTGTGGTTTCAGAAACATAGGCTCCTTCTTCCCTTACTCTCTTAGTGGATTTTTCTGGCTGTTCTGCAGTCTCCAAAGTGTGACTCGTATCACTGTTGTTTACTGCATCTGTTAAGATATTTTCAGTCCACTCAATCTGATTTGAAAATTTTTCTATCTCTAGTTTTGCTTCATGGATGAAGGGTGTTAACTTGCATGTAACCCTTAGTTTACTCAAGATCCCTTGTGGATCATAATTCCAAGGAAAAATTTCTTCAAATTTGAATTCCAATAACTGCTTTCCCGCTTCTTTCTTTGCATCACTGTGATTGCAGATGAATGGCCCTATCTGATTCTTTAATTTGAATTGAGTTTTATTTTTTGCTGCCATGAAATTTATAGAATCAGAGTTTAGGATCTACCTGATATACTCCAAGGCAAAGATCCTCATTGAAGCATGCTTAGGTAACTTGTAAGGTAACAAGTTTGACCCAAATACTTTGATTTCAGTATATTTTTCATATAAGTACCAGTCACCAACCTGATTCTGCTCTGACAACTGCAATATATTTTTCATTTCTTCATTTATCCTTGGCCACTCTATTTTTGTTAACATTGTGATCACTGGATGTAGGAATAACTCTAAAATTTTTTCATAAGTGAAATCTGTACATTCTTTCCTAAGCAATGATGTCCAGAAAATGACATAAAGAGGATTTCCCTCTATGTCAAGATTTTGGAGAGTAACTGGAAAATTATCTGATTGAAAGTATAAAAACATATGGAAAAGGAAGGAATTATATTTGAACACTCCTTAAATTGGAAAATTGGTCAATTGATAATGAATATTATCTGCAATGAAACAAACATAATCAAAGATTACTGATGGGGGTTTCCCTAGGGAGAAAGTGGATAAGAACCCCAAAATGGACTCATCTGTGTGTTTATCAGTAAAATATCCTAGGATGAAGGAAAGCATGGAAATCACATGTCTTGAACCTTCTAGGAATTTGGTAGTAGAATATGGGGGATTTATTTTAGGAATTTCTACATGTGAGGGCATAAATATCTGGAAAATCATGAATCTCTTGGGAAAATCAAGGCCAATATACAGTTTGGTAAGGGCCTATATGGATAAAGGGACTGCTTGCAAGTTAGGCTAAATTTGTAGCATCTGGTTAATTACTTTAGCAGTAATGGTAAAAATCACTTCTTTATTGGCATTTACAATGGCTCTTTGCTCAGGCACATAGTACTATTGACATAACCTAATATTTTCTTTGTTAGGTCCCTATATCACTAGTATAGTCCCTTATTATTGTTAGTGTAAACCCCTTATTGTTATTATTGTACCCTTGTAACCCCCATTTTGTTATTATTGTGCCCTTAAATTATTATTGTTAGGTCGGCTAGATTACATTGTGGCCCACTAGGATTACATTATGGCCCCATGGACTCCTATATATAGAAAGGAGGTTTTGTAAATTGTATCATCCAAGAATTGTTCATTTATGTAATGTATTGGAGGTTTCCCCTCGAAGTGGCTCATTTATAAGGCGTTGATATCTCTTTTCTTCTCTTTTTGGAGCTGGTTACACAACATTTGGTATCAGAGCTTTGGATTCTAGGGTTTCGCTGCTCCAAACAGGTCATCGTGGCATTTTCGCTATAACTTTTTTTCTACGAAGTTTCAGAAGCTGAAATTTTAAGGGTGCGAAGAAAAAATCCTGAGGAAGCTCGTATAAAAATTTCAGAGTTTGGTTCACAATAATTTCGGAGATATGATCTGTGGAAGTCAGGTATTTTTTCAGGCTCCTAAACAGGTCATCGTGGCATTTGCACTATAAATTTTTTTCTACGAAGGTTCAGAATCTGAAATTCATATGGTGCGAAGCTAAAATCCTGAGGAAATTCATCAAAAAATTTCAGAGCTTGGTTCGCAATATTTTTGGAGATATGATCTGTGGAAGGTAGTGCTTTTTCAGGCTCCTGAATTTCATCTCAAAGAGGTGATCATGGGAAAAGTTCAATAACTCTCTCTCTGAAGATTGGATTGGAGTGCCGTCAAAAGTGGTCGCAAGTACACGGCCTGTAGTTTCTTCGCTATCAATTTCAGAGACAAAGGAAAAAACAGTGACACGTGGCAAGTCGTACAAGTTCGCTCTACTGAACCAGTCCAGAATTAGGTCATTGTGGGAGATTGGACACAACTTTGTCTTGGAGAATCAAAATCAGGTCAGACCTGTGGCATTTGAAAGAATCTTCAGAGGGCTACTACAGGGCTGAATTTCAGATATCGAAGATTTTCAATTACAGAGATAATTCAATTTCAATATCGATCTCCTAAAAGCTAGTAAAAGGTGTGTATTTTTTTTCCGAATTGCATAAGTATTGTTTGAAGAATCAAGTTGAATTGATTCCAAGGGCATCTTGTAGAATAGATATCAATATTGGATTCTAAAATGGCCCCTAAAAATAATTCAACACCCATTAATCCTTCAGAAGGCTCTACTATGACTCATGAAGATGAAGAATTGCAACATGATCTATCAAAATTACAAGAGCAAGTGCAACCGTTTTCACTCTCGCAAAGAGCAACAAAAAATGAAATGGAAGTTTTGAAGAAAGGCATGGAAGTGAAGATGGACGGTTTGAAGAAAGGCATGGAAGCTAAGATGGATGGCGTGGAAGCTAATATGGACGGCGTGGAAGCTAAGATGGATGGCATGGAAGTGGGAATGGAAGCTAAGATGGATGACATGAAAGACAACATGGAAAACATGAAGAATGATCTAAAATCATACATGGAAGGTTTGATGACAAGCTTAAATCAAGAAATGATTCCTAATGGCGGAAATATAGTAGAAGAACCTCATGATGAGAACAAAATAAATGTTAATCGTGATTTCATAAACTTGAATGTTGGCAGGAAGAACCACCATATTCCAAAAATGGATATGAGAAAGTTTGATGGAAAGGATCTTGTAACATGGATACTACAGATGGAGCAATATTTTGATCTCCATAACGTGCAAAACACACAAAAGGTACGCATTGCAACTTTACATTTAGAACAAAATACATTTGTATGGTATCGATGGATTTGCTCCCGTAAAAAAATTGTCACTTGGTCAATTTTTACGGAGGAAATGATAGCACATTATGAGGATACAAAGAGCAACATCTTCTTTAGCCAATTGATAAATCTCAAACAAAAGGGTTTAGTGGGGCAGCACATTGAGGACTTCCAAAAATTGAATATAAGGGTAACTGATATTCCAGAGGAACACATGATCGATCTCTTCATAGGCACTTTAAAGGATAACATCCAACATGAAGTTCGCGTTTTGGAACCAGATTCATTGGAGAAGGCATTCAGGTTGGCAAGAAAAGTTGAATGTAAAATAATGGCGACAAGGAAGCCTACCACTCAATTCTATAAAGAAGGAAGTGTTGCTACGGCTAGATTTCCACAACCTACAAGGTTGACACCACAACAATTGGAAGAAAAAAGAGCAAAAGGGCTTTGCTACAGTTGTGATAGCAAATACACTAAAGGTCATAAGTGTGCTGAGAAGAAATTATTTTACATAGATTGTGAAGAGGAAGAAGAAATGAACAAGAAGAGGATATACACCAGGAACCAGCCCTAGAAGAGGAAGAAATGAATCCGACCATATCGTGTAATGCACTGGCAGGAATTACCACTCCTCAAACTCTTAAGATAGAAGGAAATATCAAGAAGAAAAGGGTAATAGTGTTGATTGATTCAGGTAGCACCCATAATTTTATTCATTGTAAGGTAGCCAAGGAATTAAATTGTTTCCTATACCTAGCACCAGAATGTCAAGTGATGGTTGCAAATGGAGGAACTATAAATTGCTCGGGAAAATGCCATAATATCAAGCTAACCATGGGGGAATATGTATTGACTAGTCCAATGCTTTCCATTCCTATGGGAGGTGCTGATGTTGTACTAGGAGTACAATGGTTACAATCTTTTGGGACGGTAGCTTTTAATTTTCAAGAACTTTTCTTGAAATTTTTTTCAGAAGGAAAGGAAGTCGAATTACGGGGTATTGCGGGGAAGCCAGGAAGGATAATAAGCTCTAATGTCATGACAAAGCTTCTAAAGAAATAACAACGATGCGTAATTGCACAATTATGCTCACTAGAAGTTCCAACATCAAAATCATCTATTTCTGCAGATCTACAACAAGTCTTGGACAATCATTCCAAGGTGTTTGAAACTCCCAAAGGACTCCCACCTATTCGTGATCATGATCATGCTATTCATTTGATTCTAGGAAGTGTTCCTCCAAACATCAGGCCTTATAGATATCCTTACTTCCAAAAGAGCAAAATTGAAGATATGATTGTAGAAATGTTAGAGGCGGGTATAATTCAACCTAGTCAAAGTTCTTTCTCTGCTCCTGTAGTATTGGTACACAAGAAGGATGGATCATGGTGAATGTGTCCATATTATAGGGAGCTCAATAATCTCACCATTAAAGACAAATTTCCCATTCCTGTGATTGATGAATTATTGGATGAATTACATGGAGCAATTTATTTCACCAAGTTGGATCTTCGTTCAGGATATCATCAAATTAGAATGAAGACTGAAGATATTCCGAAAACAACATTTCGAACTCATGAGGGTCATTATGAATTTTTGGTCATGCCTTTGGCCTTACCAATGCACCTTCTACATTTCAAGGGTTGATGAATTCCATTTTCAAACCCTTCCTTAGAAAATTTGTGCTAGTATTTTTTGATGATATACTAATCTACAGCAGGTCTTGAAAGGATCATGTTGAACATGTTGACAGGGTGCTCAAACTATTGCAGGAGAAACAATTATATGCAAAAAAATCCAAATGTTTCTTTGGAGTACAAGAGGTGGAATATCCGGGTCATATTGTATCTCACGAGGGTGTTAAAGTAGACCCTAACAAAATTAAAGCCATTAAGGAATGGAAAGTCCCCACAACCATAAAGAAGTTGCGAGGATTTCTCAAGTTAACAGGGTATTATCGCAAGTTTGTTAAGAATTATGGGAGAATAGCAGCACCTCTAACAACATTATTGAAGAAAGATGCATTTTCATGGACTCTTGAAACAACTAAGGCCTTTGAACATCTTAAAGAGGCAATGTGCCTAGCACCGGTCTTAGCTACGCCAGACTTCACAAAAACCTTTATTATGGAATGTGATGCCTCGGGAAATGGAATTGGTGCAGTTTTAATGCAGGAAGGAAGACCCATTGCTTTTGAAAGTCGTCCAATCAAAGGAAAGTATTTACAGAAACCTATTTATGAGAAGGAAATGTTAGCAATATTACATGCACTAAAGAAATGGTGAACTTACCTAATGGGAAGACACTTCAAGGTAAAAACTGATCATGATAGTCTTAAACACTTTTTGGAACAAAGACTATCTTCAGAAGAGCATAAAAAATGGGTCACAAAGATGTTGGGTTATGACTTTGAAATAATCTACAAAAAAGGAAAGCTTAATGTTGTTGCAGATGCACTCTCAAGAAAGAATGAAGAGGTGGAAACATTGCTTTGTGCCATTTCTATTATCCAACCAGATTGGATAACCGAAGCAAGAGATGAATGGAAGAAGGACAAAGATGTATGGACACTCATTCAAAAGTTGCAACAAGATCCTATTACATTTGATACATTTAGTTGGAAAAATGATTCCTTATGGTACAAAGATCGCTTATATCTTTGTAAGAATTCCCAACTAAAACAAAATATTCTTCTAGAATTACACACTTCTCCTTTAGGAGGACACTCAGGATTTTTAAAAACTTACCACAGGGTGAAGAAAGAATTTTTTTGGGATGGCCTTAAATCTGATATTCAAAAGTTGGTGGCGGAATGTTTAGTTTGCCAGCAGAATAAAGTGGAAACAATTAAGACCCCAGGACTTCTACAACCTTTATCAATTCCAAGTCAACGTTGGGAGGAGATTTCAATGGATTTTATCATAGGTTTACCTAAGTCCGAAGGAAAGAGTGTCATCATGGTGGTAGTTGATAGACTTACCAAGTATGCACACTTTTGTGCATTATGTCATCCATTTAAAGTAAGTACAGTTGCTACTACATTTATGGACATAATTCAAAAGCTACATGGAAGCCCAAGGGTTATTGTGAGCGACAGAGATCCCATTTTTACTAGAAATTTTTGGAGGGAGTTATTTTCTTGTTTGGGTACTCAATTAGCTCATAGCTCTTCTTATCATCCTCAATCTGATGGTCAAACTGAGATAGTAAATAAATGTTTGGAAGGATATCTTCGTTGTTTTGTATCTGATAAACAAACACAATGGGTCAAGTGGTTACCTCGTGCTGAATGGTGGTATAACACTTCCTTCCATACTGCAGCAAAAATGACCCCATTTATGGCACTTTATGGATATCATCCACCATCCATCACATCATCTTTAAGGAAAATTCGAAGGTTCAAGCAGTGGAAGATCACATCGAGCATCAGCAAGAAGTTCTCCAACTCTTAAAGGATAACCTGAATTTGGCACAAAATCGAATGAAAAAACAGGTAGATCAACATCGCAGCGAGAGAAGTTTTGATGTAGGAGATTGGTATTTTTACGGCTACAACCATACAAACAAATGTCCCTCAAGCAAGCAAAGAAGGATAATAAATTATCGCCAAAGTACTATGGTCCTTACAAGGTGTCGCAAAAGATTGGTACTATGGCATACAAATTGGAGCTTCCTGCTTCTTCGCGAGTACATCCAGTTTTCCATGTTTCATGCTTAAAGAAGGTTATAGGTGAAAATCTTCCAGTTCAAACAATATTGCCAGAACTTGATGAGGAAGGAAAATCATATTGGAATCGAAAGCGGTCACGGAAACAAGAACTCGACAACTACGGAATCGATCAATTTCAGAGTATCTCATCAAGTGGAAGAACTTACCCACTGAAGATTCTACATGGGAGGATGAGAATTTTATATAGAAGCACCCATAGCTACTCAAGCGTTGAGGACAACACTTTTTTGAAGGAGAGGGGCATGTTAGGTCCCTATATTACTAGTATAGTCCCTTATTGTTGTTAGTGTAACCCCCTTATTGTTATTATTGTACCCTCGTAACCCCCATTTTATTATTATTGTGCCCTTAAATTATTATTGTTAGGTCGGCTAGGATTACATTGTGGCCCACTAGGATTACATTATGGCCCCATGGACTCCTATATATAGAAATGAGGTTTTGTGAATTGTATCATCCAAGAATTGTTCATTTATGTAATGTATTGGAGGTTTCCCCCTCAAAGTGGCTCATTTCTAAGGCGTTTATATCTCTTTTCTTCTCTTTTTGGAGCTGGCCACACAACATTCTTGGCATGGATGAGTTAATGGAACCACATAATTAGGCAAATGGGATTCCCAAATATTGACTTCTTCTTCATTATCTAAGGATTTCTCATAGCACCATTTATGAATATCTAGTAGGTTAAATTCAACAATGGGATCTATTATCTTATAATCAACATCAGCCAATGGAATGTGTTCAATGTCTATGACTGGGGGTTGTAAAGGATTGACAACAATAACAGTCTTAGGAGACATGGATGGAGTGAATTTTGGCACTTTGGAAGATTCATGATTACTAGAGCTTTGTTTTTTAGGTATTTTGGCTATTTTCTGCAAGTTTAGATAGTTTGCATAAGTATTTTTACTTTTAGCATAGGCTTATTGGATAAAAAAGGTAAAGTATGGTCTCTTCTTTGGGTTTTCTTTCCAATTAGGTCTGTCAAAAATGATTTACATGCTTTTGAACTGGTTTAAAACAAGAAACAAGGGTTTCCTGAGAAATTGGGCTAAAAAAGTCTGTTGAAATTAGGAAAAGAGGCTTAGGATACCTTCAGAGACTTTCTGGCTTAATTTATAGCTTAAAATAGTTGATAAAATTATAGAAACTCACAATTTTCTCTCACAATAGTGCGCATTAGTAAAACAGGGTTTCTGGAAACAATTTGATAGGGTTTGGCCTGTTTTTGGACTATTTTGATAGGCTTCTTTTGTTAATTTTTAGAATTCTGAATATGTTTTTGTTCTTTTAAAGGCCTTTAAAATTGATTGCAGGCTTGAAATTCAGAGAAATACCTGTTATACGCAGGCATTGGGCTTCGGAACTATTTCTGAGGTTTTTTGAATGAAACAACAGCTTTTGTAGAGTAATGTAAAAGACTCTTTGGCGGTCTTCAATGGACACATGACAGATTTTGTAGGCTTTTGGGCATAAAATGGCGTAAAAACGCTCTTTTTACAGTCGGGGAGGCATGTGCAAAGGTTAATGCACAGGAGAGAAAAAGAAATGAATTTCATTTCCAAGGTTATTTATGCATATTAGGTTTAATGGGGAATGGAAATTAATGGCAGTTATATCATGAAGATGGGTTGTTTTCGGGCTCAAAGGGTTGAAACAGTAGGTGGTTATCATGTGCATTTTTAGCGGTAAGTGGTTTTGGGGAAAACCCACGCGATCCAATGAGAAATGGGCACGTGGAGGAGAGAGGAAACCATGAAACTGCATATTTCGCACAGATTTTCCATGGGGGTGATTACACAATTTTTATATGCGATATTGGATTTCATCCGTCGGATCTTGGGGTTCGAATGCGAACGACCCAGATTGATTTCGGAAGTTGTGTCAGAATGGATAGGGGCCAAAGTTTCATATATGTGACCGGGTTAAAATTTAAACCTTAATAGACAAGCATTTAATCAAAGTTTAAAATTTTGGGTTTATGAAAAGGCATAGGGGTTTGGCTTATTTACATGTTGTTAATAAAATATTTAAAATGTTTCAATCAATGTATAGGCGCGAATCTTTATTATATAGTTTTATCAAATGGTATTGACATTTGTTTAAAACTATAGAGGGCGGGATATTTGTATATGGATATGTTAAACCAATGGGATAAGGGCAGGATTAGTATTACCCACATGGGATATTAAACATTAGTTTTAAATTTAAAATAGTGGGTTTAGAGGGTTATTTAAAATAAAAGGTTTTAATACTATAGAGGTAGGTGTATTTAGAGAGTTACTAGAATAAGTTAGAAGTTAATATGAATAAAGGGGTAGTGAAATGAATGAAAATACATGTTTAAATCTAAATAAAGTGCTAATAAGCATAGTTTATCTTATTGTATTTTTTGCACTTTAACTTAGGAAAAATGTATTTTTAGGGTTTATGAATGATTTTTGAAAGGGAATGAGATTAGTTATTTAGGGTTTAAATTTTACTAAGTAAAAATGGGTTTTTACTTAGGAAAATGGGATTATGATTTATGAATTAAGGGTAAATGCTGATGAATGTGGGTCTAGTGTGGGAATTCAATATTTTTAACGAATCAGTCATCGAGCCTTGGGTCCGGTCCCAACAAAATTCAGAGAAATGCTCTGAGCCTTTTTGACTGATAGTTTAGAATATTGAATATTTGTAGAAGAGGGGAAATTAGTGATTTTTTCCATGATGATGCTTTATTACATGATTGATCAACTGATTCTACCTACCAATCTTTATTTCTAACAATTTTAATTCATTTTCATTGGTGCATTTAGGCTTGAAACCCTAAAATATTTTTCTTTCAAAGCATAAAACTATCTAAGTCTACCTTATTTCATCCGAGGGCTCAGATTAAACTGCTGAGCTACTCATTATTCTCTACCTATCTACTGATTTGTCAAGTTTAAATTGTTTTACATATCTTTATTCTCTATCTAAAACATGAAATTGAAGGCATGAAAAGTTAAGATTAAACTGTTTAACTGATCATGGATTATGGCATTTATTGACACTCTGCACATAATCATTATTCTTGCAGTAAAAGTAAAAGTAGTGGCATTTGGACTTACTCACTTTCAAGTCTTATTTCTATTTTTTTCTTTTGGGGTCTATATTTTTCTAAGTCCTTTGATCTTTCTTTTAGTACTTTTTACCCTTTTTTTGACTTATAATTATTTTTCATTTTTTTCGAAATATGGGAAAACAACTTGTAGAAAGCAAGGTATGTACATATTTACAAGACTATCAAAGTCAATTCAAAATTTATGAACCCTATTATTATAGGACCCTAACAATGCAAAAATACGGACCATGTAGTCATCCATTGCCATGATTTAGCAGCCTTCTGGCGCTGGTTCCCCATCAAACCTTGAACTGGAGTCGATGAAACTTTCATATCAAGGATATTCTGCCTGATATGTCAGGGTAATCATTACGAGCGACATTGTACTTATGCCTCGTAGATTCGTCCCACTATCAACATGATTAATTCCATAGAGAAGAGACAAGACAGAACTCCGAGAATGGCATAAAAAGTACATCGTTGGATCAATGTCCCCACCCCCGCAATCATGTGTGAAGCCTGAAAAGACAGCACACCACCAAAGAGTAAACTAGGCCAAGCCTAGGATAACATGCGGGCTATGTGATTGAAACGACCACCGATTCAACCAATGCAGAGAACTCAAGCCCCTAGCAAACAGCCTCCGCATAGTCTCTTCTCTCCCCCATAAAATTCTCTCCAATCAAGAGAAGATCACGTGCACTTATTGACGAATTTTCTCACACTTTCATCATACGTTTAAGTGTATACATCTCCCTAAGCTGAGAGCAGCATGAGCTACGTTAATTCTACACTCCACTAAAGAGGAATACAAGTCTAAGCCAACGACACGGAAATGGAGATAGAAGACAACCTCATCTATGTCTGACCCTTTCCAAGCATCCACATCATGAACAACGAGTAGCATAGAGTCACACACTATCTACTCCGTTGGCTCAATAACACCATGCACCATCTACACTGGCCTGAATCACGCACCAGAGATGTGCCCGCTAATGGAAAAATTTAGGAACCTCTGTGGTAGGCACAAGTTCTGCCAACCAGAAATCGACTATCCTAGTGGGGAACCTAATTTTAAGCCCATACAGAATCCCATTACGAAGATTCTTCCCCCACCAAATGCCGATGATACAATCCACCATATATGATTTTTATCCACTGATATTGGTGATAGGATTTCTGCCTCAACCTCATCGCAGGATTTCCATCATAGTCCTGTCACAAAAAACCAAGGTACCTTGTGCTTTTGCATTGATTTCTGCAAAATCCAAAACTTGCATGCCACCATTGAACTCCTTGATGACACCCAACCTCTAGAACAATGCCTAGTACAACTAGAGCTAGTTGATGAAAGTCGGTGACAATCGCTGCAATACAATGAGGCCCATAAGAAAAGGGTAAAAGCATCATTCGACTGTCACATCAACCCTTGCTCATTTACTGAGGGAGAATTAGTCCTTCGCTACGATGTCGCAAAAGAGGCCTTAGGGCCAGGAAAGTTCGAAACCCTGTGGAAAGGACCCTACGTCATCAAACACTACCTCCGACAGGGGGCATACATCTTGATGGAACTAGATGAGACTAGCCTCACTAACCCCGTCAACGGCCTTTACCTCAAGAAGTTCTACCCATAAGAGCCCCAAAGGCCCTTCCCCTAGAGTGAAAGTACACAAAACCCAATCACCAAAATAATTTTAACCCAAAGACTTATGTAAAAAACATGCTCAAAGTGCCAACATGGATCACCAAAATGAACCATATTTCAGATTTGCTGATGGAGCATCGCGATGGTCTCAAAACTTAGCTGCAACTTCCTGGGTCATCTACCACCCAGATTGATCACTGCTATATTCAAATGGTGTGTGCATCGGATCAGAAACAAACAATCAGGCAGAATATGACGCTGTCATTGGACTGATGTGTGACGCCCTCCATTGGGGCATTCACTGTATGCATATCTACCTCGATTCCCAGTTAGTAGTATCGCAACTAAATCGAACATTTGAGACCAGAGACACAAATCTGTTTAGAAAATATTTGCGTGCCAAAAGATTAAGCAGACAATTTGATTACATTAAATTTTCACATGTATCAAGGAATCATAACCAAAAAGCTGATCGCATAGCTAACAATACCCTAGACTGGAATTTATCTTGAATAAACCATCATCCATAAAAAACAAAAACATAGATATCCATCAGCATAACACAAAATATATAAACCGAAATAAATAGCACACCATATAGAGCTGCAAAAAATCTCTCATATATATATATATATATATATATATATATATATATATATATATATATATATATATAATATGTGTATCTGAGTACAAAAAATAGTATCACCAGCCCACTAGCCAGCCCAAAGATACAAAATTCATCAAAAATAAGGGAAGCATCCTCATAACGGGTGTTTTCCCTGTGTACAAAACTACTCTAGGGGGCTGCCCCCTCAAGAGGAGCACTTGGACCCAACACCGCTCCTAGTGCCACCACCAGAGTTGCTGTCGCCACCGCGATCACTACCCGACGTAGAGTGGGCTGATAATCCCTCTCGCGGGCCATCACTGTCTCTAATCAAACCTCCTCTATGTCGTCCATAAAAACTTGAGCAGGCATACCTTGGGTCAAGCGGTCCACTCGACCCTGGAAGTCCTCAAGAGTGGTCACCTGAGTCGTAAGAATTGCAATGCGTGCCTCAGCCACATCTTCACAAGCTCGCTCGATCGCAACCTCTACTGCAGTTGAGCTGATGCCTTCACTAGAAGAGCTAGCACCATCTCCACTAGGTCCACCGGCACCACCACTTGGTCCACCTGCATCACCTCCGCCTTGATCACCTCGAGGTCATAGCGAAGGGTTGTCACCCACTAGTCGGGCCACTGGGTGACCTACCTCACCAACATATGCATGAGTAACCAAAATAATGTCAGTGTCAAAACATGTAAGAACATAAATACTCAAACAAATGCAGAAATAAATATAACGCATACCTGCAGGCCCCTAAACATAACCAAAAGGGAGACCCATGTTTGGGTTGCCCTGGAAGTCCATCCCCACATACGGGTATGGCAAGAACCTCTGTGGGTTGGCCTCAAACCAGGCCTCAATCGTGGCATTCCAGTAATGCCCCACCATGCCACCATCGCCCTGTGGCAACACCGGAGCCCACCTCCTCATCTGTGGCTCTCGTGGCTCTCCAATGGGCACCGCCACCACTGGCCTCAGTAGTACCACCCTCTCGTACATAATGCTACATAGGATGCTAGCGTATGCAAATGACTTAGATCCACGTTGGACCTTGTTCAATTGTGACACCATCCGATCAAAACAAAAGCGGGCGAAATCGAAAAAGTGCCCGCCCCTCAGTCGGCGTAAAACTCCGACCTACAGGCCAGATGCCCAATGTGGAGCAAACAATCTTTCCAGTCACACAATAACTGCCATAGCAAACCACTCTGCCACATCTATCACTAATGGAATGTTGATGCACCCCTCAGTAAGAGGGACACCACCGCAATGCCACCTCCGCAATCTGTCTAGGTTCACTCTCCTAGCAAATACTGGGTACCTCAGAGCCTCACCCTGAGGCAGTAACCTGGTCACAAAGTAAATATCCGTCTCAAGACGGATCACCAGGTTCGTCCCCTGTAGTACAAACATATTGTGCCTCCGGCGCCAATGCTATATAATGTAACACAGTAGTCGGTCCTGAGACCGAAGGAACTCATTCTAAGCAAACTTTAGAAGGCCCCATGCGGCCAAATGACGACGCGCCCCAACATCAATAGCTAGAGCGGTCCGGATATCGGGCCAATCCCGCTCTCTCCACACTAACCTACCAAGCAACACAGGCACCCATCAGCACAGAGAAAAACCAAAAATAGACAAGAAAATAAAATTTTCTATCACTATGGCCTTTGCGCGCCTGTCCCTCAGACAGGTGCGCCCTCGTGCACCTATATTCTTCACAAGTGTGCCTTTGCACGCAAAAAGTAGGGAACAATGCGCCCTCGCGCCCTTGTCCCTCATAATTGTCTGCATGCAAGGCGCTCTTTTTCCTAGATCACCCATGAAATCTAGGGAAAAATTTTCTCAAATTCCGTACAAACCTAATTTTTACGGCCCCCGACACCATCAAACTAAAGAAATTACAATGCAGGACATGATGAAAGTTACCTCGCCATAGTATCGCTAATCCCTGGTACACGGGCTGACCGCAACGACAAGAAAGGCTCTGTAAGCACCTCTGATCTCCCAAAACTCAACAAGTACAAATGAATAGGATTAGGGCCATAATCCCATATTTATTTCCCTTTTCCAAAACTTCAGAGGTCCATAATAGGAGATAAGAAGGTCCATACCGCAAACCATAAGTTACACCATCATCAGTATGCCATGATGAACGAAAGCGATGCCACACATTCACTTTCCAAGAAAAATATTTTTTCAGCGCTAGCAGGTATACCCTCTCCCATCTTCTTTTTTAAAGCTTCTGTCTTTCAATAATATTTGATGAAAATAAAATGCTTTCACTTGAGATAGTTGTTTTTGCAGGAAGAACCCGCAACTCGCTTACAACACCATCCACTGGAAATATCGGAGCAGGTATGATTCTACCCCCAACATGATAGAGTCCCAGAAAACTCCGCATATCTTAACATCATTTCTCCATCAGAAATAAACCATAGGGTCCTCATACCCGACCACTTTTATCATCACCTCACCCTGCACATGATAAACGTCCACGTTGGTCGGTAGAGCCTCCCCTCCATGGCAATCATCACCCAAAGTAGACCATATCACATCACAAGTGACGCCATGGCCATACCATTTCAGTCTGGGAAGCACCTTGTGCCCATCCATTCATCATGCATAAGGTCAATTTTACCATTTAAACTAAAAATGCCCCTTCCCGGATGATTAGGTTGTACAAGCAGATTGAAAGCGCACCTCCGTGCATCGCGTTTGGCCCACCATACCTCCATCAATATAATCCCATATGCGGCACTTCTTCATCCGCTTCATCAACCCCACACATGAGACCAACCAATGGGACCCCCACCCGCAACAAAACACCATCCTTACACCTTCAGTGAGTGAACCCTTTCATGTTTTGGGGTACCTGCCTCTGTGCTTTGTACAAACCAAACCTCATTATTTTATTCCTTTGGTAAGTGTACAAAGACCGCCAACGATGCCCTTTGCCTCTTTGCCCTCATATGTCATATTTTCCCCCATGGCAGCAGTCCCTCATTCCCCTTGGTCGGAGTATTTCACCCCCATGCACGCACCATCACCAAATTCATAGTTTGTTTACACCCACCCTGGAAGTCCTACCGAATCTAGGGATTTTCCCTTCAGAAATACCTATGACTGCCGCCAAGCTGCTAAATTATACTCCGACCTCGGGCCACTGAATCCCCATCATCCATTTTCAGTAACCTCTCACCAACATGCCTATGTTAAACCCATAACATCCAGGTCCCCGACCCCTAGGGTCGGTGACCCATGGTTCGGTTAAGGCTTCCTTTTTGTCGACCTCGACACCTCTTTTCCAAAAAGGAAGCATTACCTTGGATCACCCCTCCCCATGCAAAGGGGTATACTTGGGTGGCACTGTGGGATACATTATTGTCCACAGATGTCATTGATCCTCCTAAAATTTGACTACAGCAAAAGCTTTCATGTCACGATGGTATCATACCTTACAACCATTTCAATTTGATCAGATCCGTCGAAGACCTATGCCTCCATAAGCGTCTCTATCAACAATGCTTACACAGGAAGGTCCCAACTAGTACATATGCAGTTTACACATATAGGTACCACATTCCACCTATCGTCAAAGAAAAAATGCCCCTTAGGGAATCAACAGTTGTTGTCAACAACCGCCAGCATCACTACCACAGTAGTGATATAGACAACACATGTATCTGTCAATTTTGTTTAACTAGCCATAGCATCACGAGCATGGGACATGCTTGCCTTGCTGAAATTTTAATATTCCAAAATTTTCAGGCAGCCAATTGGAATATTAAAGTTTGCTGATATCACTTAGTAGTTGGATAAATGGGTAAGGAAGCCCATGCATAATAAAAACCTGAATAAAATCCCTCATGGTGTGGAAAGGGATCAAGGTAGCAGCTAGATTTTACACGCTCATGTGTGAACAGGGACCAATGCAAGTGGACAAGGTCAAGTTTGACCAAGTCAATAGCGCAGGTATGAGAGGAGGAGATCATCCATAGAGACAACGCAGTGCAAGTGGGAGGAATATTCCTTGGTGAAGGAAACCCTAATGAGTGGGGCCCAAGGCAATAAGGCTCGCACATGTTTAAAAGGAGGGCAAGGCATCCATAACAAGTTATGCTTATGATTTGATTTTGGTCTAGAAGACTATTTTTCTTTCTGCAACTGTTTAGTTGAGATTGTTGTGCTGCTTAGCACAATGATTTCCTGTTTAGGAATCCTTATCCTATCTTGAGAAGCCTCTTGAAGGATTTGTACTGATTTGCCTCACATCTAGGCTTGAGGCCAAGCATCCTCCTTCAGCTATAGTATTATTTCTGTAGGAGAATAATGTTGTGTTGCAGGGTGTTGCATTGAGGGGTCACAACACCACTTCTGGCACTTGTTTTTCAGAGGAGGAGGCTCTCTTTCTCTTGGGAGATTAGTGAGGAAGCATTCTAGAGAAAATTTTCACATCTTGGCACTTTTCCAAAGTACTCCCAACATCTACATTGCATTCCTTTGCAGGAATTTCTTCTTTTCTTGCAGTGTTGTAGTGTGAGGGTTAATTCCCTCAATCTTGAGCTTGTTTCTCTGGGAAAGGGCCAACCCTCCTCCCAGAAAATTTGTAAGAAGGATTATGATTCATTTTCTGTATTTTCAGTTGTATATACTCATAGCTTCAGTTATACTACGTTTTCCAGATCTAGATCTGTGGATCTAACATTTTGCACTTGTACCTTCATGAAACCCTTGCCAGGTCATTTCTATAATGTGTAAAAGAGGCTTTTCCTCCATTTTTCTCCATGATATGATGTAATAATTTCCATGTATGTTATTTCCATCATATTTTGTCATAAACCCTTAGAAAATCATGCTATAAATGCTTCAGTAAATTCTGAATAAGCTAAGTCATGGGATTTGGGCCTTTTTGAGCTATATCGGGACCGGGAAATCTGTTTAACTTAGATAGAGTGATTTTTTTTTGCTCAAATTTGGTATGTGATTCCCATATGACATATTATAAGGGATCCCACAATTATTTTCCTTTTTTATTACGCAAATAGTTGGGAATAATGTTTTTGGGGCTTATTTTGCTGCTTTTCCCCAACTTTTGGATCATAAAAGGAAGTACAAGTTTTTGCTGAGACACAAACTGATAATAATGTGTTTCTTGACACATTTATTGAGTGAATATCTTGATTTAGCTCCAGCATTGTGTTTACATATTGTTGCAGTCTCATTATTGGGCATTTTCCAACCATTCTAGGTGTGAGAGGCTTGTTTATCTCACCTAGTTTGCTTGGTTTTTGATTTCCTCTTGGATTTGGATCTTAGATAATCAGATATAAGAGATCCAAGGGCTAATATTTTTTTTTGTAGCATACATTCCTAAAAAATTCGTTTTTCAAGCATGCCTTGCTAGCAATCCCAATTTGGAGATATTACAGTGGTATTAAAGCATGATCTTTGGCTCAGCCTGTAAGTTCTAGCTATCAGAAGGGGAAAGATCAGAATGATGAAGATAATGAGCTTGATCTCATCACTTTTCAGATCCAATAAGGACCTTCCCAAGGAGGTTAAGCATATGAAGAGTTGCAGTGAAACTCCTAGAGGGTTTCAAGAAGAGGAAGAGCTATGCACTTCCTATTCTCAAAGAGGAGAAGACAAGAGACATAAAGGGCACTTGGAATCTGAAATTCTAAGTGGATACCTTGCTGAGTACCAAGCTAAAACTAGAGCCTTCAAGGAGACTCTAGCTTTACCACAATTCATTCAGCTGGAAGAAGAAATGAGACTCTCCAGCCATGGAATGATGAGAGGAAATAGATTCCTATTGTCCACTTTTGAAGGATCACTCACATGTGCAACAAAGGATTGGGTGATGAAACTAGAGGCTTTCTTCGTAATACATATAGTAGTAGAGATAGAGGCTATAGAAATTGCAGCGCTGCACCTTGAAGGTGAAGCAAACACTTGGTGGTTCAACCATTTGAGCCATGCAAGAGTGTCTACTCTTGCTGAGTTTTCTCAAAAGTTGATCAGGAGATTTGGGGAAGGGAGATCAGAAAAAGAGAGACCCTCACCACCACTTGAGGAAGCATGTACCAACATTGTCACAACCTTGGAGGAACAACCTTCATGTTCAGCATTGAAGGAAGCCAACATAGTTGAGGGAGAAACTCTTGCTCCCACATTTTACCAAGGTACGCTTAAGTTTCCATCTCCTATCATTTCAAAAAATATTATGGAGGGATCTACATCATTGCATGTTATTGATTTAGAGCAACAGAGTTGCACTGTGCTGTATAAGAGTAGTGATGAAGAAAGGAGGACCCATTCTTTATAGGAGCATTCAAATGGAAGCTTCATTCATGAAGCAATGGTGGATGGAATGATAGATAGTAGACATCTTGGAATGAGAAACCATTTCTCCTTTCTAGATGACCCTTTCTCAATGAGCACTGCCCCGCTCAAAGAGAAACTTCTACCTGCAGCAGATCTAGAACCTTATGGGTTTTGGGAGGCCATTGATGAGAAGAAGGTCTCATGGAGAGATCTCATTGGAGGTGTACTTCAACACATCATGGAGTGCAAGGTTCTTCAACAGTTTGAGGAGGTGTTTTCCTCATCACACTTGGATCTTTGTGGATTCAAGGGGGACACTAATGATATGTCTTCTCTAGAAGATCTACAAGGAGTTGCATTTCAACATCCCATGAAATGCAAGAGTAGAAATCTGATTTTGGAGAATGATAGTCTTCCTTGGGAGAGTGCTAAGGAAGAACATGATGGAAGGCACCCGCATGCAGATGGATGGGTGTGGATTATGAGCAAGAAGCTAGAAAGCTACTTGCAAATCTATGATACTGGGCAGTAGGAGGCTTGGTTGTGTTGGTTGCTCTTGAAATAGTTTGGTCATCATCCTCTTTCTAAGGGTATTTGGTAGGGTACTTGCATCATGGAGGAGCAAAGATTATGGAGGCATTGTGATGATATGACATTCTTCACCCTATTTTCACTACATGATTTGTATGATAGAGGTATGAGGAGGTAGCAAAAACTTTTGTTGCTTGGGTTATTCTTGGGAGAGCAAGGGCAGATTTTCTCTCACACTTTGCATGATTTTGCAGGAGTAGGAGGTGGCACTATCATGGTGAAAATGGGCTACTCCTTGGACTTATATGTTCAAGAGGTGCTTCCACCTTGGGATGAACTTCTTATGTGTAGCAGCATTATGGGAGATTCCTTTGACATTGAACATGTCAAAGAATGGAGTTATGAGTTGGAAAGAGCCTATTTGCATGGGCCAACAACGTTGTCACCTTGGGGGTTGGACTTATTGATGGAGTGTCCCTAGGATCACTTCAAATTTTATGCACTTGGTAAACAAGGAGGGGGTGAGAAATTTGTTTTTTCACTTATTGATTGTCTAATAAAATATTTGCATGCTCTTACCATTTCTATGCAGTGCATTTCTCCACAAGAGGGCAAGCTTTTCATTTGGTTTCATGGTCAATTTTGGGCCAATCTATATGATGGAGACAACCATCTCTTATATGACCTTGGGCAAGTATGTTTTGCTTACATGTATGATCAGCTATTGTACCTAACTAGCTACTATTCATTAGTAGATTTGATGACATACATAACTATCCATGTATTCAAAAACAACTTGCCATACTATTTTCTGAAGCAACAGTTTGGGAAACTGTGCTGTAACTACATGGGAAACTGTTGGTACTCCCTTGCACCAAATGAAACCTTCAGTATTTCCCTCATTTTGATTATGATTATGATCTCTTTTTCTGATATTGTTCATATCTCTATTGAGATCATGATGGGGAGAGAGACACATGGGATGGATGTGTCCTTTTGGGAAGAGGATTCCCACAGTTTCTGCATTGCATGTTCTAATGGGAGCATGGGAGGAGATATGGCCACCACAATCCAACACTTGTTTCTTTTTGAGGTGGGATGTGTGATTGATGGGATGCCATATGGTGATGATTTCCTATCCATCACATCTAGGATGATTTGGGCTAGCTTGATTCACAGCGTTGGAGAGGAGATCTTTGGAGATCTAGTCTTCATCTTGCCACTTGAGGGAAATTGTTTTGTAGCCCAAGATCAGAATATACTCTAAAATTATCATAAGTGGAGAGGAAGACATCGTGGGGTAGGCTATCTTGTCTACCATAAGCATATTTTCAGCCCACCTACTTTGCAGGAGCTCAAGGTGGAGGAAAAGTTTCTGGAGTTGCTATGGTGGGAGGTGACTCATTTTATATGGATGATTGCTTGGGGATGGAGGATCCACTTGGGGAAAGGTATTTCCCCAATAAATTTCAGTCTCCCTTCCTTGGGAGGCAACTCTTCAGTTATATCCTTGTAGTTTCTTGAGGATAAGAAACATTTGGGAGGGGAGGATTGTAATATTCCAAAATTTGCAGGCAGCCAATTGGAATATTAAAATTTGCTGATCTCACATAGTATTTGGGTAAATGGGTAAGGAAGCCCATGCATAATAAAAATATGAATAGAATCCCTCATGTTGTGGAAAGGGATCAAGGTATAGCTATATTTTACACTCTCATGTGTGAACATGGACTAATGCAAGTGGACAAGGTCAAGTTTGACCAAGTCAACAGCGCAGGTATGAGAGGAGGAGATCATCCATAGAGACAGCACAGTGCAAGTGGGATGAATATTCCTTGGTGAAGGAAACCCTAATGAGTGGAGCCCAAGGAAAGAAGGCTCACACATGTTTAAAAGGAGGGCAAGGCAGCCATAACAATTTATGCTTATGATTTGATTTTGATCTAGAAGACTATTTTGATTTCTGCGACTGTTTAGTTGAGATTGTTGTGCTACTTAGCACAAGGATTTCCTGTTTAGGAATCCTTATCCTTTCTTTAAAAGACTCTTGAAGGAGTTGCATTTATTTTCCTCACATCTAGACTTGAGGCCAAGCATCCTCCTTCAGCTACAGTGTTATTTTTGCAGCATAATAATGTTGTGTTGCAGGGTGTTGTAGTGAGGGGTCACAACACCACTTCCGACACTTGTTTTTCAGAGGAAGAGGTTCTATTTCTCTTGGGAGATCAGTGAGGAAGAATTCCGGAGAAAATTTTCACATCTTGGCACTTGGCCAAAGTACTCCCAACATCTATATCACAATCCTTTGCAGGAACTACATCTTTTCTTGTAGTGTTGCAGTGTGAGGGTTAATTCCCTCAATCTTGAGCTTGTTTCTCAGGGAAAGGAACAAAAATCCTCCTAGAAACTTTTTAAGAAGGATTATCCTTCATTTTATGTATTTTTAAGATGTATATACTCAGAGCTTTAGTTAGACTACGTTTTCTAGATCTAGATCTGCAGATTTGACATTTTTCACTTGTACCTTTATGAAACCCTTGCCAGGTCTTTTCTATAATGTGTAAAAGAGGCTTTTCTTCCATTTTTCTTCATGATCTGATGTAATACTCTCCATGTATGTTATTTACATCATATTTCATCATAAACCATCATAAAATCACACTGTAAATGCTTCAGTAAATTCTACATAAGCTAAGTCATAGGATTCGGGCCTTTTTGAGCCATATCAGGACAGGGAGATCTGTTTAACTTAGCTAGAGTGATTTTTTTTTGCTAAAATATAGTATGTGAGTCCCATATGAAATATTCTAAGGGATATCACCATTAGTTTCTTCTGTTATTACACAAATAGTTGGGAATAATTTTTTTGGGGCTTATTTTTCTGCTTTTCCCCAACTTTTGGATCATAAAAGGAAGTACAAGTTGCTGCTAAGACACCAAATGATGATAATGTGTTTCTTGAAACATTTCTTGAGTGAATAGCTTGCTGCAGCTCCATCATTGTGTCTACATATTGTTGCAGTCCCATTATTGGGAATTTTCCGGCCATTCTAGGTGTGAGAGGCTTGTTTATCTCACCTAGTTTGCTTGGTTTCTGATTTCCTCTTGGATTTGGATATTATATTATCAGATCTAAGAGATAAAAGGGCCAATCTTGTTTTCTGTAGCATACATTCCTGAAAAATGCATTTTTCAGGCATGCCTTGCTAGCAATCCCAATTTGGGGATATTACAGAAATTTTGTATATATGTTGTATATTTTATTTTCTTGTAGGGGTCCCTTAGGCCATGGTCATCTTAGAAACGGTGCAAGGTGTTTTCAATTCCAAGAGTCACGCAGACCTCTCTCTCTCTCTCTCTCTGCGCATGATACAGAAAAGAAACTATAATGTATTTCGACTATACAGTTCTTCCTAGACCTCACACATTAGGGGGAAACTATTAACACTAGAAAATCGTAAAACAGAAGATGACATTAATTAATGTCAAGCCTAAGGATTTATAGGGTAGGAACACATTATGGAATCAAGAAAGTATTTAAAATTTCTAAGGTTTTGAGAAAATCAGATTTGAACTAGTCTTAAATGCTAAGATGCACGCTTAATCCTTCGAGAAGAGCGCCTTCTGCGAGCCTTTTTCCTTGATAAGCGTGCATTCCTAGAAATGGAAAAAATTAGCTTTCCGGGACCACACCAAGCAAAGGATAGTTACTCCTTATATGAAGCTGCCAAAAAAAAACCACTAGCGCCTCCTTAGACACTATGTGAGCACACAAAGGAATATTTGAGCACACAATGGAATCATACCTCTCCCTTGGGTCACCATCCATCATGTACCAAGGGAGGGAAGGAGGATTTGAAACTCCCCTATATAAAGCCACCAAGAGATGAAGAAATGGTGATCACATTGTTATGCTGGCCAAATTTACCCAAGCAACACCAGTAGTGTGTGACCCAAAGCTGGAGATGAAGAGGACTCGATCATTGGCCACCCAAAAATCCTAGTCCACCACTGCAGAGAGAGAGGGAGACTGCATCATAGGCAGAGCTTGGAAGGAAAAATCCTTGCATCGGGACCTAGAACCATTTCCTAGGTTCCCTTTGGCAAGTGGGTAAAATTTATTCTTCGTTTCAAATGTTTAATAAGAAGAGGCCTTTGAGCCGTTGTTGGTATTATTGTCGTTTTGACTCTCTTTGATAGCTTCTGTATATTTGTGTTTTAGTTTTAGTTTACTTTGAGCATACATTCGCATAATTTTTTCACTGAATTGTGTGCTTTTGAGCTCCACCACTTTCTGCCTGTTACCAATAGTTTAAAGAGTAGACCACACTCTTTAAACTGGTGCGATTTTGTACACCCGTGCGACTAATCCACCACAACAGTGTCTATGTAAAAAATAGTTGTGTTGAATGAAAATGGCGAACGATGTGCGTATTCGTTGAACAAACGTGTAGTACACGTTTCTGTGTAGACTAAAGGCACGTGATCATACTAACACATTTTTTTCTTAAATTTTTAGCTTATTGGGGCCAAAAACTTATATTTTTTGATGTTTTTTGGTGGCAGGATATTATGGAGAGAGAGAGAAAGACTGGAATGCCCTTTGTGTTCAGGTGGTGCAGGACCCAGGAGTCCGTGAGACTTTGGTGAGGTGGGGGTTGCTGAAGTTTCTTTAGAACCTCATCTTGAGATCACATGATACTAGATTTTTACGGTTCCTACTTCACTGCTAGGATAGAGAGTGACATATTATGGTAGTGAAACGAGATGAGCTATCTATATCAGCTCAGCTAGATGTATACTTTGTGACCAATATTCTGCATCGTGGGGAGGTATTGTCTTATCCACTGCCACCTGGGGCAGTGAACATCTGACATTGGGTAGGGGAAGGGCATCATT
Organism: Pinus albicaulis; assembly: GCA_034641835.2. Classification (NCBI taxonomy): domain Eukaryota; kingdom Viridiplantae; phylum Streptophyta; class Pinopsida; order Pinales; family Pinaceae; genus Pinus; species Pinus albicaulis. The sequence goes on from CM076584.1 coordinate 1,183,136,266, forward strand.
GTGAGCCCAATGCCATTGTAGAGGGATGTATTAATGTTTATATTATACTGAGCTTGAAAAAGTGTGATTCTCTATCGATGATTGAGCATATTGTGGGGTCGGCTTTGCCCCATAGGGTATCAGGGCTGCATATAGCAATTTTGCAGGAGTTGCAGGTAGGTAACTTTTTTACTAGGCCCGCCTATTTTATCGTGGTATGGTTTTTCAGCTTTCTCTGGTGCAACGGGATAGAGATAAGACCTTCTGCTATGCTAGTATTGTTTGTAATATCATGTATGAGAGGGTTGTCATGCTACGATCATTTATTGCGATACTTCCTAGCTTTCTAAGGGATCCTCAGATATGAAGATGGGAGCCCGTTATGCCTCGTCATGGTGGGGGTGTAACAGGGAGATATTGGAATAACTTTGTGGAGGATTAGTTTGATTCCAATACTCAGATGATCCTAGAGTTTCCTTATGATGGAGTGGAATTCTGTGGCAACCTAGACATGGGTCTTACTCCGGCTTATGCTTGGGGGTGGGTAGGTATGAAATTTATTTTTTCTGCATTTGAATATTATTTACATGTATATATGTATGTGTTTTTTTATGATGACACTGATACCATGTTTGTTTACTTATAGATGTGGGTCCTGCAGGATGACCTCTGGCCTATATGTAGGCCATGATCCTAGGGGAATGGGTGTTCTAGGGGTAGCACAAGCCCCATGGAGACCATGATCTAATAGACCTCCTCTTAGGCATAGAACACCAATTTCACCCCCATAGTTAGATATGGGTGGACCCTCAGGGGATGGTTCCATTGCTGCAACAGCTGGAGATGCTGCAACTTTACTCGCGCATGTAGAGGCTTCTAAGCGTCATGCTGGGGCTTCTAAGGCTCGTGCATGAGAGTATAGAGATGCCTGGGAGAGGGTGGAGGCCCTACCTTGGGGGATGCCCACTAGGGGCTTCGATGACTTGGAAAATCTTGTTATGGAGACAACGATGGCCTATGGGTAGGTGTATAACCTGACATTGTGTCGAGTAGCTCTTGCGGTGGCTACTGTTGCTCCTGTTATAGATCCTCGTGCAGATGTAGGTCCATAGGAACTAGCTGTAGGGGCTCAAACCTATATTGTCTTATGTATGTACCAGGGAAATCACCCATTATGAGGATGCTCCACTGTCTTTTTTATGACATATTTTTTGCCTGGCGGTGAGCCATTGGACTCATTTTTTGTATACTGGGACACATAAATTTTTGATATATATTTATATATATATATATATGTGAGATGTATTTTTATGATTCTCATGATGTGTATATGAATATTTTTATGATGGATTCTATGTTCGTGATGAATTTTATGTTTATGATGGTTCTTTATGCTGCTTATGGTCGATGGTATATATGCGATGCGTTCCAGTCTAGGATATAGTTAGCTATGTGATCAAATAAATTATTTTGATCTCTTAGTATATGTGTAAATGTAATGCGATAAAAAATGTGGGCTAATCTTTGTGCATGCAGGTCTTTCCTAGAGAGGCATGAATCACGTACTTGAAAAGTTTGATTTAGCTGTGATACAAGAAGCTGGGAATCAAGGAAGACATTTAAATGACATAATACTTGGAGGGAGGAGTCTCATAAAAGTGCTATGAAAACGTGATATTGTTCTTGATTGTTAGTGGTTGACCCGATACACAACCCATTAGTGAGGTATGGTGACCGGTTGAGAGAATATATGGTTGAGGTTGCAATATCCAAATTTTGCGACCATCGAGAGGCACTATCAGCAAATACAAAATGGTAGGTTGGAAAACGATCCATCTGTGACACATGATGAGAGAGGGTACATTTTTAGATCAAGTCCATGCTGATATTCTCATCATACTATTCATTCAAGGGTATTGAGGCCCTTCATTTATGTGTGGAATTTTTTGAGATAGAGCCCATTGAAGGGTGTGTTAATGTGTTTGGTGCACGTATATATGAAATCACACCAACTTAAGGGGTGTGGTTTACCCTCTTAATTGATTAGTCACAGGCAAAAAAAGAAGTGGAGTCAAGCAAGTTAGTGGAACATGCTAGAACATAAACATACTAGATATAGAAATAACATTCATATTCAAACTAAAACTAAACAAATAAAACAAAAGCTCTGAATAGAGTCAAACAACTACAATAATCCAAATGGTGGCTCTTTCGGCCCCTCTTATTGAGTGCTCATAGGAAATGAGGATGAAACTTTAACCCACTTGCCAAGGGGCCCTTAGAACTTGGTTTCTAAGTCCCGATCCAAGGATGTATTTAATTCCAAGCTTGCCTTGGTGCAAAGTCTCCCTCTCTCTACTATGGTGGACTGAACTTGTTGGATGGCCAACAATTTATTCCCCTCTATCTCAGCTTCGGATCACACACTGCTGGTATTGCTTGTGGAAATTATGGCCAGCATAACAATGTGCTCTCTAGTTGTTCATCTCTTGGTGGCCTTATATAGGAGAATTCAAATCCTCCTTCCCTCTCTTGGTATATTGTGGATGGTGACCCAAGAGAGGGGGATGATTCCATTGTGTGCCACAATTATTCCATTGTGTGCTCCCTTGATGTTTAAGGAGGCTTTGGTGGATGTCCTTAGGCGGTTTCAAGTGTGAAATCACTGTCTTGGAGTGTGCTTTTTGTGGTCCCAGAAAGTGACTTCTGCCAATCCCAGGATTGCGCACATTTCAGGTCAAAAGGCATGCAAAGGTGATCTTCTCGAAGGATTATGTGCACAAAATCATTTATGAATTTCTCAAATTTTATTTTTCCTCAGACCTTAGAGATTTTTAAATACTTTCCAGATTCTCTTATGTTTCTCAGCCCTGTAAATCCTTCTGCCTAACATTAAATAATGTTATCTTTTCTTGTACGATTTTCTAGTGTTAAAAATTTCCCCTAATGTGTGAGGTCTAGGAAGAACTGCATAGCCAAAATACATTATAGTTTCTTTTTTGTATAATATGCATAGAGAGAGAGATACCTGCGTGAAGCTTAGAATTGGAGACACCCTACATGAGTTCGAAGAATGACCATGTCCTATGGGACCCCTATAAGAAAATATAATACAATATAAAAAATTTCTACAAGGTAGGCATGTACCATGCTCGTAATTTTGTGACTAGTTAAACAAATTTGTTTGACAGATACATGTTCTGTCTGTGTCACTAAAATGGTAGTGATCTAGTGGTTGCTGATGACAACTGCTGATGCCCTCTGGGCGTTTTTTCTTTGAAAATAGGTGGAATGTGGTACCCATATGTGTAAACTTGGTATGGCATATAGCTGTGCATTGTATGCATAGGTGCTGGTTGGGACCTTCCTGTCTAAAAATTGTTGAAAGAGATGCTTATGAAGGCATGGGTCTTCGACGAATTTGATCAAAGTGCAATGGTTGTAAGGTACAATAACATCTTCACATGAAAGCTTTCATTGTAGTCGAATTTCAGGAGGATCGATGACATCTGTGGGAAATTATGTCTCCCACAGTGCCACCCAAGGATTCCCCTTTTATGGAGAGGGGTGATCCAAGGTACCACTTCCTTTTTGCAAAATAGGTGTTGAAGTCGACAAAAAGGAAGCCTCAACCGAACAAGGGGTAGCTGATATCGAGGTTTAGGGACCTGGATGTATGGGTTTAACATAAGCATGTTGGTGAGGGGTGACTAAAAAGTGATGATGGGGATTCAATGGCCTAAGGTTAGAGTATACTAAGTAGCTTGGCGGCAGTCATAGCTATTTCTGATGGGGGAATCCCTGGAGTTGGTAGGACTTCCAGGGTGGGTATAAACTGGCTATGAATGTCATGTTGGCTTGTGCATGAGGGTGTGATACTCCGACCAAGGGTATTCAGGGACTTCTGCCATGGGAGAAATATGAATGAGTGGTTGGGGGACGTAGTGCACCGTTTGCGGTCTTTGTACACTTACCAAAAGAATAAAATAATGGGGTTTGGTTTGTACAAAACATAGATACGGGTGCCATAAAACAAAAAGTGTTCACTCATTGATGACGTGAGGAAGGTGTTTTGCTGAGGGTGGGGGCCCCATTGGCTGGTCTCATGTGTGCGGTTGATTAAGCGGATGAAAAATTATCGTAAATGGGATTATTCTAGTGGAGGTATGGTGGGCCAAATGTGAGGCACGGTAGTGTGCTTTTAATCTGCTTGTATAACCAGACTGTATGGGAAAGGGGTTTTAGCTTGTATGATAAAACTTGACCTCATGCATGGTGGATGGACGGGCATGAGGTGCTTCCCAAACTCAAGTGGTATGGCCATGGCATCACTTTTGTTGTGATATATGGTCTACTGTGGGTGACGAGCACCATGGAGGGGAGGCTCTACCAACCAACGAGAATGTTTATCATGTGCAAGGCGAGGTGATGATAAACATGGTCGGATATGTGGAACCTATGGTTGATTTCTGATGGAGAAATGATGTTAGGATATGTAGAGTTTTCTAGGACTCTATCATGCTAGGGGTAGAATGATACCTACTCTAGAACTTTCATTGGATGGAGTTGTGAATGGTTTGCGAGATTTTCCTGAAAACCAACTACCTCAAGTGAAAGAATCTTCTTTATCAAATATTGTTGAAAGTCATGAGCTTTAAAAAAGAAGATGAGAGAGGGCATGCCTGCTGGCGCTGAAAATTTATTTTTTCTGGAGTGCGAATGTGTGGCATCACCTTTGTTCATGATGGAGTTTCGATCATAGTGTTGTTGTTGGTTTGGAGAACGAACCTTTTGATCTCTCGTTATGGTCCTCCAATTTTTTTTGAAAAGGGCGATATATAGGTGAATATAGCCCTAATTCAATTCATTTGTACTTGTTGAGTTTTTAAGAGGTCAGAGGCTTCTAAGGAGCAGTTTTTTCCATTGCGGTCAGCCTGAGCACAGGGATTAGCAATATCATGCCCAGGTAACCTCCATGACGTCCTGCACTTTAATTTTTTCAGTCTGATGGTGCCGAGGTCCGTACAAAATTGGTTTGTATGGATTTTGAGTGATTTTTTCCCTAGATTGCGCGAGCGATCAGGGCAAGGCCATGCCCTCTATGTGCATTTTCTGGGGATTTGCGCACTTTAAGTGCTCTATTCCCCTTCTTTAGTGTACCTTAAGCACGCCTGTGGGAAATACAGGTGCGCCCTGAGAGCGCATGTTTGAGGGATAGGCATGCAAAAGGCCGAGGTAATTTTTTTTGAGTTTTTGCCTATTTTTTGATGTTTTTCTGTTGCTAATGGGTTCTTGTTTGGATGACAGGTTATTGTGGAGGGAGCGGGATTGACCTGAGCATCGTACTGAATTGGCTATTGATGCTAGGGCGCATCGTCAGCTAGTGCAATGGGGGATTTTGAAGTTCGTGGAGAATGAGCTTCTTCGGTCGCATGACCGATTGCTTTGTTACTTGATCCAACATTTGCGCAAGAGGCGCAACATGTTTGTGTTGCATGGGACTAACCTAGCTATCTGTCCTAAGATAGATGTATACTTTGTGATCGGGTTTCTACCTCATGGTGAGGCGTTGAAGTATCCACTCCCTTATGGGAGAGTGGATTTGGAGAGGTTTCAGAGACATCATTATGGTGGGGCGCCTCTTATGGAGGGGTGCATAAGAATTGTATTCGTGAAAAATTTGGCCTAGCGGTGTGCTCAGGAAATGAGTGTGCTACTTATAGGGTCTTCGACTCTGCATTCGGCATCTGGCCCGCAGGTTGGAGTCTTGCTTCGATTGAGGTCCAGACACTTCTTTGATTTTGCCCACTTTTTTTATGACAGGATGGTGACGCAACTTAACAAGGTCCGCAATGGATTGAAGTTGTTTGCATACGCCAGTATCTATGCAACATTATGTAGGAGAGGGTAGTGCTGCTGAGACTAGTGGTGGCAATGCCTCCTGGGGGGACACAGGAGCCTCGCATGAGGAGATGGGCTTCGGTGATGTCGCGAGGTGGTGGGGGCATGGCGGGGCATTACTGGAATGCCATGACAGAGGCCTGGTTCGAGTGGAACCCCCAGATGTTTTTGCCATTCTCGTATGCAGGGATGAATTTCTGGGGGGCTCCAGATATGGGTCTCCCTTCTGGCTATGCTTGGGGGCCAACATGTATGTTTTTATGGTTTCTTCATTGATTTGAGTATATATGTGCTTGTGTTTTTTGATGGTGACATTAACATAGTTTTGGTTACTCTTGCAGATGTTGGCGAGGTAGGTCACCCCGTGGCTCGATTGGTCAGCCACGGTCCCCTTCAGAGACCTCGAGGCGATCATGGGGGGTCAGGAGGAGATGCTATTGGAGGACCTGGTGGTGCTGGCCCTTCGGGAGAGGGTAGCAGCTCAGCTGCTGCCGAGGCTGTGGCCAAGCGAGCTTGTGCTGATGCAAAGGTGGCACGTGTAGATGTGGTGGAGGCTTGCAATGTAGAGCTGACTACTCGGGTGTCAGTTCTAGAGGATGCATGGGGTATAATGGACCGCTTGACCCAGGGGATTCCTTATCTAGGTTTTTTATATAACCTTGAGGAGGTCTGGTTGGAGACGGTGATGGCTCGTGAGAGGGACTATCGGCCTATTTTACGTCGAGTGGCAGTCTCATTTTTGACGGTGGCTCCAGTAGTGGTACCTGGCATAGTTGTGGGTCCAGGTGTCCCGCCTAAGGGAGCATCGCCCTAGAGTTTACTTTTACATGGGAAAAGCACACATTATGAGGATGCTTCCTCTATTTTTGACAATTTTTTGTGTATCTTTCGGCTGACTAATGAGTCAGCAACACTATTTTTGTACTGAGACATATGTACACAATGATATATATATATATATATATATATATATATATATATATATATATATATAAGAGATATTTTTTGTAGCTCTACATGTTGTGTCACCTGTTTTGGTTTATGGATAATTTTAAGTTGATGGATATCTATGTTTTTGGTTTTTTATGTATGATGGTTTATTCAAGATGATGTTAGGATGAATATTTAGTGTAGATGTACGAAAAAAGACCCTTTTAGTTGTGCATAACAAACAACCCTAACATCAAAAGATGGCTTCTAATATCTTTAGATCTGCAAAAAGGTGATCAAGACAAATACTGCAAATATCTAGATCTATGCATAAAAGACATTAAACAGTAAGTAAAATGAAATTTTCTCCATGCATCCCATAGATAGGACAAGAATTATGTTTTAAAGAATTTTATATTAATGGCACCTGGGAGGAAAACAAGAAGGATGTTACTAGTTCTACTCAATGGAATGGGTTCTTGAAACTCCTCAACATTTCAGATCTAAGATTTCTCTCTCTTGTTGGTGTAGAAAACCCATACAAACTATAGAACTCAAAGGGAGCTCACAAAGAAAAGATAGAAAATATGACAATGATAATGGCTCAAAGTCAGAACAAGAGTAAAGATCCAGAGTGATCTCATAGGCAACAAAAGGTGATGAATGGTAGGAAAAACCCTTCTATTTATAACAAAATATTAGGGTAGTCTAGAACTTGGTGCATGAATAAAATATTATTAACCAAATTCTAGAACCACCTTTTAGGAATATTTTATTATATTTGTTGGAGGGAAAAGGATTTTGACTTGGGTCCAATCCTTTATTTGTAAATAATAAATAAATAAATGATTTATTTATTATTTTTAAGGCAATGGTGGGAGTATAATTAAATAAATAATGATTTATTTAATTATTTATAAAATATTTAGTCAAATTTAACTAGGAATATTATTTAAATAAGGTTTAAATAACTTATTCCTAGGAAATAATCAAATAAATATGGATTTATTTAATTAATTTCCTTGTTTTGGGTTAAATATGACCAGGAATAATAATTAAATTGATGTTTAATTAATTATTCCTTGAGGAAATACAAACAAATATAGATTTGTTTATTATTTCCTTTTGGGGTTTCCTGTTTAGACCATAAACAACTTAATAAAGGTGTTTTATTAAGTTTTTTCACATAGTGAAATAAATTTTACTTAGGGTAAAACTGGTCTTACATGGTGTACTTGGGTCCATCTAATGATAATAGGTTATATGACCAAAAAATGGTGTAACAGATGCATTCCAGTTTAGGATATTGGTAGCTATGCGATCAACTGCTTGGTTTTGACTCCTTGGTACATGTGTAAATGTAATTTAGTCAAATTGTCTGCTTAATCTTTTTGCATGCAAATATTTTCTAAATAGATGTGAATCTCTTGTCTCAAATGTTTGGTTTAACTGCGACACTACTAACTAGGAATCAAGGTAGACATGCATATGGTGTATGCCCTGATGGAGGGCATCGCACATAAGTCCGATGACGACATCATATTCTGCCTGATTGTTTGTTGTTGAACCGATGCACACACCATTTGTGTAGAGTGGTGATCAATTAGGGTGATAGATGACCCAGGCATCTACAGCTAAACTTTGAGACCATCTTGATGCTCCATCAGCAAATCTAAAGTAATGTTTAGGTTGGTGATCCATGGCGGCACTTTGAGCGTGTTTCGTAATAAGTCTTTTGGTCAAAGATTTAAAGTGGTTGGGTTGGTGTAAATGCACTCTAGGGAAGGGCCATCTTGGTCCTTATGGATAAAATTTCTTGAGGTAAAGGCTGTTGATGGGGTTGTTGAGGCATGTCCCGTCTGGCTCCGTCGAGATGTATGCCCCCTGATAGAGGCAATTTTTTATGATGTATGGTCCTTTCCACAAGGTTTAGAACTTTCTTGGCCCTAGGGCTTCTTTTGCAACATTATAGCGGAGGACTAGTTCTCCCTCAGTGAATGAACAAGGGTTGATGTGGCGGTCGAATGATGCTTTTACCCTTTTCTTATGGGTCTTGTTGTGTTGCAGTGACTGTCGTCAGCTTTTTTCAACAAGCTCTAGTTGTACTAGGCGTTGTTCTAGAGGTTGGGTATCATCGAGGAGTTTGATGGCAACATGCAAATTTAGGATCTCGCATTCTATGGGAATCATGGCCTCGACCCTGTATACCAAGTGGAACGGAGTGAAACCAGTGGACACAAGAAATGTGACAAAGGTTGCAGTTGTCACCATGCATCATTGATAATTATTTTATAGAAAAAATCTATTCCCATATCCACTTTCTAATTGTTATTTTGATTTAAGTTAGCAGGATATCATTTCCACATTGGAAAAAAACAACATAAATTAGAGAGAGATAACACACTTGTAAGGTTGGTCCTCATGAGTTTGATTTTCCTTATGGGCCCTCCCTTCTATTTTTGATTTGTAGGGGTTATTGTGAATTAATGAAGTAGGGCACATACCATAGAGCATATTCTCTTGTAAGATTGTGGGGCATACATCCCTTTGTGGCACATTTATTCTTGGAGGCTACAATTGTTGTGTAGGGATGCACTTACTAAGGAGCATTTATTTTCTGAGCAAGTGGCTGCATTTAATTTGGGAGGTACACTCCCTGAGGGATTTAATTAGCCAAGAATGGTGCATGCCTTGAGCCCATTAATGGCCAATTTGTAACCCCCTCCTCTTGGCTTATAAAAGGATGGAGGGCACATTGATATTTCAAACAACAAATTTGTATGTGTTGTATATTTCATACGTGTAGAGCTTGAGTATGATGCAAAAGTACTATAGTAATTTATTTTTGAGTAACCAAAAAAACCATGTGATTGTTGTTGGAGCCTATCCTTGCCATCCAGAACATTTCTGATTGTTGCATGATGTATATCAAGCCCTATTTAGTTGGTATAGCTTGCTGTCATAATTTTCAAATTGCAGATTTTATGGAAAGTAGACATTATTTATCTTTTGTTGTAAATTGGCTCATGAAATGCAGTATTTTCACTCCTGAATATTTCCTTATGGTATTTTAGTATATACTCATCTAAAGTTTTGATAGGTGCAATCCATATTCTAAATTTTAATGTTTTAGGAGCTGTAAAATTCATTCTTTGGGTAAATATTTGAAACGTGGTGTAGAAAAATGACATGGTATCAGAGCTGTACATATGAAATCTCTCAGCAAATCCACATATGCATGGGATTGTTTTATGTGAGAAAGAGCTATCAAAATCTTTTAGTGTGTGCAATGCCCTTGTTTTCATGCTTGAAGTTGATCTGCCCCCAAGATAAGAACTTGGACATGTACGAGGTTCGAGGGTGAGATGCCCATCTGTTCATTTGGTTGAGCATAATAAGAAGGCGGCTAAAAATACGCAAATTGACCTTGATTCAGTAAAGGACCACTTGATCCCTCACATCACATAGAAGAAGACAAGGAAGAATTTTTATCATGCCTTAGTCACTCTGTATCAAAGTTTTAAGTTTGAACATATCCAACAAGATGCTTTTGAATAAAAATCTCATTAGTAACCACATGAGCAATAGTAATACTATGGAAAAATATCCAATGAAGACCACCAAGTTGAGAGATAAAATTACACACATAAGAAACAAGGTTTATGAATATGAGTTAGTTCAGATAACTGTAAATGGATTCTCAGTATCTTGAATTAAATATGTGCAAGGTAAATGGGAATGTGTGAATTTGTTCACTTTTGAAACATTACGGGATGACTTTGTCCAGGAGGAGAATTTGTCAGTCAGAGTGGAAGAGACTCAAAAAATTCCACTCATTGGGAGGATGACTAAAGGAGGACCCAAGAAGGCCAAGGAAAAAGAGGTTTGTTCATCTCATTCAGAGGAGGAGGCTATGATCCATGTGACATGTTTCAAATGTTGTAAGAAGGGAAATTATGCAAGAAAATATACAAAAAAGGGAAGCAACTACAAAAGTAGTTTGAGATGAGCGTTGAAGATGAAGTGGATGAGTTGGCATCCAAGCTAGAGACATCCTTCTCCACAATTTATTGTTTCTCAACCAATACCACTTTGTCGTCGATCACAATTTAGACATTGGAGGATCAAAGCACATGACATTCAACTGTGAGATATCCAGCATGTTTCAAGAGAAAAAGGAGACATGCAAGTGGAGTTGAGTGATAATTCTATCTATGTAATACCCCCAATTTTGATACCTAGAATAGTAATATATATGTCTACATGATAAATGGATAAAAGGCTGAGCAATGGAATATGTAAAGTGGTACATTGAATCATAATACTAACACATCATAGACTGTAGAAGGAGAAAGGAAAAAAAAGGGGGGGCTATGATCCCACAAGAAGGGAACAAAAGGGGGGTAGCCAATTATTCTGTATTTTACCATTTTATTACTCCCATCGGTTATTTAACCTTAATCTTATTAAACCTTGCTTTATGATTATCATAATTCTTATTAACCTTGGAAATTTGGAATTGGTGGTTAAGAGAGAGACATGTACTTCTTATCAGAGCACATGGTATCTCATATGCATGCAAATATAATCCATGATTTTTGAGCATGCAAAAGAGATTTTGACATCCATTCTTCTATGGGATTTTTCTGTCAATGCTTAGGCTTTTGCATTAATGCTAAAATAGAATTATGCAAACAATTTTCATGAAACTATTTAGAAATTATGACAATGTGAAAGGGAAATGATTGTCATTGAATAAATTTAATTACAGTTGATAATCCCTAGAGTCCCAGCAGTGATATTTCCTAGCCGATCAATGCTAGAGAACTGGAGGGAAGTGGGATAACCTGAGGGACTGCATGAAAAATATACGGATCCAATTCCTTGGGTTGTGCAACCTAATGGGAGATGGCTGATAGATTGAGATAGTTTTAAGAGTTTATAGACTAAGAAATCCTAGGAATTAAACTATGTGAAGGGAGCTAGAGCCAACAATAGGTGGTTTTATCCTTGTGGATCCTTGGTCCAAACAATTAATTAATTTATATTAGTCAATTTCCTATGTCATATGACCCTATCCTTGAAAAAAGAGTGGTTAAAGGAAATTTTATAATATATTCCACCTTTAAACTATAACCCAAGGCCATCATTTTAACAAAATACTCAAGATTAGAGATTTATGAAGCTATGTGCTTATTATGTTCTTGCTTCTTAGTGGAATTTGGTCTATTTTATTATCCTCTATTTAATATATATGTTTTGCATTCTGCAACTCATTCCCTTGTTTCCTTAATATGGTTGATGTATCAATTTTTCTATTTTAAAACCTTCAAATATTCCCAAACTCTTTTAAATAGAGAAGAATCTGAAAAAATTATAGAACTACTTACCAGTGTAGATTGGGGTTCCACCATAGGAAGGAATGGAGTCCATTCACTGTGAGAAAACCATAATCACCTTTACACAAAAGCAAAGCCCTGGCCTAGTGCAACAAAAACCTTAGAAGCCAAGAAATAACAATGAAAAATAAAGGGCAAAGGGGCAGTCAATCCCATCATGTGAGCAACCAAGAAATCAAGACTGTTTGTTTTCTCCAAGAGCATCCAGAACATCAACTCCAAATTTTAATTAAAAATAATTAAAAATATCAAAATAATAATTTATTATAAAATCAATAATTAAGAAAAAATGATAATTTTTTCTTAAATAAATGTCTTATACAATTCTTTTGGTGTAATAGTGGCAGTAGGTGACTTACCTTAACTTTCAAAAAATTCTATCACCTAATTCCCACAATAGTTTGGATGTGATTTTCTTCAAATGAACGAGATCTAATCACCTGGGAGAATGAGGCCAATGAGGTGATATTGTATGGCTACAACCAAGAGAAATATCCTAGGTGTTGTGAGTGACCTATCGAGTATGAAATACTCCCATCTCAATCTTCAGATGATAGATATTGCAAAGGTGTAGAAGCTCTTTTGTACAATACATAAAAGAAATCTGCCAAGAAATATTGTGGAGTTATAAAATAAAGTAAAAAAAACCTAGCTCCAATACCATTAATGTATCAACTACAAGTTGATTCACCTCCTTAATGACTTGGGTTAGAAGAATATTATGGCTGGGACCAAAAGGGTTGTATCCTTAACATATTTTCAACCTTTCGAAAAAAAACATGATAATGCTTCTATGTGGTGACCATGAACAAAAGGGGCATGATAGATTTGATTCAACACCTAGTTTTTTAGAGTTTCCTTATGTATTTCCAAAATATTGTTTTGGGCTCCCACCCACGCATGATCTCAAGTTCACTGTTGAACTCAATGTAGGATGATTCCTATCTCCAAGGTTCCTTATCAAACGATTTCACCCATGTTATATTAATTACATATGCATCTATAATCATTGTTGAGTTTTGGATTGATCTGGCTTAATGAAACATTTTTAGGAAGTTACTATTTTTGGTGATGAATAAATATTAGTAAATGGAGATTTGCATTTAGTATATATGGTTGAATAACATCACCATCTATAATCAATATTAGTTCTCGTAGATTGATGACTTCTTTGATCAAATGAAAAGGACCATAATATTCTTAAAGATTTATTTGTTATTTTAATACCACCAATTAATAATTTAGAATGGAATCCAAGATATTGAATTCAAACCATGATTAAGAAATTATTATTTTATTATGGTACCTCTTAATTTTACCAATGCCCTAGTAGTCTTCATGAAACTAATGAATGGGATTTTTCAAAAATACCTAGGAAAATTTGTTCAAGTGTTTCTAGCTGATAGTTTGATTTATTCATGTGTTCCAAAGGAGCATGAGGGGAACCTAAGGTTGATATTGTAGTGACTTGGAGAGAATAAGAATGATTAAAATCTCTTTGAGTGTTCCTTCTTCTAGTCAAATATCCATTCTTTGGCCCACATTACTTCTGCAGAAGGTATAGTCATGGACCTTGCCAAAATCAAGGCCATTATGGAATTCCTAACACTAAAGGATGCTCATAAGCTACACTATTTCAATGGATTGGTTGGGTATTATAGGAGATTCATAGAATAATTCTCCAAGATAGCTATCCCATTACAAAGATCAATAAGAAGAGTAAGGAATTTCTATGGATAAAGTAGTTTCAACAAGCCCTTTTAAGGCTCACAAATCCGTAAACCACTACTCTAGTCCTAAAAGTACTAAAAATGGACCAAGATTTGTAGTATTTACATATGCTAGAAATAATGTTATTATGTGATGAGTAATTTATCATCTTATGGAATGGTTCATTAGTCAAGCCACAAGATCATTATGAAGTTCAAGGCATCAAGAGGAAGTCCTGATTAATTGGGCAAACACTAGTGTTCCACAACCATGCATGTGGACATCAAGGTGTATATGGAGGTCCCCATCTTGAATTAAGTTACCATCACAATAAAATGCATTCCTCATTGTTTACTACACATCATGCCTCCATCTATGTTAATCACATGTGCATCTCTATGTGTATAGACTATCACTTGAGTAAGAGTTTCATGACAATTACCATGTTGTAAGACCCTATGTTTTCATCTTGAGAAAATGGAGTCCTCTCCAAGTCACTTGCATAGATTAGGTTGTAATAAGTAAAGTAGGTGTTTTTCCATAAGATGTGAACATTTCATTTTAAGTAGTGTGACAATGTGGTTTCAACAGGACGTTAAAAGATGGAACAAGCATGCAGATTTAGAATGTTGGTGCTTTGCTTGAGGCATGAGTGCACATTTAAGAAGACTCTAACAAGGGTTGAAAAGGAGGAATATTTAGAGAGGTTGGGGTGTTGTAGTCTCACTTAGAGGTGTAGACAAGCAAGTTAAGCACCATGAGAAGTTATGAAGAAATCTTAAGACATTTGACGAGTTGAATGAAGGAAACTTGTTAATGGTACTAAGTGAACATTCCTTTATCGAAGTTGATACCCTCTCCTTGGCACTACCACTTTGAAAGACGAAGAAGAAATGTGAAATATATGTGCAAACCACTAAATAAATTAGCAAGGTTTTTGCAACATATATAGGTGGTTTTGTCGTATTTCAAAAGGAGGTGTTGGAACTTGGAAGGTGACCATTGGAGTATATTTGTAATGGATTCAAGGGGGTGAAAGGATCTGATAAGGAGCTAATTACACAAATCTAACAAATAGGCCAAATTGGGTTAGGATATTACTGTTTTAGGACATCCAAAGTTGAAGGTGCATTACGGGTATCTTGGGATTTTGATATGTGTTAGTGGTGTTAGTGCATTGTATTTGATGAGCACTAGCTACAATGTGTTCCATGAAGGAAAAAAACCCACAAGTTTGAGATGGCTTTAACCATTTGGCATTGCAAGGTGTGTTATGCCTTGGTTTTGAGGAGACAATTAGAACCATCCTAGAGTGTGATGGGTTGTAACATGAACTTAGGTCCAATTGCATGGGTTGAGGTGTAAAGGTAACCCATGAGATGATGAAAATGATTGCAATGCTTACCTATATAAAGTGTTTATTATATAAGATTAATGATTTTTTGTTGGAGAATGGAAGAAGAAGATAAGAAAGGAGAGGCATTGAGAATTGTTGTAAATCAATCAAAAGGAAGGAAAAATGTATCCTATTAGTAGGATTTTTCAAGCTTCCTCTTCAATAGGAATAAATTTTAGCTGGAGTTGTTGAGAATTTGGAGGGCTATATGTTAATTCAAATTCTCTTCTTGATAATTACTTGTGAGAATGCTTGTGTTATTTATGTATTCTTTTCTCTTAGCTTAGTTAATATTTCATCAATTCGATTATCTAAATTCACAAGACACAGAAGTTAGGCTCCTAGAGCCACGGCAAAAACCTCTCCCTCTTGGAGAGGAAAACCCACAAATAATTCTTCTTATAGATCTTCCAATGACAAGTACCATGACTAAGACTTAGACCCTTGACCTAGATATGCTTCCAAGACCTTGCTTCTTCAACTTTAACTCTTCTTTTCAACAATTTGCTTGCTACATCTTCTCCTTAAGATGGCTATTTTATCTTTAATAAACTCTTTCTTCAGATCAGAAACCCTGAATTAACACTTTCCTGCACTTGTCCACAACTTAGCTTGTATCTCTATAATTTCCTCAATTTACTTTCTTGATGCATAACATGTTGTCTCTTTGTTAACTTATGACGACATTACACTTCAATCCTACACTTCATTTCACATTAACCTTTAGCACTTTGTATTTAACCTTCAACTCTTCGAATTTAACCTTCATCACTTTGCCTTAACCTTTAGCACATTGCCTTGACCTTCAACACTTCGCATTTACCTTTAACTTTAGCACTGCGTATTTTACCTTCAACACTGCGTATTTAACTTCAGCACTATGTATTTTACCTTTAGCACTGCATATTTAAGCTTTAGACCTTCACATTTACCTTCAGGCATGCATTTCGTATAAGATTATAGAACTTGTTTGAAATTTTATGCACTCAAATGAACCACAGAGCAACTATATATAGGTGTATGTTTCCCGGTTTGTAAGTCAACTCACAAAGTTGACTTTCGGCCAACTTGTCCACAATTTGTAGGCTGACATAAATAGTATTTCATGAGGTGTTTATTCCAGCATGTTGGAGGGTTCTCTTCGTTGTATAGGAGCTTGAATTTCAATGCCTTTTAGACCTTGTCTTCCATCTTCTTTGAGGGTTGTGTGTTTTCTTATTTACAAGGTCTTTGGAGCATAATAAACTAAATCCTTCATGTATATATGACACCTAATTATATGTATTCGTATGATCCTAATAGAAATCAAGAAGAATTCTATCTACATAATAAAATATTTCTCATGAAACCCATGAAGAAAGTACTCCGAAAAATATATATATATATATATTATTATCTTTGACATCTTCTTTACATAATTTCATAGTCAACATGAAGACCGACCTAGTTACACTTTTCAACACTCCCTCTTAACTAGGTAGGTATTCATACAGGTACATGGTCACTTTCAAACTGAAGAATCTCATAAGAAGAATCAGGTTGGTAATCGCATCTGTATAGCATCATATCAACTAGCATTGTCCTAGTGCAAGGCCTTGACTAACAGCCCCATCTCTCAACGAGACAATGGGATACAATGTTGGTGAGACACATGAATTATAGACACCATCGTCATTGTCTCTCCAAGGTACATACTCCACTCGGGTGTTCCCAAATTATGACCTTCTTGGACTATTCTTCTCTTGGGTAGCTAGCCCTCAAAGAATATCGGTCCCTGACTACTCTTACCTTGAATTCCCTAACACATTCTCAAAGAGTATCGAATTCTAGATGATTACCCAATATTCCATTGTCTTCCCAAGTGAAGACCAGAATGATGTGTCTATCTCTCCCTCTCAAGCAGGGAGGACCTATTCCACAAGGGAATGTACTCATTCCTATACAAGGAATGTACCTAAGCTCATTCTTAGGAATTACCAAGTTTCTTCCAAGGAAGAAACTTATCACCAAGCTCCCTCTTAACCAGGGACCTCCAGCAGCAATGGTGAGACACCCAGCTACTCATGAAGAATTCCTGTCCTTGATGTCATGGATTTCGATATTGAGGAATCTTCAACTTTTAGATTGATAGGGCACATATCATCTGTCATTTCCATCATGAGTCATGTCTGCTTATCAAAAAGTGATTCATTAGACTTCCTTTTATCTAGTCCATTGTTATGCCATGTTTCTTTCCTTCGAATCATATCCAAGGATCATACATCCTTTCTCATGATTAGCAACCCTGCACAAATTCATCCAGATAACCATATTCATATGAACCTGTTGAAAGTTACCTTAGTGATGATCTTTCACCATGACATCTTCTTGTGGGAATCAACATCCTTTATATAGATTGACACATCTCCTAATGATATGTTTTTGTCAAGGGTCTTCTTCTTTACCAAACTTCCGTCAGAGTCTACATATCTTCCCAGGAGATCTCCTAGTCACATATTCTTGGTATTCAAATGATAACTGCCTCTTGACATGGTTTTATTTCATGATCTCTTCCTCTCTGCACATTCTTCATTCTCAGGACATTACAAATTTTCCAATTTCTTGTTTATGTACAACCCCCTCATATTCTATGAGGACATATTATGTTGATTTCATCTGTAAGTGCATTGAGAGATCCTCCTTCATGGATCATACTTCTAAATACAAAGGTCTATTACCAGCAACCATATGAAATGACTTCACAACATCCAATATCAGCATATATGCCTGCATACCTCATACTTATTTCCTTGAGTCATCCTGTAGCAACTTCTCTTTGAATGAAGAGCTTCATTCCTTTGGCCTACTTCATCAATATGTCATCACATCCCATAATTTTTTCACCATGATGACCCTCAATCTGATGACTGCTTTACTTTGGTAGAGATATTTTCCAGAAGTTGTTTCATCAAGAGCTCCTTTCATGCTTCAATTGAGATGCTTCTTAATGTACATTTCTTTCTATTTTACGATCAATCAGAGAACAGTTAAAGAGAAAGATGATCTCAATCATAATAAAGATCTCTCACTTCCTCCTTCTTGGATCTTTTAGCATCAGGTTCTTCTCTTTCATTAGTGACATGAGATTCTTCCTTTTTCCTCTTGTCCTTTTCAGATTTAGGAAAATATATTTTATAATGTCCAAGTTCATTACATCCAAATAATCGTACGTTTTCCATATTATTTCTTTTATTCTGAGTACCAATTTTTCTGAATCTTCCTTTCTTCTTGTATGAGGCTGCAAAGGCATGATTCTCTTCACTTGGTCTTGTATCAGCTTTGGCCTTTAGTCTTGTTTCCTCTATTTTACATAGAGACCATAAATCATGGAATGGAGTGGCTTCTTTATTCCCATATAGACTGGAAGTGAATTTTCCCCATTCCTCTGGTAGAGCATTCAACACCAATGTAGTCATATTAGTGTCAGACATCACTTCACCTAGTTCCTGCAGTCAATCTCTTATTTCAGAAATCCTCATAAAGTATGGAGTGATTCCTGATTCCCTTGATAATTTAATTTTGTATAATTCTTGTCTCAGAGAGATTTCTTCTCCTGCAGTACTCACAAAGAATAGCTCCACCAATTTCTCATATATTTGTTTTGCAGTCTTTAGT
The DNA here is from genome assembly GCA_034641835.2 of Pinus albicaulis. Lineage (NCBI taxonomy): Eukaryota > Viridiplantae > Streptophyta > Pinopsida > Pinales > Pinaceae > Pinus > Pinus albicaulis. The sequence goes on from CM076584.1 coordinate 1,183,155,235, forward strand.
TTTGATACATAGGGAATGAGAGAGTCTTTGATGGATTCTATGAGAATCAGTTGGGCTCTAATTAATCCCTTCATGTACTTGGCATGGGATAGAGCATCTTCTTTTGGGGTTGGATAGTAGATCCTTCGATATAGACCATTACTTAGTCTTCAATTAAATTCAAGTCTGTTCTTTTCTTCCATGCACTAAAGTTTGATGACCCAACCAGCTTGTTGCTTTCTTTACAATAAGGCATCTTGACAGATAGGGTCATTAATATTTACTTGAGTGTATTTTCTTACAGCTTCCTTGATGATGATTGATAATGAAGCCAAGGGTTTCCTTTCTTCAATGTTGATTGTACTTGAACCCTTGATTATAAAGACTGTCTTCAGAAGTTGGGATTCTCTTCAAACAATGTCTTGAGTGAAAATATTTGATGGAAAGGATTGTTTTCTTGAATGAGTTGATCTTTTGAATGAGGTAGGAGATCTCACTTGAAGTAGTTAGATAGTCTTCCTTGCAAAATGATTTGTATTTCCAACCAAAACTTTGATCTTTTCTTCTTTGAGTGTCTTGTCGACAAGCAGCTCTTATGTTTAGAACCTTAGCTCTGATACCATGTTGACAATTTGGAGGGTTGTAGGTTAATACAAATTCTCTTCTTGATAATTACTTGTGAGCATGATTGTGTTATTTATGTATTCTTTTCTTTTAGCTTAGTTAATATTTCATCAAGTCAATTATCAAAATGCACAAGACACAAAATTTAGGCTCCTAGACCTAGGGCAAAAACCTCTCCCTATTGGAGAGGAAAACCCACACAGAATTATTCTTATAGATCTTCAAATGACAAGTACCATGACTAAGACTTAGACCCTTGACCTAGATATGCTTCCAAGACCTTGCTTCTTCAACTTTAATTCTTCTTTTCAGCAATTTGCTTGCTGCCTCTTCTCCTTAAGATGACTATCTTGTCTTTAATAAACTCTTTCTTCAGATCAACAACCCTAAATTAACACTTTCCTGCACTTGTCCACAACTTAGCTTGTATCTCTATACTTTCCTCAATTTCCTTTCCTGCTGCATAACATGTTGTCTCTTTGTTAACTTATGACAACATTACACTTCAGTCCTGCACTGCACTTCGCATTAACCTTTAGCATTTTGTATTTAACCTTCAACTCTTTGCATTTAACCTTCAACACTTTGCCTTAACCTTTAGCACTTCACCTTGACCTTCAGCACTTCACATTTACCTTCAGCACTATGTATTTACCTTCAACATTGCGTATTTAACTTCAACACTACGTATTTTACCTTCAACACTACGTATTTAACTTCAACACTGTGTATTTTCCCTTCAGCACTGCGTATTTAACCTTCAGACCTTCGCATTTACCTTCAGACCTTTGCATTTAACCTTCAGACCTGCATTTCACATAAACTTACAGAACTTGTCCAAACTTTTATGCACTCAAATGAACCGCAGAACAACTATATATAGGTGTATGTTTCCTAGTTTGTAAGCCAACTCACCAAGTTGAATTTAGGCCGACTTGTCCACAGTTTGTAGGTTGGCATAAATAGTATTTAATTAGGTGTGTATTCCAACATGTTGGAGGGTTGTCATCACTATATAGGAGCTTTACTTTCAATGCCTTTTAGAGCTTGTCTTCCATATTCTTTGAGGGTTGTTTGTTTTCTTCTTTACAATGTCTTTGGAGCATACTAAACTAAATCCTTAATGTATATATGACACCTAATTATATGTATTCTTATGATCCTAATAGACATCAAGAAGAAGTCTATCTACATAATAAAATCTTGCTCATGAAACCCATGAAGCAAGTACACAAAAAAAAAATTATTTTATTATCTTTGACATCTTATTTACATAATTACATAGTCAACATGAAGACCGACCTAGTTACACTTTTCAACAGGAGCTAGGGAGTTGGCCTCAGAAGCATTGATTGGGTAATCTAGAAATCCAAGACCTGACATATCCAAGATAGTCCATTAGATAGATTGGTCTTAGGAAAATGTTGCAAAGGCTAAGGTGCAAATCTCCCATTTTTAATGTGGGTTTTAAGCCTTCTATTTGAGAATGCTAAAAAAAAGGTCATGATCTTGAAATGAGGTCCTTGATTTTACCAAAACTCAATGCCCATGCTTAATCCATGGTGTTATTCTATCTATTTGGGTTTTCCCTTAAGCGTTAAGATCTATCTTTGAGTCTAGTTATCAATTTGCCATTTTTATGTGTAGAGAAGATCTTAAGGGCTATGAGGGATAAGATGGTTATTTTCCAACACCCCTCCCTTGAAACCCTATAAAGATATGTTGTGCCCCATTTTTTTGGCGTAATATTTCAACTATGAGCTCTTCCTATGAGGATAGCCTTGAAGGGAGGGTATGTAAAGGAAGTGGAAAAAACAAACTTTCATGTTGTGTTGAAGGAGAGGCATAGATTGCAGGTGTCTCTAAAGGTATTGATAAAGGTGAAGAGAAATGGAGTTTTCCTCTGATTGAAATTCCTTATATTCCACCATTCGAGGTGTTAAAGGGCACTGAATTTAAGCTTCATATCTCAAAGATTATGAAGATCTTAAAAATGAGAAGGTAGGTGCGATTTAGCGTAGGATTGATTCTTTAACGGTTGAATTTTTGGGTGACATTTCCGTTTCTCATCACTAATTTTTACTATCTGTAGATGACTAAATATCAGTTCTAGATTTTTAAAAACAATATTCCTGAATATTGCGAGTTTTAAAAATCTCACTGCCTTCATTATCCTTATATCAAAATTTTCACTATTCTACTATCTTTCCATTTCATGGTTACCCCGCCAATCCTTAAAGACCCCTCATGGGTTTGTGCCACTCATCTATATCCTATTTTCCCACCTATAACTTTAGCACTTTATTTTTCCTTTGCCTCACCCCTCCACTTTCCATCTAGGATTACCAAACAACTTGTTCCTTCCCATGTTCACCAAGTTCCTCAAGAATTGGTGGTCTCAAAACTATCTGTGTAGGCTCTTTAGATAAATCAAGTACATTAGTTTTTGGATGTTCATTACACCACTTTGTCAATACTATGTTTTTACACTTAAAGCCTCAAAAACCAATTTTTAGTCAAGGTTAAGTCAAAGAACCCCTCACTAGGTCAATTAGGGTTTCATATGGTCCAAGATCATCATCTCCAAAGAAAACTACCATTCAAATTCAAAGTCTGCACATAAGGTAACGGGCTAGCTTGAAAATTTTGCAAAAGTGTTAAGAGGCCAACTAGAATAATAAATTAATGAGGTAGGAAGTCAGCTCCTCAATGAAGACATCTTGCAGTGCTGCATACAAACAGTGTAAAACTGCCATGACTAAATGAGTAAAAAATGATTTGAGTTTGAAGATAAGATAAAATGAGGTTTTTAAGGCTGCTGTTGTGTCAAATTGAGCATGTCAAAGGCTCTAAGATCAGAAGAAAAGACAACTTTCATAACAACAACAAACTGCAAGAAAAGGGTTACAAAGGTTAAGCTAAGTTTCATGATGAGAATTACAGAAGGTTTTTGAAGAGGCTACTACTGTGTATAGTCCTCCTGGAGTTGTCAAGGTGAACGTGTCATACTTCAAGAGAAATTTTATCATGCCTCCATCATTTTCCAAGAAGTCATTCCAAAGGAAAAATCATTTTCCACACCTAGGGCCAGTTTTTCTTCAAACTATGTTTCTGACCAAATAGAGATGAATTTGAAAAAAATGAGAGAGATTTTTGTCCATCATAGGTCCAAGAAGAAAAAAATCCTTCTTATTTTACACAGGTATCATGGTTTGGGAGCAATGTAAAAAATATAGGTGTAATAGGAGAATTGCTGCACTTCTGGAGTGACCTTGGGAAAATCAGGTTTCCTCATAGATGGAGTGTCCAAATGACTTTTTTGATTGGTCAAAAGACAACTAGACTAGAAGATATTCCCAATGAGCTATCATGAGCTAAATTTGGAGTTGGGGAAGGCCTCCAAACGTTTCCTACACCAGCACTTTGCATTTCTGCAACATCATTTAGCACTTTTTGACCAGTCTTGGGAGAATCAAATTTTGATAGATCAAATCGACTCCAATAAGAAAAAAAAAGGTATATTTTTAAATTATATAGGATATTATTTCCAACAAGATATCATGGGCCCAATTTGGACACCGGGAAGATCTCCAAATTTCCTATGCAAAAATGCGATGTGCGCCTGGGATTGAGCGTTGCGCACTTGGCAGGCGTTGCGCCTTTGCTCGACCCGACTCACCCGTGGGTAGGCACTATGCCTTTGCCTGACCCAAATCACCCATGGGCAGGCACTGTGCATATGGCCAAGAAGGCCTTCTAAGCCTTGTATCCACTCAAAACAATTCAAAATCTCTTCAAACTTACTCCAAGGTTTTTGAAGGTGCTGGTAAGGGTATGTATAGGTTCTAAAAAAGAAGTTCAATCTTGTTAAATGATTTGTAAGACAAAAGAAGTTGAAAACTTAGGTGTTTAAACTAGAAGTCATTGTTTCAACCTCACTCCATCTTCCTATGAAGCATATCAATTAAAGCAAAGGGTTCTTTTCACAACTAAGGTTGTCATCAAGTTCCTCAGCCTCTCATTTAGCCTAAAAAACCTACATCCTCATTCATTTACTTCGCTACTTGTAAAAATTGCCTTTCCATTTACCCTCTTCGAAATCAGTTTCATAAGTAGAGCTAGGGTTTTGTTCAAAGGTAGCAATGGTCAAAATGTCAAAAATGGAGGACTGTGGCAGCAAGGGCAAGAGAAATAAAGAAGATGCCAATGAAAGAGATAAAAATGAAGAAAAAAACAATGAAGGCAATAAGGAAAATGTAAATGAAGAATATTTTGATGAATCTGAAATCAGTAAGGCACATAGCAGTGTCGATGAAAGCATCAAAGAAGTGGCAATAAAGGAGAAGGTTAGGTGCAAATGAGGAATGAAACAGAGAACATGGATAAAGATGACAACAGCCTTGATGGAAATAATGATGCAAGGATGATATCGATAAGGAAGAATGAAACAGTGAAGAGGCAAATATAGTGAAGAAAAGAGCAGTGATATCAGCATGAAGGAATGATGATGATTATGATGGTAGGTCAAAAAACCATGAAAAAATAGTAAAGCTGCTAAACAAGAGGCTCATGAAAAATATGATGGAACCAAGGACTAAAGAAAAATAAAACCTTAGAACAATGGTTGATCCATCCCCTACAGGCATCCCAAAAACCATGAGGGAGATAAATTCAAATTTTGACAAGTTTTTGATAAATTTCATTTTTCACTGTTTTTAAGGGCCATGAGCGCAATGCCCTTGGCACTGCGCTTTTTATTAGGGCATCCTCAGGAGAAATTGTTGGCTCAAGGGGACCTTAACCAGGTTCAGTAAGCAAGGTTTGCCAAAAAACCCCTATACTACTGGCCCTTTCGGCAGTGACCTGCTTTCGCAGGTCAAAGTCTCACCCGAAGTAGTATGGGTGGGTGCTGGAACCAGGTTTCCGCACCCTGAGAAAGGATGGATAAAGCAAGTAGAGCTGCACTAGGTCCTGTAATCATCAATTACCCTGTTCTTCGTAGGGTTTATTAAGTCTCTATTTGCATCCACGTGCACTATATCTATAGTTATATACTTGTTATAACATCGACACAACAGTACATAAACAAAACATAACAGATCTAGATCCAAGAACACAGTATACAGATCTTTCGTAGCTTAAGGACAGAAAATGCACAATACATAAATTATCAGTAATTCACATAATAGTACTCACAGATTTAGTTCTCTAAAAATCTTCTACATTCATTCATTCATCAATTCTTCCTTACAATTCCAATTCCCTTCCCAACCTACGCACACAGCAGTAGGGTCCGCACACAGCTGAACTAGGATCTCTGCGCACACAGCCAGTAGGAGTTCGTTCCCCAAAACCCAAACAGATAGCTTAAACAATAGATCGCATCAATAGCTCATCATTTCCTATCCTTTACAATACAAAATGCATCTCTATTTATAACAATCTAACCTCGACTTTCCTATGGTCCGCAACCCATGGTTTTCAGACCCCTAGTTTACCCTTTGACCCATTACAATGCATTCGGGGCTTTGATCAACCCCAAAACCCCTCCGCTATGCTAAATATAATAAAAAATATTCAAAATGGACCAGTTTTGTAGCTTTTTAGGAGACCCCATTCCAACAGTCTCCTAACACAATCTTGTGACTCGTCCCGAGTCACTGCAGTGGTGTAGCTTCAATTTGTGCGCGAAAGGTAGCCAGAGTGCAAAGGAGCGGTAGGAGCACTTTCTTACTCTGGGCCATATCTCATTGTGCAATGTTGACTAGTGTGAGGGAGGCAGGGCCATCTGGAGCCGCAGTAACCTGATCTAATAGCTGGTGGAGGCGCGTAATGGCAGACTAAGCGTCTTCGGCGAGCTGAAGTGCGGTTCCGACTCATGGTTTCAACCATTTTAGAGTGACATGCTTGTTGTGGCGAAGGTTCTCAATCCTGTCCAAGATGGCTAGACGCTGTGCGGAGACGGTGGAGGGTGAGGAGGCTCTGACTTGGTCCAGAGCAGCTTCCGTCTATTGCAGTTCCATCTGGATATGCTGAAGCATGGAATGGTTCTGGATGGCTGTCCATAGTTGGGTAGCTGCTTCGACCAGTTGTGCACCTTGCATCAGCTGCTCTTGAATAATCTGCATTGCCTCTATGACCACTGCAATCCACTGGTCCTGTATTTCCTGAGGTATGTAATTCTTCTATCGCCTGGCTTGGTCATGGTGGCGAAATTCGCGCAACACTCTAGTGTGCAGTCCTTGTAGCTCTGTGTGAGATAGCTGCGCTAAATCCATTTGGATGTCCCCTGTAGTTGGATCAGGAGCATTGAGGAGGGAAATTAGAGGGAGGGAACACACATTGCTTCGGCTGGACGGTGTTCTGGAGTTGCAGAGAAGCCGCAACATGTCCCTGTATCGCAGCATTCCGTCTGTGAGTGGTTCACAGACAATCATTTTTGTTGGGAGCCAATGCTCACCCCTGTGGCTGCACTCAGCATTCCCAGGCTCTCTGGTTGTGTCCATCCTAGAAACACAGAAGCGGGCAACCTAGGGAATGTTACTGAGCACAAAAAACTAGTACGCAGATAGCAGGAGCATGTTGTAGGGTGAATAAATAGCACGGGGTGTAATTATCCAGCCATCTCCACACCGTCCGGAGCTATTTAATGGTGGAGTAGCCCATTTGTGGGACTGAACATCAATAAGGTAGATCAATCTTACCATAAATGGCTGCATTGATGAGCTGTCACCAATTGTGCATACTTGTAAGATCCCTTTTTTATTAAATCGGGATGTGCTGATGGTCATCCTGCATGCCTGAGGTCATTTCCACGGAATTTCAGACCACGGATGATGCCTGTATGTCGTTCGCATACCCTGAATGAAGGTTGACATGAGGTGTGTCTGAAAGTTGGTCATCAGTATTTTCGAGCCATGTGCTTCGCCCTTGGTTGGAACATCCTTGCACCAGAGGGCTGTGTCACGCATCCTCCTGCCATTTATTACATGAGGCATTCACAAATTCTTCAAATTACACGTGGGTCTGGGCAGGTCCGTAACCTGACGCATGCCTAGGTCAGTGGTACCCCGGAAAGCCTGTTCGTGCAAGGCTTGATCATACCCTTGAGTGTGGTATGTCAGAAAGTTTCTACATAGGTCAACTGACCTTGGAGTCCATTTGGCAACCAGCATCCCTATGCATAGGATCACCCTTATCCAATACTTCTCCTGAGCGAAGAATACCGGTCCTTGTGTAGGTGCTTCGCGCAATGTTAGTGATAGTGCCCCAAGCCTGTGTTCTATGGGAATCTTAGGTTCAACTGTCTCCTGATTATCATCTGCGTCCTCCTAGCAGGGTAGGTTCCTTTTCGTGGTAGAGATGCGCCAAAAATTCCTGATGGTCTGAAGACATCGGAGCGCCGAAACTTCGTGCAATCGGCCTTGCCAATTTTCTAGCTCCTCATCAGAGTCAGAAAAACATTCACTATCCTTTCCCCAGAAGAGCATCCCTTCATCCATGGGGTTAAATCGATCTTCATCTTGTGCAGTTAATTTATAAATGTGGTCTAATTACTCCTCCTCATAGGCTAGCTCTGTATACCGCACACCTTCTGCTGGATCTAGTGGTACTATGACACGCGTACCTTTGCTTTCAAACACCATGATGTGTTTCTTGAGATTGATGATACTCCCCATGTCAATTTCCCAGTCCAGTCCAAGGAGCGCAGGGTAGGGATCTGCATCTTCCACAATTTCTATGACTTCAAAGTCAGCTAGGACCCTTACCCCTACAATGTCAACCATGACTTTTGGTAACCTCCCTAGAGAGATGATTTTTTGTTGATTAACCATTCGCAGCTGGATGGTGGACCATTCTAATTTAGGTTCTCCCATTCGTTGCCATGTCTGCTTTGGTAATACATTCACATCTGACCCCAGATATAAGATAATCTGATCCATATCGTAGTCACCAATCTGCGCAGTCAATCGCATCTCTCTTCTGGTAGGCTTCTTATAGCTGTATAGTTTGTGTACATCCTTGGTTTCAGGGATTAGATTGGTCTGAACTGTGTAGGTATTCAGTAGTGCTTGGATATTACCTACAGTCTGCAGATTTCGCAGCAGCTTTAGACATGCCTTTAAAAAGGGGTCAACCCCTTCCTCTATCTCAGGTTGCGTTGGCAGCTGTGTAGGGACTTTCAGTGGTGTTTGCTCTTTGAAAGGCACCCCTTCTTGGGAGGCAAGCTCCTCTTTTTCTCCCTGGGTGACCAGCTGTTGCGTGGCATGACTTTTACACAGGGATCCACCTTTCTTAGCTCAAATTTAACTCTTTGTACGTTCTGCATAGGGGTGGGCTTCTTTCCCTGCATCTTGGCTATTAAAATTGGGTAGTCCTCTACCTCATGGTCCAGCTGCCTACAATATTTTCATGATGGCCTGGTGGGATTTGGGAATTCTCTGGCAAAGTGCCCTATTTCCCCACAGTTATAACAGACTAGCTGCCCACGTCCTAGTCCTGCGCTTCCTCCCCGACCTCCTCTGCCTCGGGCCGGTGATCCTCCAAAGTGCGTAGAAAGCCTTGGTGATGCAGGGTCCAATTGTGCCCTATATAAGTTCCCACGATCCATCATTAAGTCATAAGTATGACATTTCTGCTCATCATGTCCCACTGATTGGCAGAATCGACACCATTTTTGCTTTAGTTTTGGGACATACGCACCTAGTCGAGGGTAATGGTTCGTATCATATAGTCCTGCTACCCGACAATCATCACACCATAGTGCAGGTCTGCCTGAACCTGGTCGTGATAGGATGGGTTCCCTACTTGCCCCTAGGCATACCCGACTAGGTCCTCCTGCTTGCATGTAATCCGTCAGCAGAGAACACTGATCCTTCATATGGCTAGACACCTGACATCGTATGCACTAGAGATCTGTGCAAACATCCTTTCGTCTCTCTTTTCACATGTTCTGTATCTCCATATGCATATCCCCAAGTTGTTCCTGGATTTGTTGTACCTCTGCTGACGCATCCTCTTGGGGGGAAGCCTCTAGTTTCATAGCAACTTCCACAGCCTTCTCTTACGACTCAAAGGTCTAATGATTCATTGGCGTGCGCAGGTGAGGTAACAACATAGCGATGAACCATTCCATATGTTTTCTATCATCATATTTGAATCCTCCTTCCTTGATTGCTTTCTTCAATCGCTGATTAGCCTCCCATACTAACTTAGATGCACCTTGTTTGAAGTCCTTTACTTCTGCTACTAACTGGGAATAAGATTTTTTCTTCCTGAACTGGTGCTTCAAAGCGTCCATGAAATCTTGAATAGATGCACCCCCATTCTGGGCAATATACCGCATATACTAGTCCAGGGCCCTATCCTCGAAGGCCAATGACAGTTGCACCCTTTTTACCGTATCACTCGCCACATTCTGTGCAGTCCATACAGAGTCTGCAACGAACCAAAATCAGTCCATATCCTCATCTCATACCCCCTTGAAGGTAGGTAGTTTTAAATGCGTAGCCATATCACTATCTAGGGAGGGTGGCGGTATAGGTGAATTCTTACCTTTGCGCGGCCGAGGTGGTGATGTAGCTGGGGGATCCTGCGCAGCTATTTCCTGCAATGGATTATAGGCGAATATCCCTCCGTCAAGGTTGGTCCGATAGTATTTACCACTGCGGGTCGCGCTCCCATCTAGATTCGAGGTCATTCAGTCAGTATGACTATACAGAATGCTATTTTCGCATAGTAATTTCTGATCAGCAACGGTAACATCCTCAGAAATTTTCCTCGGAATGCTTTGAAGAATCGTCGTCCAGCCTTAAAGTATGATACAAACTGATCAATGGTAAATTCTATCACAAATCCTCCCATCACACTATCCACCCAGTGATCCACCGTGCGTGTGATAGTATTATCAGTTTTTTCCAGCTGCTCAAGCAGCTTTGGGGTCCACTGAGTGACTCGCTCATCCTTCCAACACTTTTGGAATTCCACAAGCTTGGCCAACCACTCCTGGAGTTCAATCGCAAAGGTTACAAAGAATATTTCGTAGCTTTCAGTAAGAATGTACCTATTTTTCCACCTTTCCGCCATTAATTTTTCACTGCGGTTTTCTTTTACTGCGAACTCCTGGATCTGTCTTTCGAACCAGTATTCAATCTATTTTCTTTCAGGATTCTAGTAATCTCTTGTCATTACCCGATTCCTCTCTCAAACTTCTTCCTATCTCGCCAACGAAACCATTTGTTGGCTCGAGGGGTCCTATCCCAGGTTTGGTAAGCAAGGTTTGCCAACAAACCCCTATACTATTGGCCCTTTCGGCAGTGACCTGCTTTCGTAGGTCAAAGTCTCACACGAAGTAGTATGGGTGGGTGCTGGAACCAGGTTTCCACACCCTGAGAAAGGATAGGTAAAGCAAGCAGAGCTGCACTAGGTCCTGTAATCCCCGATTACCTTGTTCTCCGTAGGATTAGTTAAGTCTCTATTCACATCCACGTGCACTAGATATATAGTTATATACTTGTTATAACATCGACACAATAGTACATAAATAGAGCATAACAGATCTAGATCCAAGAACGCAGTATACATATCTTATGCAGCTTAAGGACAGAAAACGCACAATACAACAATTATCAGTAATTCACATAATAGTACTCACAGATTTAGTTCTCTAACAATCTTCTGCATTCATTCATTCATCAATTCTTCCTTAAAATTCCAATTCCCTTCCCAACCTGCGCACACAGCAGCAGGGTCCGCACACAGCTGGACTAGGATCTCCGCACACACAGCCAGCAGGAGTCTGTTCCCCAAAACCCAAACAGATAGCTTAAACATTAGATCACATCAATAGCTCATCATTTCCTATCCTTTACGATACAAAATGCATCTCTATTTATAACAATCTATCCTTGACTTTCCTATGGTCCGCAACCCATGGTTTTCAAACCCCTAGTTTACCCTTTGACCCATTACAATACGTTTGGGGCTTTGACCCACCCCAAAACCCCTTCGCTATGCTAAATATAATAAAAAATATTCAAAATGGACCAGTTTCGTAGCTTGTTAAGAGACCCCGTTCCAACAGAAATGGTTTACAGAAAATCAATCCAGAGTTGATTGAGGAGTTATGTTTGAGTTATCTTTCATTTATTGTAATAGATATTATGTGCCTTGGGCCTTGCATGGCCTCTTTGGACATAAATCACATTTATGGTGTATTTATGGTTTCCAAAACCCTAATTATGGTTTTGGCCCTCCTTTTCTAGATAAATAGAGCATGGAGGTCTTATTTTTTTTTGTCGGTTGATGTTGCTTTTCACTTGTTGAATTGAGCATAGGCTCTGAGTTGTAACGAGTTTTTGGCTTTGGAGCCTTGTAATCCTTTTGGACTAAATAACAATGGAGCCAAGCACTTTGCAGGATTCATGAACATAGCTAATGGTGATGTTTTTCTCATTTTTTTCTTATTTTATTATGTTTTACATATTGTTTCATCCTTATCTTGCATTAGAACATAAGTTTTAGCTTAAGGTATGCTGTCAAAAGTTCATTAAGTCTGTCTGCTTCTCTTGCTTTCATGTTTTCCTCTGCTAGGTTATCTTAGAGAATTCTTAGCTACTCTCTAAACCCACTCTGCTTGTTTATCTCAAGATTGATTTAATGGAGTTAGTGCCAAAGAGGTTTAATATGGTTAGCCCTGCCCTTTGGAAATCACTTAAACATTTTTTTTGAGGTCTTTTCTTCAAAGTATTGATAGTTAGGGTTTAGCTGAAGAGGTCTATGATTTTTCCTGCCCTTTGCTCATCTTAAATGGTTGCTTAGAAGTTCTTAGTAGTTTTATTAAGAAATATTAGGAGTTCCCTGCTTCTTGGTCATTTCTATATGTTATCTTGCATGTTTTCTTTCTCTGAAGGTAGATATCTAGAGAGGTTAGGAGTTCCCTCCTCTCTAGGGTTTACTGGATTGCTGCCTTGATGTTTTCTTGCTGGGGTTTGGTCGAAGAAGTATGGTATGCCCTATCTTTGGTTTTTTCTTCATGCATAGTATTCTTAGAGGCATTTCTTGTTGTAGTATTTGACAATGGATTCTTAACTTCCATTTGCATCTAATTTTCTCACAATTTAATGTTCACCTCACTCACCTCAAACTTGAATATCCATTCAAACCTATTAACTTTCCCTCCGAAGTATCCTTGACCTATTGCAGAATCCATAGCCCAATAGTCTAAACCTCTCCTACTCTATCTGTTTTCCTTGAAAACCTACCCAACCAATAAAAACAAACAAATAAACCCTAATTTTTATAACTAGCCTAAAATCAAAACCCTAAAAGCTATCAAGTTACATCTTTTACACAAGTATAGAGAGAGCCCTCTCTAAGTCCAGGAAGGCTAGGTCCTAGGACTCCAAAGACTGGTTTGATGTTACCCTTGTACATTTTCCCTTGCTAATCTGACAAATTACGGGGACCTAACAATTTCTATGTAAATGGAAAAATTTGAAGCCCTACCAATACCACCTATAGATTAAGTAGAGTATGAGAAAATGCTTCCTAAGATTCAAAGAGTCTCTCCATCTGTTGTCCATGGGATCCACAGAAATAAGTGTCAATAACTCATGTTAAGATATCATCTTTGATTCAGGGCACATACACTTCTTCAACTAGCGGTGGAGAGTCCAACCAATGAAGAGGCAAGGTTGCTCATTTACAAGGTTGGCATCAATCAAGTGTTCTCCCTCTCTGCCAAACTCTAAGATGAGTGTGCATAATGGAATTATTACTGTAAATAATTGAAAATATTGGATTATGTTGAAGTTTAATGGCTTGAAATGGTTGCCTCAACCTACAAATATTTAAAGGAACTATGTGTTTTTCAATTAGACCCGTGGGGTTAGGGAGCTGCAAAAAAGGAAGGCCTTATGGATATTTTTAAGGGGAATAATCTGTCATTTTTTTGTGAGTTTGGTTATATATTTGTTTTCGTCTCATTTAATTTTAATAACCTAATTGTGCATTCATTTAGTAGATGTGTATTCTGCTATGTCAATGGATTGTGTGCTAGGTTTGCTAGAAAATTAATCTTTATAACAAATTTCAAAGATATTCCTTAACCAAAAAATCTAATGAAACAAACAATATCATTGTATGAATGGTGCTGAGGTTATTGCCAGAGTTGATAACTACTAGAAAAGAATAGTGAAAACCATCTAAATTACGAGAACTCCGTGAAAGCTTTGAATTATATGAAATGGGTGGAGCATGCTAAGAAGCAACGAATGCTGATATTCTGGTATTTGAAACCCCGTTTTTTTTTTCATATTTACTTGCAAAGAAAGGAGTCTTACCTGCAACATTTCCATTTCCAGCATTATTAGAGTTTCTCAAAATGCTTCCACGACTAGTAAGCTCAGGGGAAGCTAAAAGTTCTATCCAAGCATCATTTCCGAAAACCCACAATGGCTTAGCAACCTTAGGCAACGATCTCCCAAGTACCTCTGTTGCCTCAGACTATAAGGAAATTGAAGTCGAAGTGGATTTCTTAAGGCCATGGAGATGTCAGGTCCGTGAATTCTTTTCACCATGAATACAAATATTTTTTTATGTGTGATTTATTGGAAAGTTCAGGGGTCTCTAATTGTGACTTCTTATTTAATTGATCTTGCAAAGAAGGAATTACATTGGCTTGCCAAAGCCGATGCCAATTTCATTAAATCGAGATTTTTCTTGCTTTTCAAGTGATTCTAAACCTTGCTGGTCAATCTATAAATTTACACAATTTACTGAAATGGAATTGAAATATTATCAATAATTTCCATAGAATTCACCCAACCTAATGTAGCAAGGGTTATAAGAATAGAAAATCATCGAACATCAAAAAGAGTCAATTTCAAATCTCATTGAATAATCTTACAAGGAGAGATCCAATGGTCAATATGTATAATTTCACAATTTCTTTAAGATAGCACAGGTAATGAAATGAGGGTTTGCAGGGTAGAAAATTTCCAAACATCCAGAGGTTTTATTTCAAATTGCATTGGGTATTGTAAATAACATGAATTTCATTTAACATTCTGGCATTTGCCACATAAGGTTTGTTTGACATAAAAATTCGGAATATATGAGGAATTAAGTAGATCTATGTGGAAATTTTGATGAATGCATGCGATCTAGAGCTTTGTTTCATGGGTTGGATGGCTGTTGATCCCACTAATCCATTATTAATCCTCTCATGCCCAATCCGCTATTAATCAAAAAACGCAGTGAGGGTTGAACCTTCAAGCCACGCCACGTGTTGCAGCATCACACAACTTTGAGCTGACACCTTTTCATTCTCATGTTTAGTGTTATATACCCTACCAGGAAGTGAAGTGAAGTGAAGTTGGGACAATTGAATCTGAAAGCTAATATTTTCCTATAGAGCTGGTGTTGATCCATAAGCCCGAGCGAATATGAACCATTTTTTTTTTGGTTGTAGATATGGAAGATGGAATGAATGAATTATGATTAAGGTTTAGAATAAAAGAAGGTGTTTTTCATAGTCATGCGGTTAAAAAGGCATTAGAAAAATTGTGGAAAGAGGCAAGAGATATGAATATATTTACCTGCTCAAGTAAACTCTGGGCCACCTGAAGCTTTGAAGAAATCGATCCAGCCATTGTTTTCAAGCATATCTAGAATGGTCAGCCTTCCATCTTTCAAGTCCTTGACTAGTCTTTCCTTGTGCAAACCCTTGAACTGGGGTTCGAATTGACTATTTTCAATGCTTAAAACTATGGGCAGTAAGGAACCGGGGATGGAACGGATGCTATTCTATACCGGGGATGGGACGAGCTATTCCATTTAATAAATTACCTAAGTCCTTGATATATAATACATAATAATAAAATATCAAATTCTAAAGAGAAAAAGTCAGTATCTAGAAAAATTTACGTGGGAAAATGGATTCAAAACTCCAAAGTCGGTATCCAGAAAAGTTTACGTGGGAAAGTGGATTCAAAAAATCAACTACCATGAATAGAGACTACTTCAAATGGAATGGGTAATACAATTCATATAAAGGATACAATATTCAAGTTCAAAACTCTTTCTGATGTTTCAATTGGGATGAAAGATAATAATCAAATTAGCAATGACTCCCTCACATGATTTGGCATGGAATATTTTAAAGTGATTTTTTTCATGCCTTTTCATTATTTTGTTGAAGTTATTTTTATTTTTGAAGATCTCAAAAGATTATTTATTTTAATGAAGATGAAATCATTTTTAATGAAGAAAGCTCAAGTCTTAAGTTAGATGTTACATTTTAATAAATACAATAATATTATGATAAATTTATTTAAGTCCAGTCAAATCATTTTGGGACTCTTCCAAAATGAAACTTTCAAAAGCAATGAAAAAATTATTTCATCATTGAAAAAGTGAAAGTGCTTTCTTAGATATTTTTAGTCCTCATGTTGTCTATAAATCTGATTATTTTGGAAGAACTAAATCTACGAATTGGTCTTTGCTTAATATGATAGGGAAATCATCTTCTCTTATCATGTACCCACCCCACTAAGTGGCATTAAGGGGATGAGTTAATGTATTTTTTCCTCTTTAATTACTATTATAGGATCTCTCTTGACCTTGTATATTTGTTCTGCTCAATGAGAACTTTCCAACCATTGTATTCTTGCTTAATTATGGTTCATGCATAAAAACATATGACCTTCTAAAAATTTCTTCAAGTTCTCTTTTTCTCAACCACACTAGCAATCATGCTAGTGATGTGGAAGCAAGTTCACCTAGCATTCATATTATGCCATGTCACAAATAGAATAATTCACCCTTGGATTCACACTTGTTGAGACATTCATCTTTGCTTAACCACTTATTGGGTTTGTTGTTTTCTTAATATGATAGGCAAAATCATCTTCTCTTATCATCTACACAACCCCCCTAAGTGGTATTAAGGAGGTGAGTTGATGTATTTGTTTCCTCTATATGTACTATTATAGGGTCTTTCTTGAGCTTGTATATGTGTTTTGCTCAATAATAACTTTCCAACTATTATAATATGGCTTAATTATGAGACATCCATAGAAAGATATGACCTTATAAATATTTCTTCAAGTTCACTTTTCCTCAACCACGTCAACAATCACAATGGTGATGTGGCAACAAGTTCACCAATCATCTATAATATGCTATGTCACAACTAGTATGATTCACCCTTTGGTTTACACTTTTTGAGACAATCATCTTTGCTTAACTTCTCATTGAGTTATAATTCTACTACACCACAATTCTATCACATTCTCAACAATATTCTCAACGTGCCAAGCCTTTAGACCATGTGACATAGTGCAGATGAACATTTTATCTATGCAATATGTCACATAGAGGAAAATGTTATCCTATACAATAACACATCACACTTCTTTTCTTTATACGCATCCTACTTTTCCCTGTGTCTTCTATGTCCCCCACCTCTTCTTCCTTTCTCTTTTCTTCCTCTATCCCTTATCTTTTCCTTTATTTTTCTTTCTCTCTTTCTTCATTGCATGATGAAACTATTTTATTTTGTGGAAACCCCCTTTCCCCATATTTATCACATCTGCAAAGACTATAGACATGCAACAACCAACCAATGTTTGACATGTGTTAACCTAAAAGTTTACAAGAGGTGCAACAACCAATTAGAGCATGCCACATGTCCTCCTCAAAGTTTTCAATGATACGACAATGTGACACATGTCACGGGACAAAGATTTCCCAACTCATGATATTCGAATGAGGGTTTACCACATGTCCCTTCAAAATTTCATGGCCTCTATCATATCACGCGAGTGTTTTTGTGAAATACAAGCTATATCACATAAATATAATTCTATGAAATACATAAAAAACATTAAGAAAGCCTTGAAAACCATTCAAATTATTACAAACTTGTGCCTAAGTGTTTTCCATAGGGTGAGACACTTCTCTAAGACCCTTAGACATCTATAAAACTCAAAAAAGGCATGAATGCTTAAAAAATAATTGGTTTATGTGTTCATAAGCTTAGTTTTTCAAGGGAATAACTTAGTTTGTCAAGGTTTTCATAGCTAGGTCCCATCCCAAAGGAAGCATGATGGGTGCACTCAATGATGTGTGATGTTCAATTGTAAAAAATGGGTTGGAAACAAATCAATTTTTGACATGTACAAACTTCACAAACTAAAATTACCTTTTGAGTAATTTTGAACTTTGTGAGGGCTTAAGGATGATAAAAATGGATGAAACAAGGGAAGGAAATCACCCAAAGCCTCCAATGTATATCTCACATATCCTCGTCCTCTTAGAGGAATGTTATGTGATATTTTTCCTTAACAAAATTTCAATGATGATTATCTTAAAAAACAAGCATCAATAGTGTTTGAATATTTGTAATACAATTAAAAAAATAAAATATTTTTGTATTATGACAAAAAAAAAACCATTTCATTGGACTTTCGACATTTGTTGACTAGAGAGACGTTGTCCAACGAGAAAAATATTGACTTCGTCAAACATCAATATTCTGATAAATAGATAATTCACTTGGTCAAACATTGGATATATGAGGAACATTTAATTGTTGTCACATATCCGACGAACAAAATTATCATTGGATGTAATATTCCCAATTAGCCCAAGCTAATGGGAATATACAATTTTGTCTCAATATTTTGTTTCATGAATAAAACTGTAAAGGAGGATCAATAAAACCCCTAATCAACAAAATAAATCAATGCTGCATGTGAACATGGACAAATCTAGGCTACTTACATAAGCACACTTAGGTGTGAAAGATACTAGAGCATTTGACCAAGTCAACCAGGACCAAATCAACAGCGCTGTCTAGATACAATGAATTTCCTAAAGGGACAACACAGTTTTAGTTGGAGGCTTCTCATGTGAATGAAGCTAAATCATTGAGATGGTTTAGGGTTTGACAAGGCTTTCATCCTATAAGAGAAGGAGGAGGATAGTAGAAGAAGGTTGTTGATTATGCATATTCCTGAGTATAGTGTCTGTTTAGACATATACGATTCTCTGTTGTTTAGCTGAGAATAGTGCTGCTTAGCACTTGGGTGTTCCTATGCAGGGATCCCACCTCTTCCATTGAGGATTTCTTGGGAGAGTCTTGCTGATCTCATCCACTATCAGGCATTTGGCCAAGCTCATCTTCCAAATACAACACAGATCTTGTTGAGGGTTTGGTTGTCCTTGCAAGCTGCAGCAAGTGGAGGCTAGATCTGCTGAGATCTAGGCCATTTCAGGGCCTCTTTTCACTGGGAAAGTCTTCTATCCCATAGGAAAGAGAGTTCTGAACCTTTTGAGCTGATATTTCAGATCTTGGCATCAGTCCAACTCAGTGCTTCAGGCTACATCATAGTTTCCCTTCCAGTACCGCGTTATTGTCAAGGAGGGAATTGTAGGGTGTTTTGACCCACTTTTTAAGAGGAGATCTCTGGTGCTGGGCTTTGCCTTTCACTTTGGTGATCCATGGATTAGCTTTCTAATCCATTTTATTTATATATATAATCTGTTTCTATTGTAAAACATCTTCAGAAATTTCTGAATAATATTGCAGATCTGCTACTTTAATCTCAGATCTACTCTTTGTATTGCATGTTTTGATCAAAACCCCAAGGGGATCTTGTAAAGGAGATTTTCTAGTGTATAGATATGAAATGAATCTGATATTTTGTACACAGATCTGATCTAGATCTGGAGTGTAATGTATAGCTGCTGTAGTTCTTATAATAACGCTGTCAAGCTATTTTACAGTCAATACATGTGTTGCAGCCCTCTTCTTGAGGAGTTTTCTTCTATTTTGTCTTCTACATTATGTTGTATACTGTAAAGGCTTCATCATGGATATTATTTTCTTCTGTTTATATAAAATATGATCTTCTTTATTAATCTCCTACTCATGCTCTCAAAACTGCATTATTTCTGAAGCAGTTTGTTGCACATAGTTGCAGCCCCTCTCTTTGGGTGTTTTTCAGCTAGACTAGGTGGTGGAAGGTCTGTTTACCTCACCTAGTTTGATTTTTTTTTTCTCTCCTCTTGGATCTAGACCCTAGATCCACTGATATAAGGGATCCAGGAGCTCCAAACTCATTTCAGTGCACATATTTCCAAGAAGTGCGTTATTTCAGCAGGCTTTGCTGTGTATTCCCATTTTGGGATATTACAGTGGTATCAGAGCTCCTTTCTTGGCACAACCTGTGCTTTCATTGAAGAGCCAAAGCCAACATGAACTCAAAATAATATGAGCCTCTTACTGATAGGGAGAAGAGGTACCAGAACATAAGTCACAAGAAATTTTATTACACCACTGATGATCAAGACAAGGGTAAAGCCCCTGAAACTGGAAGTGATAAATAAGGAGAGGAGTTTGCAAGAAATCTTTTGGTAGCCATGAAAGATATTGCTATAGAGATAAAAGGGATGAGACTAGATAGGCTCAAGGAGTCTCCTAGAAGGTTTCATCTCAGGGAAAGCTCTGGCATGTCTCACCACTGGAATGATCAACCAGTGAACCAGCCAGTACAAGCTCCACATCGTTCTATTATGCCTACCTTTTTGGCTGCAGAGAATGAAGGGCCTCATGAGCAAGCATCCTTTGAAGACTATTTTGAAGAGTATGAGTCCCAGAATCAGAGATTCAAGGACCACCTAAGTTTTCAAGAGTTTTGTCATCTCAAGGACAAAAGAAGATGAAGGCATTAGTATAGAGATGGTGGATTCACTCATAATCATGATCGACATCACTCTATGGGCAGATTATTTTTACCCAATTTTGATGGGTCATCCACTAGTTCTGCCAAGGCATCTGTAGAAAAGATGTATATCTATTTCCAATTGAATAAAGTCCTTGAGATGGAAGCCATCAAGATTGCAGCGCTGCACTTTGAATTTGAAGCACACAACTGGTGGTTCCATGGGTTGTCTACATTGGGCCATGCCGATGTGACTGCCTATTATGAATTTACTAGAAGACCGGTGGAGAGGTTTGACAGAAAGGATCCAGAAGCACCTTTCATGAGCCTTGCAAAGTTGAAGCAGTCAGGTAATGCAGAATCTTATATCTTTGAGTTTATGAGATTATATGTTATGGTTCTTGATCTATCTGCAACAAGAAGGGTGTACATGTTCATTGATGGCTTGGATGAACCTTTGCATGGTTGGTTAAATCTACCAAGCCCATCACATTGCATGATGCCATTGAGAGGGCTAGAAACCTTCAATATGCCTTGTCAAAAGCAAAGGAAACTTTCCAGAACAAGCCCTCTTACCTTTCTAAGTGGAAGTAAGAGAAAGCTACTCCTTCCAAGGAGAGCTCATTAAATAAGCCTCTTGATATTGAAGTCTGAAGGTAGCTAAGGAAGAAGAGGCCATGTTTCACTTGCCAATAATCATGGGCATCGGGACATAGATGTGTCGCTGGGAAAGCACACTACATAGAAGTCTTCTTAAATGTTGAGGAGGAGGAAGAAGATGATGAACCAAGGAGAGGCCACAACGTTGACAATGTTGAGGGAGATCCATCAGCATTAGGAGATGGGAATGGAGATTTTTCTCCTATTGGAGGAACTCTTGCATATTTGAGGGGAGTACCTAAGTACTTGACCCTAATATTTCATGGTTCAATCATGAATCAGAGGGTATCTGTTCTTATTGAAAGTGGGGCCACCCACAACTTTATTGATTCTCATCTTGTGCAAAGGAGGGCCATACCCACTGATACCTTTGAGGTATTTTCTGTTCTAGTCCTAGGAGATAGAACAATGCAATGCATGCATTATTTTTCATCACTTATAGTCACCATGGGATCCTACACTTTGGTGGATCACTTATTTGTAGTTGACATACCAGACACCAATGTTATTTTGGGTGTTCAATGGCACATCACATTGGGGAAAGTCACCACTGATTGGGAGGATTTGAAAATGGAATGGGTGGAAAAAAAGAGTGGTACACCTCACATGATCATAGGCATGCATTATTACCCCTCTCCTAACACTTCCACACAAAAAACAGAGATGGATTTGCGTAGTGGAAGCAACGATCTCACTATCCCTTCTCTCATGTTCATGAGATTCTTGCAAGAGACATTCTCATCTAGTGGAAAACCACCAGGGAGGCCGCCAGATTTAGTTTTAGTGGGAGATATCTCACTACTTGATGCTCCAAAATCAGATCCAGGAGGGAAGGGAGCATTAGGAGACACAGCTACAGGAAGCACCAGAAAGAGGGGGATTTTCCTCTCTCATCATCCTCACCAACCTTCATTTCTGATTCTGCACTGATGGAGGAGGAAAAGGGGAGGTATGTCCTTCCTACTTGTACCTTTGGCATAAGAGATGTCAAAGAAGAGATCAAAAACATGGCAGGAAATATTATTGATGCATCATCAGTGATGTCCTTGTTGGGGAGTGTAGATCTATATTGGAGATCCCAGTTGTTGGTGGATTACTCCAAGGATCTCTACACTTGTATGATGCTTGATGACCAAGTGCATGGAGATGGTTATCTAATCCATGAGGGAGTAATTTATCATTATGATAGGATCTTCTTGCCTAGAGGCTCCAAGCTGAAGGAGGAGATGCTACAAAGGGCCTTCAAGGAGTTCTGTTTCAGCCCTACCTATTCTATGAAGATCTACATCACTATCATGAGATGTTTTGAATGCGAAGGATTTGGAGGAGAGCTACATCAGCATTTTCTAGACTGAAAAGGCTATGTGGAGTTGGGGAAACCAAAGGACTCTATGCAAGATTCATTTCAGTCATTTCTTCTTTCTCTTGAAAAGGGATAAAATTTGTGCATAATTCCATCTTTAGAAGAAACATTGATGGTGAAAAATCTGAACATGTAATGCAAGCTTTATTTTTTGATTTTATGTATTCTTTTACCATGTTGTTGCAGGCCATGGCTCCCAATAGGAATGTTGTACCATATGAATCTCATGGCAAACCTTGGGCCACTGTAAATTCCGAACTTGGCCACTCCCCTGCTATGCAAAGGGAGATTCCTTTTCATGATGGGTGCTTCCCAAAGGAACCAAACATATCTCACACTTTCAACCATGGTGAGATAGCTTGTGCAACAATTAAGTGGTGGGGAAACCACTTACCATACCTTGATCTAATGTAGGTAGGATTTACACTGCGCTAGCACCCTATGTTGGACTTTGAACCACCTCCTCATGCTCAAATTTTTGTTTGCATGTATGTCATTATGCTTCCATACTTGGATGATATAGTTGTACTTTTCATGGGATTGTATGGAGTGAGGATGGGTAGTTTTTATGTACCACATGGGATGGAAACTCTCTATGCACCTTATGCTACATTCTTTAGAGAGAGTATAGGACCAACCATGCTTGTTTCTGTTGAGTTCTTGACTGCTTGTGGGATGGATTTTGTACATCTCATGATGATTTTGGAGGAACAATTCATGGTGGCTTATATTGGTGAACACTTGGCTCATGATGAAATCTTGATCTATGATGGTGTCACCAATGGAGAAGGAGAAGTGTTGCAACACTCACCCTATCAGTTGCTTGAGGACAAGCAACATTTTGGAGGGGAGGACTGTAATATTCCCAATTAGCCCAAGATAATGGGAATATACAATTTTGTCTCAATATTTTGTTTCATGAATAAAAATGTAAAGGAGGATCAATAAAACCCCTAATCAACAAAATAAATCAATGCCACATGTGAACATGGAAAAATATGGGCTACTTACATAAGCACACTTAGGTGTGAAAGATACTGGAGCATTTGACCAAGTCAAGCAGGACAAATCAACAGCGTTGTCTAGATGCAGTGAATTTCCTAGAGGGACAACACAGTTTTAGTTGGAGGCTTCTCATGTGAATGCAGCTAAATCATTCAGATGGTTTAGGGTTTGACAAGGTTTTCATCCTATAAGAGGAGGAGGAGGACAACATAAGAAGGTTGTTTATTGTCCATATTCCTGACTATAGTGTCTGTTTAGACATATACCATTCTCTGTTGTTTAGCTGAGAATAGTGTTGCTTAGCACTTGGGTGTTCCTATGCAGGGATCCCACCTCTTCCATTGAGGATTTATTAGGAGAGTATTGATAATCTCATCAACTATTAGGCATTTGGCCAAGCTCATCTTCCAACTAAAACACAGATCCCGTTGAGGGTTTGGTTGACCTTGCAAGTTGCAGCAACTCGAGGCTAGATTTGCTAAGATCTAGGCCATTTCAGGGCCTCTTTTCACTGGGAAAGTCTTCTATCCCATGGACAAGAGATTTCTGAACCTTTGGAGCTGATATTTTAGATCTTGGCATCAGGCCAACTCAGTGCTTCAGGCTACAGTGCAATTTCCCTTCCAGGACTGCGTTATTGTCAAGGAGGGAATTGCAGGGTGTTTTGACCCAATTTTTGAGAGGAGATCTCTAGTGCAGGGCTTTGCCTTTCACTTTGGTGATCCGTGGATTATCTTTATGATCCATGTTATTTAAAGATCTAATCTATTTCTATTGTAAAACATCTTCAGAAATTTCTGAATAATATTGCAGATCTGCTACTTTAATCTCAGATCTACTCTCTGTATTGCATGTTTTGATCAAAACCCCAAGGGGATCTTGTAAAGGAGCTTTTCTAGTGTACAGATATGAAATGGATCTGATATTTTGTACACAGATATGATCTAGATCTAGAGTGTAATGTATAGCTACTGCAACTCTTATAATAACGCTGTCAAGCTATTTTACAGTCAATACATGTGTTGCAGCCCTCTTCTTGAGGAATTTTCTTCTATTTTGTCTTCTACATTCTGTTGTATACTGTAAATGCTTCATCATGGATATGATTTGTTGTTGTTTATATAAAATTTGATCTTCATTATTAATCTCCTACTCATTCTCTCAAAACTACATTATTTCTAAAGCAGTTTGTTGCACATAACTGTAGCCCCTCCCTTTGGGTGTTTTTAAGCTAGACTAGGTGGGGGGAGGTCTGTTTACCTCACCTAGTTTGATTTTTTTTTCTCTCCTCTTGGATATAGACCCTAGATCCACTGATCTAAGGGATACAGGAGTTGCAAAATCATTTCAGTGCATAGATTTCCAAGAAGTGCGTTATTTCAACAGGCTTTGCTGTGTATTACCATTTTGGGATATTATAGTGTTATCAGAGCTCCTTTCTTGGTACAGCCTGTGATTTCATTGAAGAGCCAAAGCCAATATGCACTCAGAAGAAGATGAGCCTCTTACTGAGAGGGATAAGAGGTAACAGAATAGAATCCACAAGAAATTTGATTACACCACTAATGATCAAGACAAGGGTAAAGCCCCTGAAACTGGAAGTGATTAAGAAGGAGAAGAGTTTGCAAAAACTCTTTTGGTATCCATGAAAGATCTTGCTAGAAAGATCAAAGAGATGAGACTAGACAGGCTCAAGGAGTCTCCTAGAAGGTTTCATCCCTGGGAAATCTTTGGCATGTCTCACTACTGGAATGATCAACCAGTGAACCAACCACAAGCTCCACAACGTTCTAATATGCCTACATTTTTGGTTGTGGAGAATGAAGGGCCTCATGAGAAAGAATCCCTTGAAAACTATTTTGAAGAGTATGAGTCCTAGAATCAGAGATTCAAGGACCACCTGAGTTTTCAAGATTTTTGTCATATCAAGGACAAAAGAAGATCAAGGCATCAGTATAGAGATGGTGGATTCACTCAGAATCATGATCGACATCACTCTATGGGCAGATTATTTTTACACAAGTTTGATGGGTCATCCACTAGTTCTGCCAAGGCATGGGTAGAAAATATGGATATCTATTTCCAGTTGAACAAAGTCCCTGAGATGGAAGCCATCAATATTGCAACACTGAACTTTGAAGGTGAAGCACACAACTAGTTGTTCCATGGGTTGTCTACATTGGGCCATGCCAATGTGACTGCCTATTCTGAATTTACTAGAAGACTGGTGGAGAGGTTTGACAGAAAGGATCTAGAAACACCTTTCATGAGCCTTGAAAATTTGAAGCAGTCAGGTAATGCAGAATCTTATATCTCTGAGTTTCTGAGATTATATGTTATCGTTCTTGATCTATCTGTAGCAAGGAGGGTGTACATGTTCATTGATAGCTTGGATGAACCTTTGCATGGGTTGGTTAAATATACCAAGCCCATCACATTGCATGATGCCATTGAGAGGGCTAGATACCTTCAATATGCCTTGCCAAAAGCAAATGAAACTTTCCAGAACAAGTCCTCTTACCTTTCTAAGTGGAAGGAAGATAAAGATACTCCTTCCAAGGAGAGCTCAGTCAAGAAGCCTCTTGATATTGAAGTCTGAAGGGAGCTAAGGAAGAAGAGGCCATGTTTCATTTTCCAAGAATCATGGGCATAGGGACATAGATGTGCTACTGGGAAATCACACTACATAGAAGCATTCTGAGATGTTGAGGAGGAAGAAGAAGATGATGAACCAAGGAGAGGTCACAGCGCTGACAATGTTGAGGGATATCCATCAGCATTAAGAGATTGGAATGGAGATTTTTCTCCTATTGGAGGAACTCTTGCATATTTGAGGGGAGTACCTAAGTACTTGACCCTAAGAGTTCATGGTTCAATCGTGAATTAGAGGGTATCTGTTCTTATTGACAGTGGGGCCACCCACAACTTTATTGATGCTCATCTTGTGCAAAGGAGGGCCATACCCACTGATACCTTTGAGGGATTTTCTGTTCTAGTCCCAGGAGATAGAACAATGCAATGCATGCATTATGTTCCATCACTTACAGTCACCATGGGATCCTACACTTTGGTGTATCACTTCTTTGTAGTTGACATACTAGACACCAATGTTATTTTGGGTGTTCAATGGCTGATTACATTGGGGAAAGTCACCATTGATTGGGAGGCTTTGCAAATGGAATGGGTGGAAAAGAAGAGTGGTACACCTCACATGATTAGAAGCATGCATTCTTACCCCTCACCTAAAACTTCCACATAGAAAATAGAGATGGATTTGCATAGTGGAAGCAAGGATCTCACTGTCCCTTCTCTCATGTTCATGAGATTCTTGCAAGGGACATTCTCATCTAGTGGAAAACCACTAGGGAGGCCACCAGATTCAGTTTTACTGGGAGATATCTCACTACTTGATGCTCCAAAATCAGATCCATGAGGGAAGGGAGCATTAGGAGACACAGCTACTGTGCTGGAAGGCTTAAGCAAGCACCAGAAAGAAGGGGATTTTCCTCTCTCATCATCCTCACCAACCTTCATTTTTTATTCTGTGCTGATGGGGGAGGAAAAGGGGAGGTATGTCCTTCCTACTTGTACCTTTGGCATAAGAGATGTCAAAGAAGAGATTAGAAACATTGCAAGTAATCTTATTGATGCATCATCAATGCTATCCTTGTTGGGGAGTGTAGATCTATATTGGAGATCCCAGCTGTTGGTGGATTACTCCAAGGATCTCTACACTTGTATGGTGCTTGATGACCAAGTGCATGGAGAGGGTTATCTAATCCATGAGGGAGTCATCTATCATTATGATAGGATATTCTTGCCTAGAGCCTCCAAGCTGAAGGAGGAGATTCTACAAAGGGCCTTCAAGGAGTTATGTTTCAGCCCTACCTATTTTATGAAGATCTACAACACTATCATGAGATGTTTTGAATGGGAAGGCTTTGGAGGAGAGCTACATCAGCATTTTCTAGAATGAAAAAGCTATGTGGAGTTGGGGCAGCCAAAGGACTCTATGCAAGATTCATTTCAGTCATTTCTTCCTTCTCTTGAAAAGGGATAAAAATTTGTGCACAATTCCATGTTTAGAAGAAACATTGATGGTGAAAAATCTAAACATGTAATGCAAGCTTTATTTTCTGATTTGATGTATTCTTTCACCATGTTGTTGCATGCCATGGCTCCCAAGAGGATTTTTGTACCATATGAATCTCATGGAAAACTTTGGGCCACTGCAAATTCTGAACTTGGCCACTCCCCTGCTATGCAAAGGGAGATTCCTTTTCATTATGGGTGCTTCCCAAAGTCTCCAAACATATCTCACACTTTTAGCCATGGTGAGATAGCTTGCACAGCAAGTAAGTGGTGGGGAAACCACTTACCATACCTTGATCTGATGCAGGTAGGAGATGCACTGCACTGGCACCCTATGTGGGACTTTGACCCACCTCCTCATGCTCAAATTTATGTTTGCTTGTATGTCATTATGCTTCCATACTTGGATGATATAATTGTACTTTTCATGGGATTGTACGGAGAGAGGATGGGTAGTTTTTATGTACCACATGGAATGGAAACTCTCTATGCACCTTATGCAACATGCTTTAGAGAGAGTATAGGACCAACCATGTTTGTTTCTGTTGAGTTCTTGATTTCTTGTGGGATGGATTTTGTACATCTCATGATGATTTTGGAGGAACAATTCATGGAGGCTTGGATTGGTGAACACTTGGCTCATGATGAAATCTTGATCTATGATGGTGTCACCAGTGGAGAAGGAGAAGTGTTGCAACACTCACCCTATCAATTGCTTGAGGACAAGCAACATTTTTGAGGGGAGGACTGTAATATTCCCAATTAGCCCAAGCTAATGGGAATATACAATTTTGTCTCAATATTTTGTTTCATGAATAAAAATATAAAGGAGGATCAATAAAACCCCTAATTAGCAAATTAAATCAATGCCACATGTGAACATGGAAAAATCTGGGATACTTACATAAGCACACTTAGGTGTGAAATAGAATGGAGGATTTGACCAAGTCAACCAGGACCAAATCAACAGCGTTGTCTAGATACAGTGAATCTCCTAGAGGGACAGTATAGTTTTAGTTGGAGGCTTCTCATGTGAATGCAACTAAATCATTGAGATGGTTTAGGGTTTGACAAGGCTTTCATCCTATAAGAGGAGGAGGAGGACAACAGAAGAAGGTTGTTGATTATGCATATTCCTGAGTATATTTTCTATTTAGACATATACCATTCTTTGCTGTTTAGCTGAGAATAATGCTGCTTAGCACTTGGGTGTTCCTATGCAGGGATCCCACCTCTTCCATTGAGGATTTCTTGGGAGAGACTTGCTAATCTCATCCAATACCAAGAATTTTTCCAAGCTCATCTTCCAACTACAACACAGATCCTGTTGAGGGTTTGGTTGTCCTTCCAAGTTGCAGCAAGTGGAGGCTAGATATGCTCATATCTAGGCCATTTCAGGGCCTCTTTTCACTGAGAAAGTCTTATATCCCATGGGAAAGAGAGTTCTGAACCTTTGGAGCTGATATTTCAGATCTTGGCATCATTCCAACTCAGTGCTTCAGGTTACAACGTAGTTTCCCTTCTCGGACTACGTTATTGTCAAGGAGGGAATTGAAGGGTGTTTTGACCCACTTTTTGAGAGGAGATCTCTGGTGTTGGGCTTTGACTTTCACTTTGGTGATCCATGGATTAGCTTGTTGATCCATGTTCTTTACAGATCTAATCTATTTCTATTGTAAAACATCTTCAGAAATTTCTGAATAATATTGTAGATCTACTACTTTAATCTCAGATCTACTCTCTGTATTTCATGTTTTGATCAAAACCCCAAGGGGATCTTGTAAAGGAGCTTTTCTAGTGTGGAGATCTAAAATGGATCTGATATTTTGTACACAGATCTGCTCTAGATCTGGAGTGTCTTGTACAACTGCTATAGCTCTTATAATAATGTTGTCAAGCTATTTTATAGTCAATACATGTGTTGCAGCCCTCTTCTTGAGGAGTTTTCTTCTATTTTGTCTTCTACATTCTGTTGTATATTGCAAAGGCTTCATCATGGATCTAATTTGCTGCTATTTATATAAAAGCTGATCTTCATTATTAATCTCCTTCTCATTCTCTCAAAACTACGTTATTTCTGAAGCAATTGGTTTCACATAGTTGCAGCCCCTCTCTTTGGTTGTTTTTCAGTTAGACTAGGTGTTGGGAGGTCTGTTTACCTCACCTAGTTTGATTTTTTTTTTCTCTCCTTTTGGATCTAGACCCTAGATCCACTGATCTAAGGGATCCAAGAGCTGCAAACTCATTTCAGTGCACATATTTCCAAGAAGTGCGTTATTTCAGCATGCTTTGCTGTGTATTCCCATTTTGGGATATTACATTGGATATTCAACTAAAATATCGTCAGATATTCAATGATAATTGTGTTTATCAAATATCCGACAAATGTCAGGGGATTTAATATTAATATATATATATATATATTTGAAATAAAAATCTGATAGTACGACTAAAATATTGCAGTAGGACCTCATATTTTTGGTCCATATGTACTAGTGTGAGTTGCGGGTTAGGGTTTAAGGGTCACAGATTAAGCAGATAATGTAATGATCCATTTTGAGGATTATTAACAATGAGCTCAAGGAAAACGCTGTGTAAGTAAAAATGTGCAAAAATAACGTAGATCAGGACTTGGTTCCTCTTATTTATGTTGTATGTGACTTATATATGGAATTTCATCTAAAAAAAATAAGTTTAGATACATTAAACAGATCTCCCAAAAACTAGACTAGCTAAAAAGCATCCGAAGAGGAAGGTTGTAGCCAAATGCAAGCATTGCTTCAGGAATTGCGCAGTTTTAGGAGATGTTCAGTGGAGATCAGAAAGAGGACTCATATTTTAGTAATACAGTAGCAAATCAAAATTATGATGAAGCCCTTTCATTATACAGTAGAATGTATGAGTCAATACAGCAATAAATCTTCAGAAAAGAGAGCTAGAACACATGTACATTTGCAGAAATGGCTCAACAACGTTATTTTTATGGAGCTTCAGCAGCTGGAAGTTACAACTCAGTTGTAGGATAGATCTGTGGAAAAAAAATTATATCTATTTCAGATCTGGAAGCTATATTGTCTTCTCTTCAAGATCCACTTGGAATTTTGACAAAAGCATGCATAAATAAGAGTAGATCCGAGAAACAAGTTGCAGATCTGGAAATTGCTACAGTAAATTTTTTAATATAAAATTTCATTACAATGGATCAGATCTAAACAAAACATAGATCAGCAAGCTAATCCATGGATCACCAAGTGGAAGGCAAATCCCAACACTAGAGATCTCTGATCTAAACTATGAGCAAGACACCATGAAAACCCTCATATAGAAATAATGCAGTCTACTCATGGGAACAATGTTGTAGCTCAAATGGCACATAAAATTACTATTAAATTGCAGATCTAAAGTACAAGAAGCAAAGAAACTCTTTCAGGAGGTTAAAGAACACACTCCATGAGAAGAGGCTCCCAAAAATACACTAGATCTCTACAGATCTAGACTCCCACTTGTTGCAGCTCACAAGACAACTCAACTCTCAACTTGAGTAGCACTGTAGTGTAAGGTGGAGCTTGGCCTCAAGCCTGATAGTGGTTCAATTCAGCAAAATTTCCTCCAAGATTCTTCAAAGGAAGATGTGAAATCCCTGCATAGGAATTCCAGATACAATCCTCCACTAAACAACAGAGAATGGTATTTGTCTAAGTAGACAAATACTCAGAAATATGATCAATCAAAAACCTTCTCTTGTTGCCCTCATTTTCCTTTTATAAGATGAGAAAGATTTTTCAAACCCTAAACCATCTTGATGAGTTAGCCCTTTTTACATGAGAGGCTTCCTTCTAGAACTGTGTTGTCCCTTTTGGAGATGCAATGAACCTAGACAGTGTTGTTGATCTGGTCAAGGTTGACCTAGTCTTAGCTCAAACCTCTTTCACACCTGCAAGTGATTATTTAGAAGGCCTTGATTTGTCTTTGTTCACATGGGCATTGATCTATTCAGAATTTTTAGGAGTTTTACTTGTCCTCCTTTATTCATTTATTCATGAAACAGAAATTAAAGAAAAATTGAATGTTCCTCTTAGCTAAGGCTAAGTGGGAACATTACAGTCCTCCCCTCCAAAATGTTGCTTGTCCTCAAGAAACTGATAGGGTAAGAGCTTTATTTCTTCCCCTTCTCCATTGATGGCACCATCAAGGATCAAGCTTTCATCACGGGCCAAGTGCTCATTAAGCCAATAAATCAAAAATTGCTCCTCCAAGGCTAACATGATAGGGGCATAGTCCATCCCTTAAAGAGTGTAAAACTCAACAGAAATAAACATGGGTGAAGCAATGTCACATCTAAAACATGTATCATGAAGTACAAGATGAAGTTCCATCCCATGGGGTACATATACACTGGCCACTCTTTTCCCATACAAACCCATAAACAATACCAATATATCATCTATGTATGGAAGCAAAATCACATATATGCAAACTAAAATTTGCACTTGAGGAGGTGGGTCACAATCCCACATAAGATACCAACGCAATGCACTCCTTGTCTTGAGTAGATTTGAGTGTGGTAACTAGTAACCCCACCACATCTTTGGCTGCATGGGTCACTTTGACATGGCTGAAAGTGATACCCAAGTTAGGTGCCTTTGGGAAGCACCCATCATGATAGAGAATTTCACTTTGCACCTCAAAGGAGTGGCTAGATTTATAATTTTTATTGGCCTCATCAATGCCATGATATCTGCATGTAATATCACTCCTTGTAGGAGCCATGGCCTGCATACATATGGTAAGAGAATATGTCAAATCAGAAAAATAAACATGCTCCATGTTATCACCAAAAAATCTCAAAACATCATTGTGTCAACTTTACTTTTGGTCATGATTTCAAGGAGGTTTAGAAGTCATTTGAAGTCATTGGTAAGGGATAGGTCATATTACAAGTTCAAGTGAAGTCTTGCAGGTCCACTCCATGATCAATAAACTCTGAAAGTTTAAGTTGTTTTAGTCATGGTCTTAGATAGGTGTTAGGTAATTTCATGCTTTAAAGAGTAGATGACAGGGTTAGAGTCTCAAAAGTCTCATTTTCATTTCCAAACAAAGTTTAACAACCTTATTCCATGGTGTAAAGGTCCCATCATCCATTTAGAATTCATTCCATTAGGTTTAAGGTCAAATTTTGCAATCGTGCTAGGAATCCACATTTTCGTAGTTCAGCTAGTTCAAAAAGGGTGATTTGTGCTACGAAATGGCTGAAACAACCTTTTTCATCAGCAAAAACCCTGTTTTCTGCTCTAAGTAGTATTTTTCCAAGGCAGTTTTTGGGCAACTGAAAGCATATTTTGGAAAAATGAAAGAGTTTTTTCTTCCTAACATACTAAAATAAAAATATATCTTTCATTTTCTTCAATTTAATTATGAGCTGGGAGAAATCGATGGTTAAACTTGTGATATGAAACTACTGAAAGTCATTCAGAGAAAAATTCTGATTTTTGGTTTTAGTAGTCTTTTTCAAGATCAGTTTCTGGCCACATGAAAGGGTATTTTGGAATTCTAAAAGAGGTTTCTTTTCAAAAAATCTCTAGATACAATAAAATATCTCACTTTCTTCATAAGGATTACCAGTTGATAGATAAAAGGCCTTCTTTGAAGCCATATTTTCAGAAATCAGAAGTTTCTAGTTTACACCTCATGTTCAAAGACAATTTCTGGGAAGTAGGAGAGGCCTTAAAAAAACCAAGAGAGGTTTTTTTTGAGAATAGAGTGGTATTCAAAAAAATCCTTCAATATTTCAAAATAAATTTTTTATGAGGAGATAAAATCTCTGTCCCAACACCTATTTTTCAGCTAAAACAGAGTAGTAAGTGATAAATCTTTTAAATTTTTTTGGGGTTATGTGGAATATCTCACTTTTGAAGCAGTTCAAAGTTGATGTTTTTTGATTATGAGACTAGATGCTGAAGAAAAATCAAGTTTTGAAAGGATGAAAGGACTGTGGGAGGTGGAGAAAAACCCAAACCCTGAATTAATTGATAGTCAAGCTCAATTCTTCATATGGACCCTACCTGCAATCAAAGAAGCAAAATTCATTTGGATGGTCAATACCAAGCTAAGGGAAAAAAATAGAAAGCTTAAGAGGAGAGTTGAAGATTTGGAAATACAGCTAGCACAATTTGAAGATCAGCCATAGCTAAAATAAGTGAAAACAGTAAGTGTCATCCTTTAACAAATTTTTGAGGTTATATGAATATATCTCATTTCTGAAGCTGTTTAAAGATGATGTTATGGGTTATGAAGGTTGATATACACCTGAAAACATAGTTTTAAAGGGGTTGAAAACCAAAATTTTTGGAAAGAAGATGTGAAATGTGAAGACTCAGTAGTTTCGTAGCGTGCTACGAAACTACTGTAGGATGCAGTTTGAAAGATTTTTGCAAATTTTCAAAGATGACATGGGTTTTGTGTTGGAATTTGATGCTGGTGGGAGGTATATGGAGAATAAAAATGAAGATATAGAGGGTTGGCACATGTAAAATGGTGTTTAAAGTATGATTTAAAAAAGGAAATGGTCTGTGCTACGAAAACAACAGACTCAGCAGTTTCATAGTGCAGTAGTATTGATAGTTGTTACACCATTTTGAAAGTTGATATTTGCACAACTGGAAGCTCGAATTCAAGTGAAAGTCATTGCACATTTGCCACAAGTTTTTAGCACCCGTTCTTCTTCAACAATTGATTCAAATGGACAAGAAAAAAACATTCAGCTATTATACAGGGAACATGCTCCTATTTTGCAGGGACAGATAAGAGGCAAGTTAAAATATGTCACAACAAGTTTATGGGCTTCATCAAATTCGAATTCATGGAGTTATAACAGCTGTCAAACATAGTTTTAAATGTTTAGATAAGGTTGTTAAAGGTTGTTAAGTTATAATAAAGAGTGTTTTAGTCCTAGTTGTATTAGGGCTCCAAGATAGACAGTTTAACTGTCAGATGTAAATGAAGTTTGTTTAGAAGTTGATAGGTGTCAAATTCGAATTTTTATCCAAGGATTGGAAGGAATTCAAGGATGTAATGACCTCTCTATAAGAGGTTGGAATTCGAATTTCATGAGGTTGGAAAATGTTAATCAGAAAAGCTACTTTTGTAAATGCTTTGAGCAGATTGATATATACAGAAACAGAGTGACTTTTTCTGAAGCTGAGATTCTTATTATACTTCAATGAGCTTTATTTCTTCTCTCATATGTTTTACTTCCATAGTTTTGATGCTTAATACTCAGAATTCATGGGAACATGCTCTGACTTCCTTTAAGTGTTGATTTATGGTGAATTGAGTTCTTAGGTCCTATATGTGGATGGTTTATTCAATGTTTGATACTTATTACTTAAAATTCATGGTCATTCATGCTCTGAATTCCTTTAAGTGCTAAGATAGGGTAAATATCTGTTAAATAATTTCCTTTCACTGTCTTAAGGTATCATGACTCATAATTCATGCACACATGCTCTGATTTCCTTTGAACCTCAAGATAGTGAGACTTTCCTGAATGTGTCATCCTTTTCATTGAAGTATATACAAGCCTCAGTTTTGTAAGAAGAGCTATTTTTTTATGTTATCCCTATCACTGACTCCATAGCCCAATGGTAGCTTGTCTTCATCTTTCAACCTGAAAACATACAAAACCACAAACCATAGAGTTAGCCATCTATCTTTATGCAAAATCATTAACCCTTGAGAGAGCCCTCTCAGGCTGAGGAGGCTACGCCTCAGCTAAAAGGTTGGTTTGAAATAGTTACACTAAGGTAGTCTGGTCAACAGCCTATCAGGGTCCTATTTTGGTGATAACATTTTGGTGTGTCTGCCGGGAGTCTGAAGATATACATCTCCTGAAAATCATGAAGCTGAACTCTTGAAGGTAGCAGGAGCTCAGAATCTGTTCGAGGCTGCAGAACTACCTTGGTGACTCCATTGTTGAAGAATTAAAAATTCATAGATTCATGGTGATTCCACTGGAGTTATGAAGAACTCAGATGCTGCCATTCTTATTTCAAGGTATGCATACATAAATTTTTCAGGAATTCATGGTTTCCCAAATCATTTTCCCAAGGATACATATTTTCTAAGGAATGGTCCAAAATTCAAAGGAGATGATTTGAGATTGAATTTGAAGCATATATCAGATTTATGTGATTTTACCGAGCTTCTTAGAGTAAAAAATGAAGATGTTTGCATTATGTTTTTCTATGATTCATTTCAAGGGAAATGTAAACAGTGAATTGAAAGTTTTCTTGTCAGATCTATTAAGTCATTTGCAGACTTTTGGCTTATGTTTTTGGAGGAATGGATAGACAGAACAGAGTTGGTGGCAAACTCTCCTTCAATTCAAGGTTTCAAACAATGGAATGATGATCATATTAATGAAGAAATAGATGAAAATTTTTCTTTGTCCTTGTCTTCTTATCTAAAATCATTTGAGTGCAAGATAGAAGATAAGATTAAATTTTTGGATGAAGTTGCTAAGAACATTGAAAAAGACATTGAAGGTTTACAAGGTAAAATTCAATCATATAGTCTTCATGATAATGATCATACTTTTCAAAAGCTTTCTATGGCAGAATACAAAGAGAGGGTGTTGCTTCCTTTCTCTTTTGAGATTGAGGAAGAATACATTGCTTTTGATAATAAATTTGAGGAGAAGTTTGAGAGCACACAGCTAAAGCCTTATGTATATGATCAAAGTATTGGTGTTGGTGAGTTGTCCAAAGTTACAGAATATCATAAGAAACATCAAACTAACCATTTCTTCTTTGATCTTATAGTTGGCTACATGGAAAGGTACTATAGTCAAGATTTCCAACTATATTTCCATTATGAAGATCAGATATATCTCATGCTGCCTCGGTTATTTCAGTATCATGTTTATTTTTTCTTCAAGCACAGTCAAGAGATTCAAGTGTCAGATCAGATCAATGACTGGCTTTATTGGACATTTCATGTTCCTTGAGCTACAAATGGAGATTGCAGCTGATAGGGTAGGTAGGAGCGTGTGAATAAGCTCAAAGTTGACTGAGCATTTTTAGTAGGTACAGTTTGAAGTAGAGTGGGAAGAATTTCATAGTTTTATTTTAAAGGAATGGATTGCAGCACTGGAGCTACCAGTTCTTAGTGTACCACAGGGGCACACTATCCCAAGTGGAGCCACTGTTATCACCCAAAAATTCTCAAAACATCATTGTGTCAACTCTACTTTTGGTCATGATTTCAAGGAGGTTTAGAAGTCATTTTAAGTCATTGGTAAAGGAGAGGTCACATTACAAGTTCAAATGAAGTCTTCTAGGTCCACTCCATGATCAAAAAAATTTGAAATTTTACCTTGTTTTAGTCATGGTCTTAGATAGGTGTTAGGTCATTTCATGCTTTAAAGAGTAGCTGATAGGGTTAGAGTCTCAAAAGTCTCATTTTCATTTCCAAACAAAGTTTAACAACCTTATTCCATGGTGTAAAGGTCCCATCATCCATTTAGAATTCATTCCATTAGGTTTAAGGTCAAATTTTGCAATCCTGCTAGGAATCCATGTTTTTGTAGTGCATCTAGTTCAAAAAGGATGATTTGCACTACGAAAATGTTGTTTTCGTAGCGCGCTACGAAATGGCTGAAAAAACCTTTTTCATCAACAAAAACCTTGTTTTCTGCTCTAAGTAGTATTTGTCCAAGGAGGTTTCTGGGAAACTGAAAGAATATTTTGGAAAACTGAAAGAGGTTTTTCTTCCTAACATACTAAAATAAAAAAAACTCTTTCATTTTCTTCAAAATAATTATGATATGGGAGAAATAGATGGTTGAACTTGCGTTACAAAACTACTGAAAGTCATTCAGAGAAAAATTCTGCTTTCTGGTTTTAGTAGTCCTTTTCAAGATCAGTTTCGGTCCACATGAAAGGGTATTTTGGAATTATAAAAGAGGTTTCTTTTAAAAAAATCTCTAGCTACAATAACCTATCTCACTTGCTTCATAAGGATTACCAGTTGGGAGATACAAGGCCTTATTTGAAGCCATATTTTCAGAAATCAGAATTTTCTAGTTTACACCTAATGTTCAAAGACAGTTTCTGGGTAATAGGAGAGGCCTTAAAAAAAACAGAGAGAGATTTTTGTTGAGTAAAAAGTGGTATTGAAAAACCTCCTTCAATTTTTCAAAATACAGTTTTGATGAGGAGATAAAATCTTTGTCCCAACACCTATTTTTAGCTAAAACATAGCAGTAAGTGATAAATCTTTTAAACATTTTTGGGGTTATGTGGAATATCTCACTTTTGAAGTAGTTCAAAGTTGATGTTTGTTGATTATGAGACTACATGCTGAAGAAAAAGCAAGTTTTGAAAGGATAAAAGAACTGTGGGAGACAGAGAAAAACCTAAACCCTAAATTGATTGATAATCAAGCTCAATTCTTCATATGGACCCTACCTGCAATCAAAGAAGAAAAATTCATTAGGATGGTCAATACCAAGCTAAGGGAAAAAAATAGAAAGCTTAAGAGGAGAGTTGAAGATTTTGAAATTCAGCTAGCACAATTTGAAGATCAGCCATAACTAAAATAAGTGAAAACAGTAAGTGTCATCCTTTAACAAATTTTTGAGGTTATATGAATATATCTCATTTTTGGAGCTTTTTAAAGATGATGTTATGGGTTATGAAGGTTGATGTACACCTGAAAACATAGTTTTAAAGGGGTTGAAAACCAAATTTTTTGGAAAGAAACTGTGAAATGTGAAGACTCAGGATACACATCAGTTTCATAGCGCGCTACGAAACTGTTGTAGGATGCAGTTTGAAATATTTTTGTAAATTTTCAAAGATGACAAGGGTTTTGTGTTGGAATTTGATGCTGGTGGGAGGTATATGGAGAATAAAAATGAAGATCCAGAGGGTTGGCACATGTAAAATTGTGTTTAAAGTATGATTTAAAAAAGGAAATGGTATGTGCTATGAAAACAACAGACTCAGCAGTTTCGTAGCGCAGTAGTATTGATAGATGTTACACCATTTTGAAATTTGAGATTTTCACAGCTGGAAGGTCGAATTCAAGTGAAAGTCATAGCACATTTGCCACAGGTTTTGAGCACCCATTCTTCTTCAGCAATTGATTCAAATGGACAAGAAAAAAGCATTCAGCTATTATATAGGGAACATGCTCCTATTTTGCAGGGACAAATAAGAGGCAAGTTAAAATATGCCACAACAAGGTTATGGGCTTCATCAAGTTTGAATTCATGGAGTTATAGCAGCTGTCAAACATATTTTTCAATGTTTAGATAAGGTTGTTAAAGGTTGTTAAGTTATAATAAAGAGTGTTTTAGTCCTAGTTGTATTAGGACTCCAAGACAGACAGTTTAACTGTCAGATGTAAATGAAGTTTGTTTAGAAGTTGATAGGTGTCAAATTCAAATTTTTCTCCAAGGATTGGAAGGAATTCAAGGATGTAATGACCTCTCTATAATAGGTTGGAATTTGAATTGCATGAGGTTGGAAAATGGTAATCAAAAAAGCTACTTTTGTAAATGCTTTGAGCAGATTGATATATATAGAAATAGAGTGATTTTTTCTAAAGCTGAGATTCTTATTATACTTCAGTGAGCTTTATTTCTTCTCTCATATGTTTTACTTCCATAGTTTTGATGCTTAATACTCAGAATTCATGGGAACATGCTCTGACTTCATTTAAGTGTTGATTTATGGTGAATTGAGTTCTTAGGTCCTATATGTGGATGGTTTATTCAATGTTTGATATTTATTACTCATAATTCATGGTCATTCATGCTCTGAATTCCTTTAAGTGCTAAGCTTGGGTAAATATTTTCTAAATACTTTACTTTCACTTTCTTAAGGTATCATGACTCAGAATTCATGCATGCATGCTATGATTTCCTTTGAACCTTAAGATAGTGAGACTTTCCTGAATGTGTCATCCTTTTCATTGAAGTATATACAAGCCTCAATTTTGTAAGAAGAGTTGTTTTGTTATCTTATCCCTATCACTGACTCCATAGCCCAATGGTAGCTTGTCTTCATATTTCAACCTGAAAACATACAAAACCACAAACCATAGAGTTAGCCATCTATCTTTATACAAAATCATTAACCCTTGAGAGAGCCCTCTCAGATTGAGGAGGCTAAGCCTCAGCTAAAAGGTTGGTTTGAAATAGTTACACTGAGGTAGTCTGATCAACAGCCTGTTAGGGTCCTATTTTGGTGATAACACTCCAGAAGATCAGATTTTTTACCATTCAAGTCTCCCACACACATGGATTTGGGCATGGGAATTTATACTCTTTTAAGAGAAGGAAGAGATGGCTAAAATGACTCCTGCATAGAGTCCTTTGGCTGCCCCATCTCCTCATAACTATTGCGCTCTTGTAAGTGCTGATGTAGTTCCTCCCAATCATCAGTGAGAGGTATACCCCAACTCATATGGCTCACCTCATGAAGAAGAAATTGTTTTAGTATGGCAACCATATCATATCTCATGCTCCCTTTAGAGCATGCACTACAAAAAGTATGGGGATTCTTGCCCCCACATATGCTCCTCATAAAAATGGAAATATTAGCAACATAAGTAGCAAGAATAAAAATCATGTTAGCTGCCATATGTAGCAAATGTGAAGGGCTGTGATCCCTCATATGCAACCAATGCAATTTGAATCTCAACTACAATAGAGATTGATGAAAGGTGTGGTCCTCCAACCACTTGCTTGCTGCCCCAATCTCCTCATAATTTTGGAGGAAGTGGATGATGGATGGAGAAATGTAAGTATGTCCCCCAAAATTGAATTTCTCCCCAAGTCCTCCTAGGGAGTGGTCATCATCATTGCTCATGGCCTCAAGTAGACCATGTAGCCTCAAAGTAAGAATGCTCCTCCTTGGAGCAACATCCTGAATATATATGGTTAAGGAATCAATATGTAAATCAGCAAGTAAACAAACAATGTCCTTACCATAGCTTTTTCCCATGCAAAAGGAGCAGCTCATAGATGAGTTTCCTTCCATCCTCAAGGAGAAAGGAGGTGACTGAGTTAACTCTTCCAAATATTTAGGTGCATAGACAGTTCCCATGCCAAATGTAGAAGTGGGAGGGATGCTACCCTTCCTCTGCTTCTCCTGCCACAGCGTAGAAACTGAAATCAGAGTGGGTGTGGATGATGTTGAGAGATTGCTTCTCTCCTTCTTGAGGCTATCCCAGACTCTTGGCACTGTATGAAGACCTTCCAAGGTCTCCACTCTTCTGAAATCAATGATTTGTGCCTCAATAGGTGAAGCATTCATCCTCCTTTGCTGGTCCAATGGTCTCCTTGGTGCAATGTCTCCATGCAATGAGACATCCTCAACAAGAGGTGATTGAACATATGAATGGAGAATACCCTCCATGCTTCCACTTCACAATCCAATCACCTTCTTCAATGGATAGGAATGAGATGGGCTCTCTTCCCTATCTTCACTTTGTGTCTCCATGGTTCTACACCTTCTCATCGATGGCACATGTAGATCATGAATTGTGCCTTGATCTCCATACATGAGATCTTGGGGATTTTCTTGCCATGCCACAGGAATCCCTCTTGTTGGAGAAAAATATCCTTCTCCCTCTGCTTGAGGTGCTAGATCAAATCTATCTAATAGTGTTGTTTCCCTTTATCTCTGCAACAAAATGGGGAAACCTCCCAATGGAATGATCCACCTTTGAAGAAGAGATATCTCTGTTCTTTTTTTCAAAGGTGTGGGAAGGTATTCTTGCCTCTAGCAAGGCATGATGAAATTTTTCATCCCTTTCCATGTGTTTCTGAAATGGATCTGCGTTTTTATGCAGGGCTTTCATTTGAGTTCTCTGGCTTGACTTCACCATATATTATTCATGAACTGTCTTATCAAACCTTTCCACTAATGCTTTAGTGAAACTTATGTATGATGAATTTTTTACATTTCTACAAAAAAGA
This sequence comes from Pinus albicaulis, assembly GCA_034641835.2. Classification (NCBI taxonomy): domain Eukaryota; kingdom Viridiplantae; phylum Streptophyta; class Pinopsida; order Pinales; family Pinaceae; genus Pinus; species Pinus albicaulis. The sequence continues at coordinate 1,183,196,675 of CM076584.1, forward strand.
AACTCAACTTTCAACCAAGCATAGGCCTTACCTCCGAAATGTAAGGCTGCAATTCTGATGGCTTCTTCTTCAGGAATTTGGTGTAGCTGCAGGAAGGTGTCCAGCTCTTTCACCCATTATTTGGTTGAACATGTAGGTGACCCTTAAAAGGTTGATATAGTGAATCTATCACTCTGATTTCTTCTCTTCACCGTGGCCTTGCAATGCTCTAAAAAACAGAACTGACTTCTGAGTTTCAGGGCTTGAGACTCATCTTTCTTCAAGAAATCACTAAGAGCCTCCCCCTTAGTCATTTCTTCTTCTTCTTCTATCTCTCTCAAGGTAGATCTGAGCTTAATATTGAGCTATACATCACAGTGTGTGGCTACATTCTCACACCCACTTTGTGAAGATCTAGAGTTTGACTGAGGTTCAAACCCTTTTGGAGATTCTTCGGACATCTCCCTTCTGAGTTGCTTGAGATCTTCATGAATGCTCTGAATAGATTTAGGAAGAATATTTGTGATATTATATTCCTTATTTCCTCCAAAAATTGGAGTCTTCCACCTGCTTCTATTTCTATCTTCTTGATTAGAATAGGAAGTGCAGGGTACTTCTTCTTCTGTTTGCTCATCCTCCTTGGGAAGGTTCTTCATGGATCTGAAAACATATGACAGTAATATCACCCTCTCCATCATTTTGTTCATTTTTCTTCTCTTCTCACTTTCTCTGAAAATTTGATCTCACAGGCTGAGCCAGAGATCAAGCTCTGATACCACTATAATGATCCTTTTTCAGGATTATCAACAATGAGCTCAAGAAAAATGTTGTGTAAGTAAAAATGTGAAAAAATAACATATATCAGGACTTGTTTCCTCTTATTTATGCTATATGTGACTTATATATGGAATTTCATCTAAAAAAAATCAGTTTAGATACATTAAAAAGATCTCCCAAAAACTAGACTAGCTAAAAAGCACCCTAAGAGGAAGGCTGCAGCCAAATGCAAGCACTGCTTCAGGAATTGTGCAGTTTTAGAAGATGTTCAGTGGAGATCAGAAAAATGACTCATATTTCAGTAATACAACATCAAATAAACATTATGATGAATCCCTTTCATTATACAATATAATGTATGAGTCAATACAACAATAAATCTTTAGAAAAGAGAGCAAGAACACATGTACATTTGCAGAAATGGCTCAACAACATTATTTTTATGGAGCTTCAGCAGCTGGAAGTTACAACTAAGATCTAGGACATATCTGTGGACAAAAAATCAGATCTATTTCAGATCTGGAAGCTATATTGTCTTCTCTTCAAGATCCGTTTGGAATTTTGACAAAAGCATGCATAAATAAGAGTAGATCTGAGAAAAAAGTTGTAGACCTGGAAATTGCTGCAGTAAATTTATGAATATAAAATTTCATTACAATGGATCAGATCTAAATAGAACATAAATCAGCAAGATAATCCATGGATCACCAAGTGGAAGGCAAAGCCCAGCACTAGAGATCTCTGATCTAAGCTATGAGAAAGACACCATGAAAACCCTCATACAGAAATAATGCAGTCTACTCATGGGAACAATGTTGTAGCTCAAATGGCACAGAAAAATAATGTAAAATTTCAGATTTGAAGTACAAGAATTAGAGACACTCTTTCAAGAGGTTAAATAACACACTCCATGAGAAGAGGCTCCCAAAAATACACTAGATCTCTATAGATCTAGACTCCCACTTGTTGCAGCTCACAAGACAGCTCAACTCTCAACTTGAGCAGCGCTATAGTGTAAGGTGGAGCTTGGCCTCAAGCCTGATAGTGGTTCAACTCAAAAAAAATTCCTCCAAGATTCCTCAAAGGAAGAGGTGAAATCCCTGCATAGGAATTCCAGATACAATCCTCCACTAAACAACAGAGAATTATATTTTTCTAAGCAGACAAATACTCAGAAATATGATCAATCAACAACCTTCTCTTGTTGCCCTCCTTTTCCTTTTATAATATGAGAAAGCTTTTACAAACCCTAAACCATTTTGATGAGTTATCCCTTTTCACATGAGAGGCTTCCTTCTAGAATTGCGCTGTCCCTTTTGGAGATGCAATGAACCTAGACAGTGCTATTGATTTGGTCAAGGTTGACCTAGTCTTAGCTCAAACCTCTTTCACACTTGTAAGTGATTATTTACATGGCCCTGATTTGTCTTTGTTCACATGGGCATTGATTTATTTAGAATTTTTAGGAGTTTTACATGTCCTCCTTTATTCATTTATTCATGAAACATAAATTAAAGCAAAATTGAATGTTCCTCTTAGCTAAGGCTAAGTGGGAACATTACAGATAAGGGGTTAAGGCTTAGGGGTTCATGAATTTTAGGTTAGGATTTAGAGGCTTAAGGTTTAATGGGTCAAGGGGTTAATGGGTTATGAGTTATGAATGTATGTGTTAAGGGATTATGGCTTGGGGGTTAAGGGGATAGGGAATTTAGTGGTTATGGGTTGTGATAATGGGGAATCTAATCCCCTTATCGCTCTTTGAAAGAAAATACATGGAGGATATTTGGGGTAATTTTCATAGTCCATAAAATGTGGATCAAATTTGAGGACCTTCTGGCTCTTTTCCTTGAACCCTAGTAGTTCTTGGAGGTTGTATTTGGAGGGCTAGCAAACAAAAACTTAATATGACCAAGAATATTAGTGTTGGAGAACCTTTGGTTTGGGAGAAAGGCTTAGGGGTTTTAGAAGTTAAGGGGTGTAAAAATTCGTTGAAATATTGCAACTACTTGAATGAACAGATATGAAACTAATTTTGTTACACGGAGACACAATATTTCTCTATGATAGATAAGCAGCGAAATAGAAACAAAGATAACGAAACACAATCACACATAATAACACAATATTTTTCTGGGGAACTCAACTCAGAAAACACTCTACTTGTTGTAGATTTTATTGATGGAAATTGAGAAAATAGAATAATTTACAAGGAAAATCTTTCCAATAGGGTATAAGGTTGTTCTCTCTACTAATACTTAGCTCAAAACCTCCCTGCAAGAACTCGACTCAACCCATATTTCTTTGCGTTGAAGTATCTTATTTCCTAGTGTTGGACAAGCCCCTATTATTTAGGAATTAACTCCTAATTTTTTAGTGCAATTCTAGAAGGAAAAATATCTCTGTGATCTAGATAGAGTATCCTCCTTCATACATTGTTCCTACAACAAGCTCTCACATAAAATCGTGCTTACAAATATGATACAATTATGTGCCTTTTTCCTCCTTTTAAGCCTTTCGACACATGCTATAAGTGGAAAGATAATTTTTAGAACTCAAACTTGTGATTGATGTGTCGATTGAGTCAAATTACCTCTTCTAATTCATTCTCACTTCTTATAAACTTGAACTTGGAGAACAATAAAATTGAGCCTCCAATTTCTTCACATGATTTATCTGCTCCATAAAATCATCCTTGAACTCGTGCATGTTAAAGAAGGACTAATCCAGGTATTTCTTTACTAAAGCACAAGTCAAGAAGACCTTCCTTGCTATTGTTTTCAACGCTCCCTCTTAGAAAGGAAGGGATTTTGTACAACTCCCAACTTATCTCTAAAATGGAAAAAAGTGCTCCTTTCTAATGCCTTGGTCAAGATATATGTTGTCTGCGCCTCTTTTGGGATGTATGGAAACTTCACTATCCATTTCTTCACAATGTTTGAGATGATGATACCTTATCTTGATATATTATGAGTGTCATGAAACAATGGGTTCTCAGAGATCTTGATTCACCTCTCATTATTACAATGTATCACAGTAGGCTCCATCCCCTGTTTGAAAGTCACACAAGAAACTTCTTGATCCAAATAGTCTTGCATGTTTCCAAACTGGAAGCCATATGCTTAGCGTATACTAAATTGAGTGAAATTGATCTACGTTTCCAACTGTACTCCTGGAAACACCTACTGGCCCAATTTCTGAAGATGCCACCTAAAATACTCTTCTGATTTGTGTAGAATCCTGCCCAATTTAAATCTATGAAGCCCTCAAGCCTCACTCCATCAACATGTTTATACCATAATCCATTGTGCCTCTAAGATACCTCAAAACAATTTTCATAGCAACCAAGTGAACTTTGGTTGGTTCCATTATGAACTGACTCAGTTGGCTGACTGCAAAGAAAATACCAAGTCGTGTATTGACCAAATACATCAACGAAACGATGAGTTTCCTGTGTACTATAGCTTCTACTCACTCTGCTCTACTAGCATCCACCTTCCTCTAGTTTGTGACTTTATGTGTGGCCATGGGCCTACAATCCTGCATATGAAATCTCTAGAGAATATTTTGTAGTGTAATTCCATTGTCCCATGAAGATATCACCATCACCTTACCAAACCTCAAATGCAAGGAAATAATGCATAAGCCCCATATCCTTCATCTCAAAATCCCTTGCAAGATTCTCCTTGAAAGAAGATCAAGGTTTCGTCAACATAGAGCAATAGAATGAGTGGAAGCCCTCCAACCATGATGTAGTACAAGTTGGCATCTGCCTCACTCAATGTGAATCCTAATCCTCAAAGGTAGCTATCAATATGATTGTACCATGCTCTTGGAGCCTTCTTGAGCCCATAAAGAGCTCTCTCCATCCTACACACATGTGTGTCTCTGTCGAACTACTAAAATCCCTCTAGTTGCACCATATAAAGCTCCTCCTCAACCACTTCATTGAGGAATGATATCTTCACATCCAACTGGTGGATCTTCCACCCCATTTATGTTGCAATTGCCAGAATAGTCTCGATGGATGAATACCATGCTATTGGGGCAAAGGTATCCTCGTAATATATGCCCTCAATCTGTGAGAAGAACTTAACCACAAACATGGCCTTGTACTTCTCCACACTCCCATCTGCTCCATGCTTCATCTTGTACACCCAACATGATCCTACAACTAATTTTCCCTTATGTCACAGCACAATCTCTTATACATTTTTCTTCATGATGGAGGAATATTCCTCCACCATGGCATCCTTCCAAGCTTGCTTAGAAGCTACCTCCTTATAAATATAAGGCTTAGTGTCTACCACTCTTTTTGTTAATTCCATATATTCAGTGTACCTTTGTGGCTACTCACTCTACTTGAACATGGTTCTAGGAGCTTCAACTTGCTGCTTGGCCTCTTGAATCAACTTTGGGGCCCACTTAGCTTTCTTCCTTCCAGTGTTAGGAGTCTACTCTTGTCTTGGTCACTTCTCCTATGATCCTAGCTAAGGCTCTTCATTGGGAGTGAGTATCTCTTCCATCTTAGGTACTCCAACCTACTCTCACTCCAAGGACTCCCTTAGACACCTAAAAAATCACATCTCGTCCAAGAAAAGTCTTCTTGAGTCCTAGTAGATACATCTTGTATGCATGAATTTTCTCATTGTATCCCACAAAAGTACCCTTTTCTGTTGTGGGCTCCAACTTTTTCCTGCTATATTTGGACACATGGCAATAAAATTTTGTGCCAAATATAAATAAGTGTGAAACATCAAGATTATTTGTTGTGAAATCCTCCTCCGGTGTAACTCATACAAGAACCTTTTATGGACTCTTATTTTGTAGAAATATTGCAGTGTTGCATGCCTCTACCCAGAAGAACATAGGAAATCCCTGGTCATGCAACATGGCCTTGGTCGCTCCAACAATACTACAGTTCGTCCTCTCATCCAACCCATTCTTCTTAGGGTTATGAGGTGTTATGAGCTCTCTCATAATTCTCTCCTTCACACACAAAGCCTTGAAGGCATTAGAGGAATGTTCTTCACCATTGTCACTCCTCACTGCCTCAATATTCTTCTCGATCTAGTTTTCTACCAAGGCCTTAAACTCCATGAACTTGGTTAAGACCTCATCTTTCTTCTTCATAAAAAATATCCAAGTTTTCCAAGAATAATCATTAATAAAAGTAACATAATACCCATGTCTCATAAGAGATGGAGAAGAGAAGGGCCTGCATACATCTGAATGCACCAACTCCAAAATCCATTTGGATCAATTGTCTCAACCTTGAAAAGTAGCCTTGGCATACTTTCCATGTGTGTACCCCTGCACACATAATGCTAGTCAAAACTAGACACTGGTAATCCTGTGTTTATTTGTTGAAGAATATTCAGTACCATATTATGAAAGTATCCCATGAAATTATGCCAAAGTTCTCCAGCATCTCTACTCTTCTCACCACCTGCCTTTTTTCTCAAGGCTACGTAAGTCTCTACCTGTAACTTGTACATGTTCCTCGCCTTCACACCTATCCGCTTCACTAATCCAGAAGCTAAGTGCTTGAGGTATGCGTTACCTTTGTTTAAGATGAATTCATATCCCTTGTACTCAAGGGTTGCTATTGAAACAAGGTTATTCTTTAGTCCTAGAACATAAAGAACATATCTAATATGGAGAGAGCTTCCAGACTCCATCTCAAAGATGATGGTACCAACCCCCTTGGTCATGTACTTTTCGTTATCTCCCATATCAATATGAACCTCCATGTTCTTCTCCTCCAAATCGCGGAAATAATCCTTGTTCCCATTCATATGGAAGGAGGCTCCATAATCAATATACCATGTGTTTCTCCCTACTAATCTTTCCATGTAAGATATCAATGATAAATATTTCTTAAACTGAGAAGAAAACCCATCTACTTCAATTGATGCAACCACATGATTCTTACTATACCTCTTATTTGATTAGGACACTTAGTAGCATAGTGTCCAAAATCATGGAAATGAAAGCACATGATCTTACTTAGATATCTCTTATTTTTATCTCCCTTCTGGTTAGCCTCAGTCTTCCCTTTGCCCATCTTACCCTTGGCCTTGTCTGCAAGAGAAATATTATTCTTGTCCTCGGTCTTTGTTGATCTCCCATATTGAGTTCCTCTCCAGATATTCTACTAAACATATTCATTCCATAACCTTTCCCAGCTACACCTAGAAACCATACCAAGACTTGTGAATTCCTAGTAAAGAAAAAGTCACAAGGTCCTGCTTAGGTACAGTGACACCCACACCACCTAGCTCATCTCTAACTTGAGTGAAATTTGTAAAATATGTGATGATGGGCTATACTTGTATCATATGAATAATCCTTATCTTATCCTTAAGAGAAAACTTCCTGGAATCATTGATACTATGATATAGACCTAAAATAGTTGAACATCTCAAAAGTTGTCTTCTTCTCATGGATATGAGGAACTATATGATCTTTGGCCCCTTATAGAATAATTTTCCTAGCCTTGATATCATTCTTAGTACGTTGGGTAAACTATTAGGGATATTGTGGCGGTGGTATAACATTCTTGACAAAATCCCCCTCCCCATTATCCTCCAATATACTTTCACGATCCTCCCTTTCCAAGAGAGGAAGTTAGAGGCTTCCTCTAAATAGTGGTCAGATCTCAATCATTGTAATCACATCCTGCTTACCTAGATAGCTCTCCTTCAAAAGAATTAGCCTTCTTGAGTGCTATATGTTGGTCATTAACTAGTCTCAGCATTGGTCATTATACTACTCCTTGCTCTAATATCACGTAGAAATTCCTTGAAATCCTGAAACTACTTGAATGAAAAAATTTGAAACTAATTTCATTGCACCAAGACACAATATTTCTCTACGATAGATAAGTAGTGGAATATAAATAGAGATAAAGAAACATAGTCACACATAACAACATGATATTTTTCTAGGGAACCCAACTGGGAAAACCCTCTCCTTGTAGATTTTATTGACATAAATTGAGAAAATATAATTATTTACAAGGCCAACTATTTCAACAAAAAAAAAGGTTGTTCTCTCTATTAATACTTAGATTGAAACCTCCCTGTAATAACTTGACCCAACCCATATTTCCTTGCACTGAAGTCTCTTATTTCCTAGTGCTAGACAAGCCCCTATTATTTAGGAATTAACTCCTAAATATTAGTGTACTTTTGTAAGGAAAATTATCTTTGTTATTTGAATGCAATATCCTCCTTGATATGTTATCAAGTTATCAAACAAACAAGTTATCACAATTATAATACCATGATGTGCCTTTGTGTTCCTTTTAAGCCTTTTGAATCATGTTATAACTGGAAAGTTAAGCTTTAGAACTCAAACTTGTGATTGATTTGTTAACTAAGTCAAACTGAATCTTTTAACTCGTCCTTGCCTCAATTAGACGTTGAGGCTCTCACTCATATTTTTCCAAATATAAACTCACACTTGGACAACAACACAATTGAACCTCTAATTTCTTCACATGAGTTAACTACTCCATGAACTCATCCTCGAAATCATGTGCGCTATAGAAGGATTGATCAAGGTATTTCTTGAATAGGGCATAAATCAAGAAGACCTTTCTCACTAATATTTTCAATAAGGGAACAATGTTTAGGGGGTTGAGGTCTAGGGATTTTAGGGGTTATAGGTTAATGGACTAGTGGTTAAGGGTTAATAACCAAGGGCTTAGGGGTCAAGGGATTTATGCAGGGACTTGATTGGGTTCCCAAGTCGTGAAAAAATGTAAGGCTAGTTGTGAGGACATGAGTGCCAAGGCATTCCAGGGAATTCTAACATGTTCCAGATAGTGCGAAGGCATGATAAACATGATAATATGTGCCAAGTGATAAGGCATGCCAAGATGTGCAAGGGTGTAACAATGCATGCCAGGGAATATCAAGGGAAAAAAATGGAGAAACAAATTAAAATACAAGGAAATGAACATATAAGAGGGTTAATAAGTCTTCAATTTACCTTTTCCAAGAGGGGTGTTGCTTCTCAAATCATTCCCAAACGTAATCGATTCAAGTCCACATTCACTGAGGATTAATGATTCCTCCCACTCTAGGTGGAACTTCTGTCCTCCAACACACCACAGGGGGTAACCCTGTAGTCTAAATTATTTTATTTTGAATAAACAAATCAAATAAGGCCAAATATAGATAACCAATCATTGTAATAGGTGGTGATATTCACATAAGAGAGAAACATATTTAATGTTTCATAATTCCTGAATCATATTCCTTGCGAGAAAAAAAATAGTGATAAAATCTAACACGGATAATAGCAATCATAGAAAAGAACAAAATAAATAAGGAAAGAAAAGTAAAACACCAACTTAATAACTATCCTCAAGTTAAATAGGAACATGTGAAACAAGTGCAGGCATCTTCATTTTACTCTATACTATAAATGAAAACAACTAATAGTAAATATCATGACTGAGATTCATAACAAGAGAGTAAAACTTTATAATTTGGAGAACATAACACACCTTAAAATAAAACAGATATAGAAACACCACAAGAGAAACATACAAAATTGAAATCACTGATAAAACGTGAATTATTTTTAAACAAAATATAGACCTTTAGTTATCAATAATTCAAGACTAATCATTCAACAATTATGTTGATAATATAGATATCAGAACATGGAAACAAAGTAATTTATTACTTAAATGAGAGCAAGCCTCAGATTTAATTCGTTGTGACTACAAATTGAAATAGCAGGATGAACATATAGAACTAATAAAAAATACGAGTTTAGACTTTTAGAATTGAAAATGAAAAATTAGTATCATGTACAGTCAATTTCAGTATTTCATAAAAAAAAATCCACTTCTGCCAACAACCCCCCATGACAAGAAATAGGGGTTTAAATAATAGTTTTCAAAATAATTATTTTAGTAATTTTTTTGTTGTAACCAATTGAAATTGAAATTAAAATAAATAAAAGTAAATTAAAGCTTGGCAATGAAACGATTAAGCATCGTGTCGCCTTTGCGGCTTTGACGACTTGGTCCTTTTATTCAGCCTCGTTGGAGAGAGTATGTGCACCCCACGTATCCTGACAGTTAGCACCTGAGTTGTAATCAAGGGAATTTTGTTCCAGTATTCCGATTGATATGTGACAGACTACATTGGTGGGACTGGTTCAGTGATCCATGACGTATAATAAATTGTTTTGACTATTGCGTTGCGTTTAAAACTATTTTTCATTTTCACTAACTTGTCCCATTCAGTAGCAACTAACTAGGGCATGTTCTTGTATTTGGAAATTTACACCACCAAACATGATCTTATTTGATACCTAGTGGTGGGGAGATTCCGTATGATCTTGTTTACCCTGGCCAAAATAGTAAAGTCCTTGAAAAGGGCATTGAGAATCGTAGAAGAAGAAACCAATTCTTCCCTTAGAATGGCTAGACAACCCAGATCCTGTTTCATTGCTTTCAATTGATCAGAGATCCTCTGTGAGGAAATTGCCCAATTTTCCTCATTCTAGAATGAAGGCACACTAAATATTCCTATATAATTCCACTCAGTTATGAAGTGATTTATATCTTTGATAAATTTGTCGCATTCATCTCGCATTTCCTGCATAGCGACTTGCTTATCATTTAATATACACAAAGAGAAAACACATTCGTCTCTAGGAATTAGCTCTAGTTATACTAAAGTGTCATCTTCCAAATTATTGACAATATATATGATGGCATCGAGGTCTTCCAACCTTTTATCTAAGGTCTCATATGTAGAATTTTCCTCCAGACTGACACTTTGTATTAGAGCGTTTTCACACTGTGAGAGAATTCTAACATATGACTCAATCGTAGTGACCTTTTTCCAAACCTCTGTCCAGATTTCTCCTTTATCCTACATTAGTGCCTTCTTTCCTATCACTCTGGCACAAGAAACTTATTCCATATTGTTACCTCATTATGTTTATCGTTTAGAACGTCTTGAATCTTCTCAATTTCGATTTTCTTATGCCCCACGAAGACGTCAATTTTGTGGTAAACTCTTGCGATTTCTTGTTTGGTTAACTGCAACTCTTGTTCTAACTGAATAATCTTGATGCGTAATAACTTGGTATCTTCTAACTCAATTTTCTCAACCAAACAAAGAGCCTTATCAATTGAAACCTTATACTCTGCCAAGGGTTTTAGGTGTCACTCCTCTTTTTCATGAGATTCTGCTTTGACTGCCTCTAGCTTCTTGAGAGCACTATGTCACTCTTCTTCCTTGCTCCGCATAGCAACTTCTATTTCCTGAAGATGAAGTTTGACCTCCTCTTTCTTCTCTAAATATTGTATCAGCAAATGAGGGTCATGGTCTAAGGTCTTCAAGATTTCTTGGAGCGCTTTAATCTCTTTTTATTTCTCCTCCAGTAATTTCTTTAGAGGATCGATATCTTTAGGGTGTCCAAACTAGTGCACGACAATCTCCTCCAATTATTTTATCTGATTGGTCTTGGTGCACAACACCATACGAGATATGTTAAATTTATCAGAGAACTTCTTGATCATGGCCTGCATCTTCTTGTTCCCTGTTATGGAGTCCAATAGCCTCCATGCTACATTTTCACCTTCTTACCGATGTAAATTTATCACATCCATGTCTGACACTCTACCCAAGTTTATGGCTGGGGAAGAGGTCCCAGATCCAACCATATGTTTATTTTCTGGTATCTCAGGCTGAACCACTGTAGGATTTAAGAATTTTGTCGCAAATTCAGTCGTCGAGTTAAAACGGGGTCTGGTTATAGGTAACACCTCTTTGAGTGCTAAGGTGTCCACAGATTGGGATTATTCTAGGACTACAGTTAGTTCTGCATTGGACATCATTATTTCCTTCTGCGCTGTAAATGAATGTTCAATGTCCAGAGCTTGAGTCTGAGAGTATCTGAGCTCAATTCTCTTTAAGTTCTGCCTAATCTCTGCATCCAACAGATTGATTTGTTGATTGAACACATCTACATTTACATCAACTTATTTTGGTTTGACTTGCCAAATTACATCAAGTTGAACCAGGCTGTCAGATTTTTTTTTACTTGCAGTAATAGTAGAGCGAGAAATTGCGGGTTCAATCTCTCCTGCATGCGCCTAAATTTGGGAGTGACTGGAGTCAACTCGGGCGGCTGTTTCCATCATCCCTGTAGATAACGCCGACTATAAGTCCTCTTCTACTAGAACTGGCGATCATGTTCTTTCCTTGATCCTAAGGCCTCCTTAAATAGATTTTCCAAGTCCTATTAGGAACCCTCTAGAGCTTATGTGGGTTTTATTGACTTATACCTTAGGAAATATTATTTTTCCTTTTTAATTTTCTTTTATATTTTAAACCCCATCTTGGGTCCAAAATCCCTTTGCTTGTGTTGTTTGCCCACAAATAATTTTGTGACCAAACTCACAAAAACCCATCTCAATAGGCTTGTGGAGTACCTACCAAGCTACACAATTCAACAACATAGTCTAGTTGTAGTAACCATAACTTGGTCAAGCTCTTGTAGTCAAGCAAGGGCTTGGCTGGGTTCCCAAGTTGAAAATTAAGTAAGGGTAGTTGTGAGGGCATGATAGCATGGAGGGTCAAGGAATGAAAAAGAATGAAAAGGCATGCTAACACATGTTGGATAATGTCAATGCATGCTAAAGAGTGCCAGGGAGTGTCAGGGCATATCGAAGGATAACTAGGTCAAAATGCATGGAAAGGAATGAATAAGAGTGTGTGAAAGGGAGTGTCAGAAAATTCAAGTGTGCTAAGGGGAAGTTCAGAATAGGATTTACATGAGGCAAGCCTACGATTGTTATACGGGGCTCGACATAGTAGTTTTACACAAAGGGAGATCACTTTGTGCTATGCACAACATTTTTCTACCTTTAGCTATTCTTTTTATATGAGATGTGGCACACTTTGGCTACATGCTCATGTTTTAAAATATTATAGATAATTTCATATTGTACATTGTTTTGTATAAGTTTTGGGGCACTCGAATTGTGTCGGCTTACATCTTGTGTGCCTTGTGCATCTTGTGGTTCTTTCAAACTCTCAGTTAATGTTCTACTATTTATATGAAATGAACATACATGTGAAATATTTCTTGTGCGATATATGTTGCATAGTTGTTTTATGGCCATGGCTAGATCATGTGATCCTTGTCTTCGTAACTAGTTAAGTGGGGTAAGTTGAGCTTGGACATGCGTGGCATAAGATTAGTTATAGGGAGTTCTTAGGTGAACAAGGAAAAATCTACTTGTAGTAGGTGCAATTGGTTAAGTTGTTGTGGTTGAAGCAGGCTAATATTGTCACATGAAATTAAGTATCCAAGGACTTGATTGGGTTCCCAAGTCGTGAAAAAATGTAAAGGCTAGCTGTGAGGACATGAGAGGCAAAGTGTGCTAGGGAATGCTAAGATGTTCTAGATAGTGCGAAGGCATGTCAAACACGTTAATATGTGCCAAGTGATAAGGCATGAAAAGATGTGCAAGGGTGTGTCAATGCATGCCAGGGGTTGTCAAGGCAACAAAATTAGGGAGAAAAAAGTTAAACTATAGGGAAATGAACACATAAGAGGGTTAATAAGTCATCAATTTACCTTTTCCAAGAGGGGCATGCTAGGCATACCAACAGTAGGCAACAATAGGTGCCAAGTGCAAAGTCTTAGTGAATTCTAAGTGCCAAGTCTTCCTTTGTTGTTTCTCATCTACTTTCCTACAATTTATCTCAAATAAATTTAATATTAGACCATGCCAAATCATACCAAGGAATCTCAATGTATTCCATACATGCTAAGAATTTCCAAGCACCAACACTAAGGGAGCACTAGGTAGAAATTCATGGAAGTTAATGAATATGACGAACATGTGCCAGGGACTAGTGTTAATGAGTGCTAGTTTTCATGCCAAGGAGGAAGTGACAAGGTATGCTAAGCATTGGTAAGGCATGCTAGGGAATATCTAGGCATGTCAAGAATTCCCAAAGTGTGCTTGGGAGTTAGAGGGTGTGCTAATTATATGTGATAATTAATAGTTCCAAGATATTCCAATACATTCTAGGTGCTAAGGATGTGTAGGGTGCTAGGGTATATCAATATGTGTCAAGAAGTGTCAAGGAAACAAAAGGAAGAACCAATAAGAGGGTTAATAAGTTGGGACTTTATATTTTTCAAAAGGGGCATGCTAGGCACACAAATAATAGGTCCCAATACATGCCAAGTGGAATTGTGTGCCAAGTGCTAATGTATGTCAATGAATTCAACCAAGGTGTTCCAGGGCATGCTAGGGACTACATGCATGCCAACACATGCTAGGAGAGTTCCATGTTGTGATAGCGCATGCCACCATGTGCTTGGGCATCAGTGTCATCACAATATGTTCTAGGTAAAAATATGTTCCAAGACATGTGAGGTGCTAAGAAATGTTAGTGTGTGCCAAAGAATTAATTTAAGGTGTGCCCGGATTTTTGAGGAGTGTTAGGTATTTCTCATTAATATAATTGTCACAGCTTGATTATGTATTAAATAATATATTTCCTACACACACTAGTGGAACTTTATCTAAAGGGAATCTGCTAGATAATAAAATTAATAGATATTAATCATGTGTTGACTCATAGGAAAACTCTATTTGACTAGTAATTACATCAGGGAAATGATACACACAAATTACTTCTTAAAAAATAGACTGATTCTAACCACTATGGCCTTGGACATATTAAAAAAAAAACTCCACAACAATGGTCTTAAATCTTTATCTTTTGAAAAAAAATATATTATTAGGCACATAGCGTCATCAAAAAATATTTGGAATGATCAATGAGGACGAACATTTTTTTACCTTCACCAAAAGTAAAAAAAAGAGCATTGGTGAGGGTCATTAAAAGTTCGTCACTATAAGTTTCACCAAAGAGAGAATTAGTGATGGGCCTTTAACGACCCTCACCAAAAGTGTCATTGAAAATGGCTTTGGTGACGAACCTTAAAGGACCATCACTATATACACTTACAACAACGCTTTTTTAAGGACCTTCACCATATGTGACATTGGTGACGGACCTTAAAGGTCCATCACAAGAATGACCCTCATCTATGTCCTTTTTTCTTGTAGTGCCCATTTCTCACCTAGAAAAAAGTACATACCTTCTAACATCCTATTAGATTCACTAAATGATTGCCTCATATTTACTATGAATGGACCCACAGACATAGGGAGCTTGAATAAATGACCCTTCTTCATTGGAAAAAAATGAACTTGATCTACATTTAGACTTTGTCTAATAAATTCTAATTCAACAACCTCGTAGGGATAAAAATTGGAAATCTATAAGGCTCTATCCCAGCTCCATATAATCTAATTTCTGAATGATATTCATATACAAACCAATCCTCAAATTTACAATTATTTCTTAACTGATGACACTCCTGAGCTTTTGACAAGAAACATGGAGGAGGAACCCCATTCAAAACCTTATAAGAAATTGGCATAAAATAAGTAGCAAAATAAAACACCCCTCCCTCATCTGGTTCATTTATTACTATATCAGTCCCTAAAACTATTGACTGTCTTTGCTTATTTGCATCCATTATGTTCAGTCCCAAATGTAAAAATTCTTATACATTTTGATACAAAAATATATAAGTTATATGTGAAGGGAACTTGAAGGACCCAGTGAGGGACAAGCTCATGAGCTGAGTGTTAACAACCTCTTGCTAGTAAGAGGGAATATGCAATACTACTTTAGGCTTCATCATAATGGAAAAAAATCCCAACAATGACCTGTCAATTTGAGTAACATCTTATTTTCCAAGCATCTTTAATAGAGATTGTAGCATTGGCCTGACATCTGCATCAAAAATATCTAATGGAAATTATTTATCATCTGCTGAAAATTTCTTCGTATCCAGCTTCAAAAAGGAGATGACCTGGGTAAACTCCTCCCCTGCAAGATTATCATAGAATGCTACCAATGATTCATCAGTGAACTGGACATAAGACTAAGACTCAAGATAACACAGGGCTTGACGAATTAAATGGGCTGTAACCTGAAGGAAATTTCCCCCTAAGAAATTCATCACAAAAAATTTACCGGGATATAGTGCAGAAACTAATCAATGCACAAATTTGGGAAAAAGATATGTTTTGGGGATGCAAGCAGAAAAAATACCAAAATTGGCCATGGTTGAATAGATGAGGCAGATTTTCTCATTCAAGAGAAATTGCTGGTAGAAGGAAAAATTCTCAATGGTGCAGAAGATATCCCTAATATCTTGCTCAGTATCCATGAGAGGGATATGGCTAGAAGATTCAGACAAAGAAGATTGCTTAGCCATGGAATAATGCAGGGTGGCGGAAAATGATATGCGGAGATAAGAAAACAAAATGATTAGGATGACTTCGTGGATGGCTGAGAATGACAGACTAATAGGACGAAGAAAAACTTGAACCTTTAAATAGATCGAATGGACCTTAAACATTAATGTACTTTGTAATATTCACTATCGTCATCATGTACTTTGTAATATTCCCAAATGGGAAATGCAGGAATATAGTGCATAAAATTGGAAATAGCAGGGTAAATCAACACATCAACATTGGAGACTAATATGGATCCATAACATCATGTCTAAGAACAACAAATTAGTACAAAATAGTGAGGCATAATTCATATGAAATGAGGGAACAAGCCTCCCATAAACAATCACTCTCAAAAGTGAAATGTTGCTATAATAAAAAATGTAGGAGAGTTGCTAAAACACAGTCATAACATGCATAACTATAGCTGGAGATCATACAATGATATATCCCTCAATAGATGTTACACAAATAGATCCAGGCTCTATACCACCTTCCCAAGATAACCCAAGAGGGTTTCTGGAAAATGCACACAATGTGCCAATGTAAGTTGCAGCCCTAGGGCTAAAGGTATGCTGCAACAATATAAATGAGAAGATATGGCTGACGTTGATGTAGAGTCCTACATATTTTCTCTAATAGATCCTCTGGATGAAAGAATGGCTCCTCCACTGAAGAAATCACCTCCCAAAACATACACTGCAACCACGCCTGCAAATCCTCCCTAAAATAATGCAGATCTGGACTGAAACTGCGTTGTAGGGGATAAATAATCCTTGGCTTGATGCCAAATATGTCAAATAAGCCCAAGGGGCTTCCTTACTGACTTCCCAATGGAAGGAAACCTTCCTCCACTACAAAACTATCTCTGAAGACACCCAATGAAAACCTCCACTGTTGCACCCTACAACACAGCACAACCCTAAGCAGAAACTGCGTTGTTGAAGAAAGTTGTAGTTTGGCCAATTTCTGGAATATGGAAATGTAGTGCAATAATATTCCAAGAGGCCTCTCAAGGAAAGAGGTGGGATTCTTGCTCGAGAACACCCTGTGGTAAACAACACTGCAATCTTAGCTAAAAAACTGAAGAGAGCAACAAGTCTAAACAAACCATTAGAAAATAATAATAATAAAACATCCCCACAATGGCTGCCATCCTCTTCCTTATATTCTTGGTGAGCTTCCTCACCTTGGGCCCCACTCATTAAAGACACTAATTCCATGCATTCAATCTCCCTCCAAAACTTCGTTGTCCTTCCATGAATGCCACTCCTTCCATACCAGCGCTGTTTGATTTGGTCAAGGTTGACCCATTCTTCATACTCCATCCCATTTTCACACCTAAGGGTCTTCAATCCAACTTTTATATGACCTCCTTTAACATTATATACACTCCATCAATAGATACATACTCCCAAGTGACAACGCTGCTGGCCTTGGTGATAAGGCTCTTGCCACTCCATGACTCCATTCTTTGACATACCATATGCCAAAGTCATCCACTATCATGCTACTATGTGTGGCAGAATCCTTCTTATGTGGAAGTACCTCCTAATCCTTCAATTCTGAAGGGTAGCCCCTTTGCACCTTGATTGTGCCATCCCTTTCTCCTGAGATATCATGCAAAGTATGGGATAAATTCAACCCATACTCTCCCAAGAGTAGCCAAAGCAACAATAGCTCTTGCTGCCTCCTCACACCTCCATCATACAAATCATGAAGTGAAAACATGATGTTTGACATGAAGAATGCCATATCATCACAATGCACCCAAACTACTTGCTTCCATATGATGCAAGTGTCATGCCAAGTCCCAACCACCAATATACCCCTTGAGGTAGGATATGTCACATGTTGACCAAACTCTTTCAAGAGTAGCCAGCATAGCCTTGCCTCCTACTACCCTGTGTCATATATCTGCAAGTGGATTTCTAGCCTCTTGCTCATCAACATCACCCATGCAACCAATGGTGAGTGTCTATCATCATGCTTAAAATTGGTATCCCTCCAATGGAGAATACCACCCTCCAAATCCAAATCGCTATCTCTACACTTCATGGGATGTTGAAGTGCAACCTCCTAGAGATCTCCAAATGAATACAACTCATCAATAACTGAATTGACCCCATAAGGATCCAAACATATTGAAGGAAAAATATTATCATTGATTTGTGAAGTGCTCAGCAAGAAGGATCCATCATAATAATGGGATATAAGATATATCTCATTAATCATCTGCCTATCCCCTGATATACATGGAGAATGGTCATTGGAATGCTCTAATAATGGTTGGGCCCCCAACTCATCACTGCTGCTCAATGAGAGTGCTGTTGATCTCCCTGATGGTGCAGCTGTTGTCTCATGCTCATGTACAATGTTGAACATATAGTTCTTCATTGGATTGTTTAGGATAATAATAACCCTTTCCTCCAAAAATATGCACTCCAACCCCAAGAGTTGTGTGCAGCTCATTACTGACATACTAGGATGAATGCAATGGCATATTCCCACAACCCTCCATAAGATGTGTTGAAATAATAGAAAGTGGAAACATATGCATACCTTGGGTTTTCTTGGGAACATCTTGTACTTCTACAAGGGTTCCTCCCACCAGTGTGACGACTTCCCAAACTACTAATGATGATGGATGCTCCTATATGGCTGCATCAATGCTGGTATAAGCCTCTTCCTCCTCATGCATCTCCCGAATAGTGCATGGGACTCTAAATGTCAAGAGATCACGACCACTTTGAAAGGATGCAAGTGTTATTTCTCCTGATGCAGGTGCTCTTGCAGCAAGTGGTGGTGGAAGTTTCTTCTCCTCTAATTTCTTCTTGTCAAAATTCTTGATCAACCTTTGAGTAAAATCTACATATGCAGTCACTGTTGCATGACTCAAATGGCTGAACCACCAAATGTTTGATTCACCCTCAAGGTGCAGCGCTGCAATCTCAACAACTTGTCTTTCTACTACTAGATGTAGCAAGAAGAGCGCATCCAAATTCATTCCCCAAGCTCTTGATGTGCATGTGGATGACCCATCAAATGTAGAAAAGATAAATCTATTGCTGCAAGGTATTCTTTATTCTTTGAGTTGAATGAACTGTGGGAGAGTTAGATTCTCCTTGAAAGCTCTTCATTGATATTTGTATTCTGCAAGATACTCGCTTAGAATTTCATGATCTAAGTGTCCTCCATCTCCATGCCTTTTGTCTTCTTATTCAAAAGAAAAGGGCATAATATATTTCTTTGGAGCTCTATGAAATACCAATTCTTTCTTTTGTTGATAGGAAGTGCATGGAACTTCCTCATCTTGAAACCCTAGTGTGGTTTCATTTCTTTTCTCCACTTTTCTTTGATTGAACTCCTTGGTGAGATCATATTGGATCTAAAAAGAGATGAGATAAAACTCATTCCTTCCATCATTTTGATCTCTTTCTCCTTCTTCTTATTCTCCTGATAGCATAATGACTGAGATCCACAGGCTGAGCCAAGATTATGATCTGATACCACTGTAATATTCCCAAAAGGGAAAAGAAGGAATATAGTGCATAAAAATGGAAATAGCAGGGTAAATTAACACATCAATAATGGATACCAATATGGAGCCATAAAATCATGTATAAGAACAACAAATCAGTACAAAATAGTAAGGCATAAGTCATATGAAATTAGGGAACAAGCCTCCCATAAACAATCACTCTCAAAAGTGAAATGCCACTACAATACAAAATGCCAGAGAGCTGCTACAACATAGTCATAACATGCATATCTATAGCTAGAGATCATACAATGATACAAATATAATGATATATGCCTCAATAGATGTTACACAAATAGATCCAGGCTCTATACCACCTTCCGAAGATAATCCAAGAGGGTTTCTGGAAAATGCACACAATGTGCCAATGTAAGCTGCAGCCCTAGGGCTGAAGGTATGCTGCAACAATAGAAATGAGAAGATATGGCTGAAACTGATGTATAATCCTACAAATTTTCTCTAATAGATACTCCAGATGAAAGAATGGCTCCTCCACTAAAGAAATCACCTCCCAAAACATACACTGCAACCACCCCTGTAACTCCTCCTTAATGTAATGCAGATCTGGATATGATCTGTGTTGTAGGGGATAAATGATCCTTGGAATGATGAAAAATATGTCAACTAAGCCCAAGGGGCTTCTTTACTAGCTTCCCAATGGAAGGAAACCTTCCTCCACTGCAAAACTAGCTCTGAAGACACCCAATGAAAACCTCCACTGCTGCACCATGCAACACAAAACAACCCGAAGTAGAAACTACACTGTTGAAGAAAGCTATAGCTTGGAAAATTGTTGGAATATGGAAGTGTAGTGCAATACTCTTCCAAGAGGCATCTCAAGGAAAGAGGTGGAATTCTCTCTTGGGAACACCCTGTGCTAAACAACATTGCAATCTTATTTAAACAACTGAAGAGAGCAACAAGTCTAAACATACCATCAGAAAATAATAATAATAAAAAAATCCCCACAATGGCTACCATCCTCTTCCTTATATTCTTGGTGATCTTCCTCACCCTAGGTCACACTCATTAAAGCTACTACTTCCATGCATTCAATCTCCCTCCAAAATTGCGTTGTCCTTCCATGAATGCCACTCCTTCCATACCAGCATTGTTTGATTTGGTCAAGGTTGACCCAGTCTTCATACTCGATCCCCTTTTCACACCTAAGGGTCTTCAATCCAGATTTTAGATGACCTCCTTTCACATTAGGAGTGCCTTTTATTCCTACTAAGGAGATTTATGGGTCTCCTTACACTCTTATTTCTATAGCTAAGAGAAAAATCAAAATTTAATATTCCAATTAGCTATGTGCTAATTTAGGAATATTACATACTTGAACTAAAACCATTCCCAGGGATGCTCATGAGGCTGCCACATAGAGGAAAAAGTCACGTGAATAGTTGGGGACACTAAGAAGTGGGGTAGAAACGAGTGCCAATTTCAGGGTGTCAAATGACAATTGAGCTTAATCATCCCATAGATATAGTACCCCTTTCTTGAGTAAGCGTATAAATCCTTTCATAATCTTGAAATAGTTTATGATGAAGTGACGTAAGAATTTTTCCTTCCCTTGCAAATGTTGGAGCTATAATATGGATTGTGGTATAGGTAATTCAATAATTTCCTTTAACTTATTGAGATCAAACCTAATCCCATGATTGGAGACAATGAATCCAAAAAGTATTCCAGACTTGATAAAAAATACGCATTTATGTGGATTCAAATGGATGTTGTAGAACCTACACCTAGCGAATATTTCTCTAAGATGAGCAAGGTGTTGATCTCGTTTCTTGGAATGAGAAGGAATATCATCCGAGTAAGCTTGAATAATGTGTCTGATATCGTGAAATTCATAGTCCATGGCCTTTTGAAATGTGGCTCCAACATTCTTGAGACCTAACAGGAGTTTTTGATACGCAAATGTGCCTGAAGGACAAATGAAGGCGATTTTATGTTGGCCATCCTTTTTAATCGCGATCTAGTTATATCGTGAAAGGCCATCCATAAAGGAGAAACATTCATGTCCAGCAAAATCATCGATAATATGATCTATAAACAGAGTAGGATAATTGTCTTTTGGACATGCCACGTTCAGATCACGATAATTGACATAGACTCAAATGGTGCATTTTTTCTTATATATGAGAAATAGATTGGAGACCCATTCTATTAAAGGAACGAGATAGATGAAACCAGTGTGTAAGATGTTTTTGACTTCTATCTTGATAGCTGCTACTTTTCAAGGGTGGATAGGTTGGAGTCTTTGCCAAACAGGCTTCGCATTGTCATAAATCTTGATTTCGTGCTTGACTATAGAAGGATCTATGTCAGGAATCTTATCACAAGAACAAGAAAAAACATTGCTTAAATCCTTAAAAATGGATGTGAAGCATGCAATTTCCTCTAGACTACAATCTTCTCTAATCTGTATATTTTCCACGATACCATTTTGAACGAGATATCTATGAGCATAGTCTCAGAAAGCTTCCCCATGTTTCCTTCTACATCGATAGTTTGAACAGTCGTATACATGGATGGAAAAATCTCAGGTGGGTCAAAAGTGTAGGTTTTAACCATGTACATAAATTATCTACAAATGAATCTTAAAACATAAAATAAACAATAGCGAGAGAATAAAACATAAAATAGATATAAACATAGATTTTCCCCTAGATCCAAAATCGGGACTACCAGCTTTATTTTTCATTATATTCCTTTTAGTATTACAACACATATATATACATGCTGAATCATTCATAAGCCCCAATCCATTAACCCTAGATTAGAACATAACCATAGTTCCCCTGATCGGATCTACAAAATGCCAGGGGCCGAAAACCATCATGCCCCAAAACCATGTGCAAACCCATGCACAAAACCATGGGCGAGTCCGCCCACTGAAAAATCGTGGAAATAATATAACACATACCCAAAAAAAAGGCGGGATTTTTATAGTGGCAGTGTGTGAATCAAACATCAGAGTGCAGTGGTGAAACTCACCCCAAGGTTGTTCTTCTAGAGACATGATCTCTCAAATAGCTTCGTCCGAAGGTAGGAATTCATCAAGGAGATCTTTAGAAGGAATTGTGTTGGGCGAGAGGGTGGTATCATTGGAAGAAACCAAATTAGTGGAGGGTTTAGATGCTAATTAGATGGCTTGATAAGCCAACTCAGATTGTGAAAGTGGCATCTGATCTCCATAGGAATCAATTTCTGAAGGTTTTGGTAGGATCCATGGGTTGAGAGCTCGTGTGACTAATCGTGGAAATAAGATAACACATACCCAACATTCTCCCACTTATTAGTTTCTTTCCACTGGGGGCCATAAGAGAGCTTAGTCATTAGTCCAGCTCTACAACACCCATTGTTTCTCTACACTAAGAGAACTTCTGAGTGCTCATAGACTTTGTCAATGCATTTGAACATTCTTCAAAGTGTCCACCTTTACTAGCAACGCCCTTTTATCCTCAACCATATATATCACAAAGTGATATTGAACATAAATGTGATTTGTCTTTGAATGATAATAAGGGTTCTTAGCCAAGAAAATTTCACTTTGGCTATCACAGTCTATCCTTATAGCTCGTTGCACCAACCTCATAATTGAATACAATCTCTGCAACCAAACTGTCTCCTTGCTTGCATGAGTGGTTGCCATGTATTTTACCTCTATAGTTGAAAGAGACACTACAGACTTTCTTTTACTCATCCAACTGACTGCACCTCCAAATAGGCTAAACACATACCCACTTGTAGATCTTCTTTGGTCTAGATCTCTATCCTAGTCTGCATCAACAAAACCACGGATGTCCAAAACTCTTTCCAATCCTATTCTTCCCTGGTAGCACAAACCATAATCACTAGTGCCACACAAATATATGAAAACCCGCTTCATTGTTGTCCAATGCTCATTCCCTAGTTTTGACAAAAACCTGCTCAATACTCCCACTGCATGTGCAATATCTGGTCTATTACAGACCATTGCATACATCAGGCTACCCACTTCACTTACATATGAAACACGAGACATATCTTCCTCTTCTTCTTCTGTCTTGGGACACTGCTCAGAAGATAACTTTACACCTACATGAATAATAACCTTCACTGGTTTACTATCCTACATATTGAACCTCTACAATATTGTCTCAACATACTTCCTCTAGTTTAACCAGAGCTTCCTCTTTTCCCGATCTCTCTTAATTTCCATGCCCAAAATATATTTTGCAGCACCAAGATCCTTCATGTCAAATTTTGATAACAATTGGGTCTTCAAATCTTGGATAATTTCTTTGTCATTTCCAACCAACAACATATCATCCACATACAAGGCCAAATAAATAACATGGTCACCAATTAATTTAAAATAAACATAGTGATCCTCTTTGCTTCTGGTGAAGTCAAGTCCCCGTATATAGGTATCAAATTTCTTATACCACATCCTTGGTGACTTTTTTAACCCATACAGATACTTTTTTAACCTGCATACCAATTATTTCTTACCCTTCACCATAAAGCCTCCAAGTTGCTTCATGTAGATCTCCTCTTCCAGATCCCCATGAAGAAATTTTGTCTTCACATCCATCTATTCTACCTCAAAAGCAAATGCATCAACAAAAAATAAAAATAATCTAATAAAAGTAACCTTGGAAATAGGAGAAAAAATATCACCAAAATCAATTCCCGACACCCGGGAATAACCTTTTTCTACCAATTGAGGTTTGTATTTCTCCAGCTTGCCTTCTACATTCATCTTCTTCTTAAACACCCATTTTCCCCCGATGGGCTTCCTTCCAACCGACAATTCCACCAGATCCCATGCCTCATTTTTTTGTAAGGATGCCATTTCATCAACCATGGTCTCCTTCTAGATTTTTCCATATTTTGAATCCACTACCTCCCTGACAATTTTGGGATCATCATCAGTGATAATTAAAGAAAAATTGGAACAAAAAGCAAATGGAATATACCTTTTTGGTTTTCTTCTTTCCTGAACTGATCTTCTTAGAACTGGAGTTTGTGTCTCTTCCTCTTCTGAATCGTGTTCTGTTGTAGAGTCATATTCATCCTCCTTTAGCTAAAACTGTGTCTTCTCAGATTCCTTTGGTAGGATTTCATGTTTAACAGCATATTTCACCTCTCTAAACACCACATCTTGGTTGTACACAACCTTCCTTGTTTCTGGGTTCCAAAGCTTGTAACCTTTTAAACCATCCTTATACCCAATAAAGATGAATCTTTAAGATTTAATATCCAACTTAGTCATTTTCTCCTTTGGAACATCTACATATCCATCACATCCAAATACCCTCATATGTGAAAGAGAGGTTTTCTTACTAGTCCATACATCATGTGGAGTCTTATCCTCCAATGTTGATAAAGGTGATTTGTTAACCAGGTAACATGCATTCTCCACTGCCTCTGCCCAAAATTCTTGTCCTAACCTGGTACCACTGAGCATGCTTCTTGCCCTTTCCATCAACATTTTGTTCATTCTTTCTGCAACTCCATTTTTCTGAAGTGTGTATAGAGTAGTGTTCTATCGTGCTTTACCACCCTTCTTACAAAATTCTTCAAATTCATTCTTGCATAACACTCCACCATTATCTGTCCTCAACACCTTTAGCTTCTTCTCTGTTTGGTTTTCCACCAGAGCCTTAAATTCTTTAAATTTGTCAAAGACTTCATATTTCTTCCTTAAGAAATATATTTATGTATTCCTTGAGAATTCATCTATGAATGAAACATAGTACACAAAATTTCCCAGTGATGGAACCGACATAGGTCCAAAAACATAATTATGCACAAGCTCTAATATCTTGTTCACCCTCTTAGCACCAAAAGGAAAACTCACATGATTTTGCGTCCCATATACAAAATGTTCACATAAATCGAAATCTAGAGAGAAATTATACATACCTTCTACAATACCATTACCATGTAGTATCTGAAGGCCCTTATCTGCAATATTTCCAAGACTTTGATGCCATAGCATGGTATTTTCTACAAAGACCACTAGGCTTGCCGCTCCACTTTTAGGAACCACAGAACTATTGTACCCATCAATAACAGCGCTACCCTAAAGCTTATACAAAGTTCTAATATGAACTCCCCACATTAATACTAGTTCTCCCCAAACCATCTTGCATGTATCCTTCTCGAACACTGTTTTTACACCTGCATCTTCCATCTTGCTTACAGAAATCAAATTTTTGGCCAATGCAGGAATATGAAGAACACCAAGAAGTGATCTAATCCTTCCACCTTGCAGCTTCAACTTTAAATTTCCACGTCCAATGATTATGGCCTTCCTATCATCCCTTAAGAAGACATCACCACCATCATACTTCTCATACTCACAGAACCACTCCCTATGGGGTGTGAAGTGAAATGATGCACTTGATTCAATCAACCATGCCTCATAATCTACATGTGTATTTGAAGAAGAAGCCAAATACACATCCCCACCTTCATCTGAGGTGGGTTTTGCCTCTGCAAAAGGAGCATCATCAGATCCCTTTCCTTTCTTAGGAGCTTTAGATCTACAGTCCTTTTTCTATTGCCCTCCCTTTTTGCATTTTTAGCACACCTTTACAAAATTTCCTGGAGATTTAGATATCCCTCTATATTTAGATCTTCCACTCAAAAACTTATTTTTGTTTCTGTTCTGAGACCTTCCTCGTACAGATAAGGCATATCCATTCTAGCCCTCCATATTTCTCTGTCTCATTTCCTTCAACAACAAGGCATAATATTGAAGGCGTTTAGATGCTCTGTCATCGAATCTCCATCCTTCATCCTCAGGTTATACAAATTTTTCTGCAAGAACAATTTATTCACCAGAGACTTAGATTGGTACAAAGTCCCTAGCTTTTCCCACAAAGTATTCATCGTAGCTTCCCTAGATAATTCAACGATACCAAATCTGAGATACATAACCATATTGTGCTCTTTACCTTCCGATCCAACTTCTTCCAGTCTTCATCTGAAATTGTCGTTGGTTTAGTACTAGGATCTACCGCGATCCAGTGATATTTATCCACTAGCAGATCCTCCATATTGAGCTTCCAAAACTAAAAACTCTGACCATTAAATTTCTCGATCTATATATTTCCAGTGCTCACCATCTTCTTTCACCGCAAGAATCGATCCCATAGATCTCCCACTGAATAGGGTCTACTACAAGCCTAAGCGAAAAACCCCTCAACAGGAAAGGAATCCCCTTGAATCCGAAACAACTCTGATACCAAATGCAAGTTTTAACCCTGTACAAAAATTATCTGCAAACGAATATTAAAACATAAAATAAAAAATAACGAGAATAAAACATAAAGCAGATATACACAAAGATTTTCCCTTGGATCCAAAATCGGGACTACCGGCTTTATTTTTCATTATATTTGTTTTAGTGTTACAACATATATATATATATATATATATATATACATGACGAAGAATTCATGAACCTTAATCCATTAACCCTGTATTAGAACATAACCGTAGTTCCCTTGACCGGATCTACAAAATACCAGGGGATGAAAACCATCATGCCCCAAAACCATGTGCAAACCCATGCACAAAACCATGGGTAGGTCTGCCCACTAAAAAATAGGGTCAAATTTTTTTTTTCTAGGGGTGCCACCCTAGATCCCATGCAGGGGGTTTCCTCCCCCCCTGTAGTGCCCAGGGCAATGTATAGAGGGGGTTACCTTTCCCCATGTGACCCCCCCATGCGTTTTAATAATCATGGAAAGAATATAACACATACCCAACAAAAAGGCAGGATTTGTATAGTGGCGCGTCTGAGTCAGACATCGAAGCATAGTGGTGAAACTCACCCGAAGGTCATTCTTCTAGAGACATGATCTCTCGAATAGCTTCATCCAAAGGTAGGACTTCATCGAGGAGATCTTTAGAAGGAAATGTGTTTAGCGAGAGGGTAGTACCATTGGTCGAAACTGAAGCAGTGGAGGGTTTAGATGCTAATTGGATGTCTTGATAAGCCAACTTAGATGGTGAAAGTGGCATCTGATCTACGTAGGAATCAATTTATGAAGATGTCGGTAGGATCTATGGGTTGATAGAGCCATTCGAGATGGTGGATATCTGTAATATTCCCAATTATCCATGAGCTAGTTGGAATATTAAATTTTGTTTTGCTTTCTTGTTTGATGAATAAGACGATAATGGAGATCCATAAATCTCCTTAAATAAGAATAAAATCAATGCCAATGTGGAAACAAGACATCTTGGAAGCTTAATTGAGCACCCTTAGGTGTGAAAAGGGGCTAGAACACCTTGAATGGGTCAACTTTGACCAAATTAACAGCGTTGTCATGGAGTAGTGGAATTCAATGAGGGACAACGCAGTTTTAGATGGAGAATCTTTTCATGGAAGTAGTGTCATAAATGAATGGGGCTTAGGGTTAGAAATCTCATTTCTTATATAAGGAAGAGGATGGCAGCCATATTTCATTATGAACTAGTGTATGATATTTCTGAATATATGGTCTGTTTAGTCATATAGCTTTCTTTGGCTGTTTAGCTAGGATTGCAGTGTTGTTTAGCACAGGGTGTTCATGATCAGGAATCCCACCTCTTTCTTTGAGAGGCCTCTTGGAAGAGCATTGTACTTTAATTCCACATTCAGGATTTAGGCCAAGCTTCATCTTTCATCTACAACATAGATCCTATTGAGGGTTGAGTTTTTTTGCAGGTTACAGCAGTGGAGAACATCTTTGGGTCACTTCAGTGCTTATTTTCAGTGGATAAGGGTTCCTTTCAATTGGGAGGATAGTAAGGAAGGCCCTTGAGCCTTATTGTAGCATTTGGCATTAGGCCACTTATTTATTTGCCCCTACATCATAGTTTCTCTCTTGGATTGTGTTATTTTGAGGGAGGAGTTGCAGGGTGTTTTCAGTAAACCATTTGGGGAGGAGGTTTTCTAGTGAAGGGATCAGCCTTTCATCTAGAGGATCTAGTGGAGGAGGCTGTATTATTTTTCATATCATATCAGCCCCATTTTTCCTATTCATATGTTGTAGTGAATCTTCTGCCCTAGGGCTTTGATTAAGATCTTGTACATTGGTGTATTGTTGAAAACCCTTTTGGGGGTTCTTCATTGGAGGTTGTACAGAGCCTAGATATGTAATTTTTGTATCTTTTGAGGCATATATCAGCCCATGATATTTTCATTTTCATTTTCTATAGTAGTGCACTTTATGACTGCATTGTAGCAGTCTTCCGGCATTTTGATATATAGTAGTAGCACCTCTTTTGAGGGTTTTTTCCATTAGAGGCTTGTTATATCTTGTATTATGGTATGTAGCCCATTATTTTACACTTATATGCTAATTTTACAATGAATGGAAGGTCTCCATATTGGCCTCTTTCTTTTATATGATGTTTAACACTGCTATTCCAACATTTTGCACTATATTCCTTCCTCTCCCATTTGGGAATATTACAGTGGTATCAGAGCCTAATATTGGCACAGCCTATGCATCTTGAAAAGCCAATATGTCATCAGAAGAAGGAGATCCTCTCACAGATAGAGAGAAGAGGTATCTTAGAAGAAGACACCAAAATTTTGATTATACAAATGATAAAGAAGACAAGGGTAAAGCCCCTTTCTCAAGAGAAGATGAAGAGAAGAAGTTTCCTAAGATTCTTCTCAAGACTATGCAAAACATTTCTAGAGAAATAAAGGAGAATAGGATGGATAGATACAAGGAATTCCCTAAAGTATTTCAACATGGTGAAGGCTCTATAATTTCTCATCACTGGAGTGATCAACCAGTGTAGCAACAACAAGTTTCCCAACGCTCTACAATGCCTAAATTTTTAGCAGTGGGAAATGAAGGGTTTCAAGAACAAGAAAATCTTGAAGACTATTTCATGGAGTATGAGTCTCAATATCAGAGATTTAAATACCACTTGATTTTTCAAGAATTTTTTCATATCAAGGACAATAGGAGACCCAGACATTATAATAGAGGTAGAGGATTCATTCAGAATCATGATCTACACCACACTATGGGAAATTTTTTCTTACCCAACTTTGATGGGTCATCTAAATGCACTGCCAAATCATGGGTAGAGAAGCCTTACATCTACTTCCAGCTAAACAAAGTACCAGAGATGGAGGCCATTAAGATAGCAGTGCTTCACCTTGAGGGTGAAGCATATGATTGGTGGTTCCATGGCTTGTCTACGTTGGTTCATGCCAATGTGACTGCATATTCATATTTCACAAGAAGGTTGGTGGATAGGTTTGATAGAAGAGATCCTGAGACACCATTCATGGGGCTAGCAAAGCTCAAACAATAAGGTAATCCAAAAACTTATATTTCTAAATTTCTTAAAATTTTTGTTATGGTTCCTGATTTATCTGCAACAAGAAGGGTCTATATGTTTGTTCATGGGTTAGAAGAACCTCTTCATGGGTTTTTTAAGTCTACCAAGCCCACTACCCTTCAATATTCCATTGAAAGGGCTAGAGATCTACAAGATGTCTTGCCAAAAGAAAAGGAAAAATTTCAGTAAAAGCCCTCTTTCCCATCAAAGGGAAAATATGAGAAGGCTCCTTTCACAAAAGAGAGCCAAAATTAAAAACCTCTTAATGATGATGTCCAAAAATATTTGAGGAGGAGGAAGCTTTTCTTCACATGCCAAGAATAATGGGAACCCAGACATAGATGTGCAACTAGAAAGTCACACTACATAGAGGTCTCTTAGATGATGAGGAGGAAGAAGAAGAGGAACCAAAAAGAGGTCATAGCTCTGGCACAACAGGAGATGATCCATCACCATCAGGAGATGGGAATGGAGCATTTTATCCAATTGGAGGGGCTTTTGTATCATTGAGAGGAGTACCCAATTACTTGACCTTGAGGGTTCAAGGTTCCATATTAGATTAGAGGGTTTCTATTTTGATTGATAGTGGGGCTACCCACAATTTTATTGATGCCCAACTAGTGCAGAGGATGGCAATACCCATAGATGATTTTGATGGATTTTCTATTTTGGTCCCAGGAGATAGAACTATGCAGTGCATGAATTATGTTCCATCCTTATCTGTCACCACGGGGACATATACATTGACTAATCATTTCTTTGTGGTTGACATACCTGACACCATTGTGATATTGGGTGTGCAGTGGTTGATTACTTTGGGGAAGGTCACCACAAATTAGGAGACTTTACAGATGGAATGGGTGGATAGAACGAGTGGTAAAACTTAGATGATTAGGGGCATGCACACATATCCCTCACATAAAAATTCCACACAGGAAAAAAATATGGAGTTTCACAGTGGAAATAAGGACCTAATAGTCCCATCTATTATGCACATGACTTTGGCCCATGGGACATTATTTTTTAGTGGAAAACCACCTAAGAGGCCACCTGATCCAGTTTTTGTGAGGCATGTCTCACATCATGATGCACCATTCATTTATCTAGGAGGAATGGGGGCATTGGGAGGTCATGGTACAGTACTGATGTAATATTCCAAATTTGGACTACTTAGCAAGACAGGCTTGAAAAACAAATTTTTTAGGGATGTGTGCTTGAAAATACAATACCAGCACTTGGATCCCTTAGATCAGAGTATATAAGACTAACATCCAAGAGGAGGCTCAAAATAAATCACTCTAGGTGGGTTAAACATATCTCCCACACCTAATTGTCTTTAGAAAATTGCCCAATGAAGGGGTGCAGCAGTATAAAACACAATACTAGAGTAGAAGAAAGTTAATAACCCTAATATGTGTTTAAAAACACCTCAGCAACAATTTTATGTACAAAATAAAGAAGTAATATTAATTCTACTGACAAAGGATGGGGAAAAGCGGTGATTTATGCCCTAAAATGAGTGTATTCAGCAATCTGCATAAAAATAATAAAAATAGCAGTATTTTATTTTATCTTAGGTCATGTAGGATTCCCATGTCAAATTTCAGGTCAAAAAAATGATCCTAGCTATATTAAATAGTTCCTACAATCTCGACTAGGCCTAAAAACCCTGATTCCCCATGACTTGAAGTATGCAGAATTTTACTGAAGCATGGATAGTGTAATTTCTGAAGGTGAAAGTTTTAATATAGTGTGAGAAAAAGGAAATCAAGCCTATTCTATGGCCTAATAAATATACAAGAGAAGTACATGCATTTACAATGATTACAAGCCTCAAATAGGTGCTGCAACAGTATATTGAACCAGGAAAGCTTCTCAACGTAAATTTCAAGAGGCTAAAGCTTATTTTTATTAAATTTCAGATATATAACAGATCTGCATACAAAATGGTAGATCTATTGCAGATATTTATACAAAAGGGACTTTATAATACACTCCCCTTGGGGATCTCAGCAAATGATCAACAACAGTGAGTAGATCTGAGATCTAAGTCATAGTTCTGCAGTAGTATTCAGAAATTCTATTGTAAATACATTAGAAAATAAATCATATCTGAAGGGTACATGGATTGGTTGGCCAATCCATGGATCACCACAGTGAAAGGAAAGATCCTTTCCACTAGAGATCTCTCCTCCAGGAGAACTCCAAAACCTCTGCAACTCTGCTCTTCAAGATTTACGCAGATCAGGGAGAGAAAATACATAGTTGATGATAGTATACACTTTGGCCTGATTCCAAGATCTGAAACTGGAGCTCAACCGATGGATGCACTCTTCCAGGAGGTTAAAAGACACACTCACTAAGAAGAGGGTCCAATATAAGCTAGATTTGAACAGATCTAGTGTTCCACTTGCTGCAGCTCACTTAGAAAATGAAAACCTCAATGGATTTACGCTGCCAAAGAGAGATGGAGCTTGTCCATATGCCAGATAGTGGAGAAGAAGCACAAAAACCTCCAAGAGCTACTCAATGGAAGGATGGAGAACCCCCAATAGGAGATCCTCAATAGTCTCTTGCTAAACAGCCCAGAGAGCTAGAATTTTTCTAAGTAGACATAATTCTCCAAAATCATAATACATTCAAAAACCCCTCTCTTGAGCCTTCTCCTTCCTTTTATAAGATGAGGATGTGCAAAACCCTAAACCACCTCCAAAACTTTAGCTCCTTTCACATGAAGCTCCTCCATCTAAAACTGCGCTGAGCCTCTAGATGGTTCAATGAATCTAGACAGAACTAAGATTTGGTCTTGTTGACCCAGTCAATTGTCTCAATCCTATTTCACACACAAGTGGATTTTATTAAAATGGCCCATATTTATCCTTTTTCACATTGGGCATGTATTTATTCTTTGATATAAGGAGTTTTACATGTCCTCCATTAGTCATTTATTCATAAACATGAAAAGAAAAGTAAAACAAGGAAAAAATGAATATTCCTATTAGCTTGGGATAATTTAGGAACATTACAGTCCTCCCCTCCCAAATGTTGCTTGTCCTCAAGCAACTGCAAGGATAGAACTGAAGGATGTCCCCTCCCCCTACCGTAGCATCCACATATGATGATCTCCTCCAAATAATGAGATGTTGTGTCAACAATGAATCTCCATATTACCTCTCCCAAGCATGCAAGTTATATGAATAGCTATCATCATGAATAAGTAGAGTACTAAATAAGGCAATAAGGTGTTTCCTAGAGGCTCCCTTGAGGGGTGGGATTTGAAATGTATTGGGAAACAACATTCCCATGTGGATCCTCCATCCCCAAGCAATCACCCACACAAAATGAGGCACCTCCCAACATGGAAACTCTTGAAAATGTTCCTCCACCTTGAGCTCCCGCAAAATAGGTGGGCTGAAAATCTGCACATGGTAGACAAGATAGCCTACCCCACGTTGTTCTCCTCTCCACTTAAGATAAGTGTAGAGTGAAAAATGATCTTGGGCTGCAAGGATATTTCCCTCAAGTGGCATCATGAATATTAGATCTGTAAAGATCCTCCCTCCAACGGTGTAAAACCAGTTAGCCGAAGATGTTTCATATGTGATGGATATAAGAGTATCATCATAAGGCTTCCCATCACACACATGGTTCACCTCCAAGAGAAACAAGTGTTTGGATATGGTGGCCACAACTCTTCCCATGTTCCTATTAGAACATGTACTCCAGAAGATGTGGGAACCTACTTCCCAAAAGGACACATCCAAACCATGTGCCTCACTCAACATCATGTCTCCCATCAAGATAAAAGCAAGACCATCCATTGAAAACATGATTATCACCATCATGAAGGAAATACTGAAGGTCCTATGTGATGCAAGAAAGTACCAATAGTTCCCCAAGTCTTCACAGCACAGTTTTACAAACTGTTGCTTTAGTAGAATACATGGCAAATTGTTTCCCGTTAAATGGCTAATCATATGAATCAAATGAACATACATGTAAGATAAACATATTTTCCCGAGGCCACATAAGAGATGGCTATCTCCATCATATAATTTGGACCAATATATATCATGGAGTTCAGTGAATAGCTTGCCCTCTTGTGGAGCAATGCACTGCCAAAGATGGTAAGAGGATGCAAGCAAAAGCTCTCACCATATGTTGGAAGCAAGAAGATGCATGGATCCATGAATGAATCCTTAATAATAGTTTGGCATACTCCCATGAAGGGGGATGAACCAAGTGCTACATGAAAGTCCTTCTCCTCATGCTTGGAAACCCAAGTCAAGAAAAGCACACCACAGTAATAGATGTCTCCATCTACCACTTCATCTTCTTCACCTCCTCTTTGCTCACCAAGTGCATCGAATGAGAAGTGATCCTGGGAATACTCCATCAATAAATCCCAGCTCCAGAGTGACAACGTTGTTGGCCTATGCAAATAGGCTCCCATCAACACATAGCTCCAATATTTTACATGCAGAATGTCAAAGGCATCTTCCATAATGCTGCTACATATGAGAAGTCCTTCCCATGAAGAAATACCTTCTTGAACATCTAAGGAAAAGGAGTAATCCCTTTGCACTATGATAGTGCCATCTTCTACTCCTGCAACATCATGAAAAATGTGAGAGAAAATCTGCCCTTGCTCTCTCAAGAACATCCTAAGCAACAAAATCTTTTGCTGCCTCTTTATACTCCAATCATCAAGATCATGTAGTGAAAACATGGTTATTGACATGAATAATGTTATGTCAACACAATGTGTCCATACTCCTTGCTGCCCCATGATGCAAGTATCCTGCCACATACCCTTGGAAAGAAGATGATGACCAAATTCTTTCAAGAGTAACCAACGCAACCATGCCTCCTGCTACCCGGTATCATAGATCTGAAAGTAGCTCACCAACTTCTTGCTCTTCACCCACACCCATATATCCACATATGGGTGCCTTCCATCTTGCTCTTCCTTAGAACTCTCCCAAGGAATACTGTCATTCTCCCAAATCAGATTTCTGCTCGTGCATTTCATGGGATGTTGAAATGCCATCTTCTCAAGGATCAATGTGACCCCATAAGGACCCAAATAGGTGGTAGGAAACAACCTCCCATCATGATGTGTATGGATCAAGGAGTTCCCAACACACACATGAGAGATGTTATCCATCCGAAGATGTCCCCCATCATCTATCTATTCCTCCTTGAATCCATGAAGATCCAAGGGTGAGAAGGGAAGATCCTCCTCAAACTGTTGAAGAACTTTGCACTCCATGATGCGTTGAAGTGCACCTCCAGTGAATTCTTCCCATGAGGCCTTCTCCTCATGCATGGCCTTCCAAAACCAAAGGGGCCTTGGATTTGCTACAAGTAGAAGTTTCTCTTTGAGCAGGGGTGTGCTCATTGAGAAAGGTTCATCTAGAAAGGAGAAAGGGTTTCTCACTTCAAGATGTCTACCATCCATCATTCCATCCTCTATTGCTTCATGAATGAATCTTCCATGTGAAATCTCCAATGAGGAATGGTTCCTCTCTTCTTCCTTATTTCCTTTGCACAACACAGTGCGACTCTATTTCTCTAAATCAGCATCATGCAAAGATGTAGATCCCTTCATACAATGTGCTGAAATGACAATAGATGGATTTTTAATCATGCCTTGGTGAGAAGTAGAAGCAAGAGCTTCTTCCTCAACTGTGTTGTCCTCCTCCATTGAACATGAAGGCTGCTCCTCCAAGGTTGTGACAGTGCTGGTACAAGTCTCCTCCCATTCAAACTTCTTGAGGTCTTCTTCAATACCTCTCATAGTTTGGAAAAGAAGTAGGGAGATCTCCTCTTCCGTCATTCTTCCAAGTGGTGGAGTCATACTTTTATTTTCTATGTACAATCCCTTTTCTTTGTGAGGGTAGGAATTGCATGGGTCTTCCTCTCCTTCTTGAAACCTTCTATAGGTCTCATTGTAGCTTCCTTCTTCTTGAAACCCCCTTAGAGTTTCATTGTCTTCTTCCTCCTTGGTCTATCTAACCTCTTTGGAGAGGATCTTCTTAGATATGAAAATAGATGAGAATAAACTCATCCTCTCCATCATTATGATCTCTTCTTCTTCTCTTTATCCTTTTGATATCTGGATCTCACAGGCTGAGCCAGAGATCATGCTTTGATACCAGTGTAATATTCCAAATTTAGACTACTCAGCAAGACACACCTGAAAAACATATTTTTCATGGATGTGTGCTTGAACAGCCTATACCAGCCCTTGGTTCCATTATATCATAGTATCTAAGACCGACATCCAAAAGGAGGCTCAAAATAAATCACTCTAGGTGGGTTAAACAGATCTCCCACACCTAGTTCTCTTCAGAGAATTGCCCAATGAAGGGCTGCAACAATATAAA
This sequence comes from Pinus albicaulis, assembly GCA_034641835.2. Lineage (NCBI taxonomy): Eukaryota > Viridiplantae > Streptophyta > Pinopsida > Pinales > Pinaceae > Pinus > Pinus albicaulis. The sequence continues at coordinate 1,183,233,090 of CM076584.1, forward strand.
AAAAAATACTATAGTAGCAGTGAGATAATAACCCTGATATGTGTTTAAAAACACCTCAACAGAAATTTTATGTACAACAGCAAGAAGTAAGATTAATTCTACTGACAAAGGATGGGGAAAAGCAGTGATTTATGACCTAAAATGAGTGTATTCAGCAATATGCGTAAAAATAAGGAAAATTGCGATAGGTTATTTTATATTAGGTCGTGTAGGACTCCCATGTCAGATTTAAAATCAAACAAATAATCCTATCTATATTAAACAGTTCCTACAATCCCGACTAGGCTTAAAAACCCTGATTCCCCATCACTTGAAGTATGCAGAATTTTACTGAAGCATGGATAGCATAATTTATAAATGTGAAAGTTGTAATATATTGTGAGAAGCAATATACAAGAGAAATACAGGCATTTACAATGATTACAAGCCTCAAATAGGTGCTGCAACAGTATGTTGAACCAGGAAAGCTTCTCAGCATAAGTTTCAAGAGGCTGGAGCTTATTTTTATTACATTTTAGATATATAACATATCTGCATACAAAATGGTAGATATATTGTATATATGTATACATAAGGGACTTTATAATACACTCCCCTTGGGGATCTCAACAAATGATCAACAACAGTGAGTAGATATGAGATCTAAGTCACAGTTCTACAGTAGTATTTAGAAATTCTGCAGTAAATACATTAGAAAATAAATTATATCTGAAGGGTACATAGATTGGTTGGCCAATCCATGGATCACCAGAGTGAAAGGAAATATCCTTTCCATTAGAGATCTCTCCTCTAGGAGAACTCCAAAACCTCTGCAACTCTGCTCTTCAAGATTTACGCAGATCAAGGAGAGAAAATGCGTAGTTTATGATAGTATGCACTTTGGCCTGATGCCAAGATCTGAAACCAGAGCTCAACCGATGGACGCACTCTTCCAGGAGGTTAAAAGACACACTCATTGAGAAGAGCTTCTAATATAAGCTAGATCTGAACAGATCTAGTGTTCCACTTGCTGCAGCTCACTTAGAAAATGAAACCCTCACTGGATTTACACTTCCAAAGAGAGATGGAGCTTGGCCATATGCCAGATAGTGGAGAAGAAGCACAAAACCCTCCAAGAGCTACTCAATGGAAGGATGGAGAACCCCCAACAGGAGATCCTCAATAGTCTCTTGCTAAACAACCTAGAGAGCTAGAATTTGTCTAAGCAGACATAATTCTCCAAAAGAATAACACATTCAACAACCCCTCTCTTGAGCCTTCTCCTTCCTTTTATAAGACGAGGATGTGAAAAACCCTAAACCACCTCCAAAACTTTAGCTCCTTTCACATGAAGCTCCTCCATCTAAAACTGCGCTGAGCCTCTAGATGGTTCAATGAATCTAGACAAAACTGAGATTTGGTCCTGTTGACCCAGTCAATTGTCTCAATCCTGTTTCACACACAAGTGGATTTTATTATAATTTCCCAGATTTATCCTTTTTCACATTGGGCATGTATTTATTCTTTGATCTAAGGATTTTTACATGTCTTCCATTATTCATTTATTCATAAACATGAAAAGAAAAGTAAAACAAGGAAAAATTGAATATTCCTATTAGCTTGGGCTAATTTAGGAACATTACAGTCCTCCCCTCCCAAATGTTGCTTGTCCTCAAGCAACTACAAGGATAGAACTGAAGGATGTCCCCTCCCCCTATGGTAGCATCCACATATGATTATCTCCTCCAAATAATGAGATGTTGTGTCAACAATGAATCTCCATATTACCTCTCCCAAGCATGCAAGTTAGCTGAATAGCTATCATCATGAATAAGTAGAGTACTCAAGAAGGCAATAAGGTGCTACCTAGAGGCTCCCTTGAGGCATGGGATTTGAAATGTATTGGGAAACAACATTCCCATGTGGATCCTCCATCCCCAAGCAATCATCCACACAAAATGAGTCACCTCCCAACATGGAAACTCCTGAAAATGTTCCTCCACCTTGAGCTCCCACAAAATAGGTGGGCTGAAAATCTACACATGGTAGACAAGATAGCCTACCCCACACTATTCTCCTCTCCACTTAAGATAAGTGTAGATTTTAAATTGATCTTGGGCTGCAAGGATATTTCCCTCAAGTGGCATCATGAAGATTACATCTGCAAAGATCCTCCCTCCAACGCTGTAAAACTAGTTAGCCCAAGATGTTTCATATGTGATGGATAGAAGAGTATCATCATAAGGTATCCCATCACACACATGGTTCACCTCCAAGAGAAACAAGTGTTTGGTTATGGTTGCCACAACTCTTCCCATGTTCCCATTAGAACATGTACTGCAGAAGATGTGGGAACCTACTTCCCAAAAGGACACATCCAAACCATGTGCCTCACTCAACGTCATGTCTCCCATCAAGATAAAAGCAAGACCAGCCATTGAAAACATGATTATCACCATCATGAAGGAAATACTGAAGGTCTTATGTGATGCAAGAGAGTACCAACAGTTCCCCAAGTCTTCACAGCGTAGTTTTACAAACTGCTGCTTCAACAAAATACATGGCAAATTGTTTCATGTTACATGGTTAATCATATGAATCAAATGAACATACATGTAAGGAAAACATATTTTCCCAAGTCCACATAAGATATGGATATCTCCATCATATAATTTGGCCCAATGTAGATCATGGAGCTCAATGAATAGCTTTCCCTCTTGTGGAGCAATGTGCTGCCAAAGATGGTAAGAGGATGCAAGCAAAAGCTCTCACCATATGTTGGAAGCAAGAAGATGCATGGATCCATGAATGAATCCTCAATAATATTTTGGCATAATCCCATGTAGGGGGATGAACCAAGTGATGCATGAAAGTCCTTCTCTTCATGCTTGGAAACCCAAGTCAAAAAAAGCACACCACAGTAATAGATGTCTCCATCTACCACTTCATCTTCTTCACCTCCTCTTTTCTCACCAAGTGCATCGAATGAGAAGTGATCTTGGGAATACTCCATCAATAAATGCCAGCTCCAAAGTGACAACGTTGTTGGCCTATGCAAATAGGCTCCCATCAACACATAGCTCCAATCTTTGACATGCAGAATGTCAAAGGAATCTTCCATAATGATGCTACATATGAGAATTCCTTCCCATGAAGAAAGTCCTTCTTGAACATCTAAGGCCAAGGAGTAATCCCTTTGCACTATGATAGTGCCATATTCTACTCTTGCAACATCATGAAAACTGTGAGAGAAAATCTGCCCTTGCTCTCTCAAGAACATCCCAAGCAACAAAATCTTTTGCTACCTCTTTATACTCCCATGATCAAGATCATGTAGTGAAAACATGGTGATTGACATGAATAATTTTATCTCAACACAATGTGTCCATACTCCTTACTGCCCCATGATGCAAGTATCCTGCCACATACCCTTGGAAAGAAGATGATGACCAAATTCTTTCAAGAGTAACCAACGTAGCCATGCCTCCTACTGCCCGGTATCATAGATCTGCAAGTAGCTCACCAACTTCTTGCTCTTCATCCACACCCATACATCCACATGTGGGTGCCTTCCATATTGCTCTTCCTTAGCACTCTCCCAAGGAAGACTGTCATTCTCCCAAATCAGATTTCTGCTCTTGCATTTCATGGGATGTTGAAATGCCATCTTCTCAAGGATCAATGTGACCCCATAAGGACCCAAATAGGTGGTAGGAAAAAAACTCCCATCATGATGTGTATGGCTCAAGGAGTTCCCAACACACACATGATAGATGTTATCCATCCAAAGATGTCCTCCATCATCTATCTATTCCTCCTTGAATCCATGAAGATCCAAGGGTGAGAAGGGAAGATCCTCCTCAAACTGTTGAAGAACTTTGCACTCCATGATGTGTTGAAGTACACCTCCATTGAATTCTTCCCATGAGGTCTTCTCCTCATGCATGGCCTTCCAAAAGCAAAGGGGCCTTGGATTTTCTGCAAGTAGAAGTTTCTCTTTGAGCAGGGGTGTGCTCATTGAGAAAGGTTCATCTAGAAAGGAGAAAGGGTTTCTCACTTCAAGATGTCTACCATCCATCATTCCATCCTCTATTGCTTCATGAATGAAGCTTCCATGTGAATTATCCAATGAGGAATGGTTCCTCTCTTCTTCCTTATTGCCTTTGCACAGCGCAGTTCAACTCTGTTGCTCTAAATCAACATCATGCAAAGATGTAGATCCCTTCATACAATGTGCTGAAATGAAAATAGATGGATTTTTAATCATACCTTGGTGAGAAGTAGAAGCAAGAGCTTCTTCCTCAACTGTGTTGTCCTCCTCCATTGAACATGAAGGCTTCTCCTCCAAGGTTGTGCTAGCGCTGGTACAAGTCTCCTCCCATTCAAACTTCTTGAGGTCTTCTTCAATACCTCTCATAGTTTGGAAAAGAAGTAGGGAGATCTCCTCTTCCATCATTCTTCCAAGTGGTGGAGTCATGCTTTTATTTTATATGTACAATCCCTCTTCTTTGTGAGGGTAGGATTGCATGGGTCTTCCTCTCCTTCTTGAAACCTTCTATAGGTCTCACTGCAGCTTCCTTCTTCTTGAAACCCCCTTAGAGTTTCATTATCTTCTTCCTCCTTGGTCTATCTAACCTCTTTGGAGAGGCTCTTCTTAGATATGAAAATAGATGAGAAGAAACTCATCCTCTCCATCATTCTGATATCTGATTATTCTCTTTATCCTTCTGATAGATGGATCTCATAGGTTGAGCTAGAGATCATGGTTTGATACCACTGTAATATTCCAAATTTGGACTACTCAGCAAGACAGGCTTGAAAAACGTATTTTTCAGGAATGTGTTCTTGAACAGCCAAGAAAAACCCTTCGATCCATTATATTAGATTATATAAGACCGAAATACAAGAGGAGGCTCAAAATAAATCACTCTAGGTGGGTTAAACATATCTCCCACACCTAGTTGTCTTCATAAAATTGCCCAATGAAGGGCTGCAGCAGTATAAAACACAATACTGGAGTAGAAATGAGATAATAACCCTGATAAATGTTTAAAAACATCTCAACATCAATTTTATGCACAACATCAAGAAGTAGTATTAATTCTTCTGACAAAGGATGGGGAAAAGAAGTGATTTATGGCCTAAAATGAGTGTATTCAGAAATCTACGTAAAAATAAGGAAAATTGCGGTAGGTTATTTTATCTTAGGTCGTGTAGGACTCCCATGTCAAATTTCAGGTCAAAAAAATGATCCTAGCTATATCAAACAGTTCCTACAATCCCGACTAGGCTTAAAAACCTTGATTCCCCATGACTTGAAGTATGCAGAATTTTACTAAAGCATGGATAGCATAATTTCTAAAGGTGAAAGTTGTAATATAGTGTGAGAAATAGGAAATCAAGCCTATTCTATGGCCTAAGAAATATACAAGAGAAATACAGACATTTATAGTGATTACAAGCCTCAAATAGGTGCTGCAACAGTATATTGAACCAGCAAAGCTTCTCAGCGTAAATTTTAGGAGGATGAAGCTTATTTTTATTGAATTTCAGATATATAAAATATATTCATACAAAATGGTATATCTATTGCAGATCTATATATAAAAGGGACTTTATAATACACTCCCCTTGGGGATCTCAGCAAATGATCAACAACAGTGAGTAGATCTGAGATCTAAGTCACAAATATGTAGCAGTATTCAGAAATTATGTAGTAAATACATTAGAAAATAAATTTTATCTGAAGGGTAAATGGATTGGTTGGCCAATCCATGGATCACCACAGTGAAAGGAAAGATCCTTTCCACTAGAGATCTCTCCTCCAAGAGAACTCCAAAACCTCTGAAACTCTACTATTCAAGATTTACATAGATCAGGGAGAGAAATTGTGTAGTTGATGATAGTATGCACTTTGGCCTGATTCCAAGATCTGAAACTGGAGCTCAACCGATGGATGCACTCTTCCAGGAGGTTAAAAGACACACTCACTGAGAAGAGGTTCCAATATAAGCTAGATCTGAAAATATCTAGTGTTCCACTTGCTGCAAATCACTTATAAAATGAAACCCTCACTGGATTTACGCTGCCAAAGAGAGATGGAGCTTGGCCATATGCCATATAGTGGAGAAGAAGCACAAAACCCTCCAAGAGCTACTCAATGGAAGGATGGAGAACCCCCAACAGGAGATCCTCAATAGTCTCTTGCTAAACAACCCAGAGAGCTAGAATTGTGTAAGCAGACATAATTCTCCAAAAGCATAATACATTCAACAACCCCTCTCTTGAGCCTTCTCCTTCCTTTTATAATATGAGGATGTGCAAAACCCTAAACCACCTCCAAAACTTTAGCTCCTTTCACATGAAGCTCCTCCATCTAAAACTGCGCTGAGCCTCTAGATGCTTCAATGAATCTAGAAAGAGCTGAGATTTGGTCCTGTTGACTCAGTCAATTGTCTCAATCATGTTTCACACACAAGTGGATTTTATTACAATCGCCCAAATTTATCCTTTTTCACATTGGGCATGTATTTATTCTTTGATCTAAGGAGTTTTACATGTCCTCCATTAGTCATTTATTCATAAACATGAAAATAAAAGTAAAACAAGGAAAAATTTAATATTCCTATTAGCTTGGGATAATTTAGGAATATTACAACTAAGAGTCTTGGATAGACTCAAGGAGGAGGGAGACATTCTCCCAACATCATCATTACCCACTCTCATTTTAGATTCCGCGTTGTGGAAGGAGAAGCATGGGGAGGATAGCAGCCTTCCAACATGTACCTTTGGCATCAGAGATGTCAAAGAGAAGGGAAGCCATATGACAGATGTTCTTTGTGATAGATCATCAGTGCTGTCACTATGGAGGATAGATCCATATTGGAAATCCCAATTGTTGGTGGATTATTCCAAGGATCTTTTTACATGCATGATACTTGATGACCAACTACATGAAGAGGGATATTCAGTCCAAGAAGAAGTCATCTATTATCATGGTAAGATATTATTATCTAGAGCTTCCAAGCTCAAGGAGAAGTTACTACAAAGAGATCATGAAGATTTTCTCTTCAACCATACTTATTCCATGAGAGCCGACAACACCATCATGGAGGGATATACTTGGGAAGGCTTTGAAGAGGAGATATATCAGCAATTGAAAAGATGCATGGACAATGTGGAGATGGGAGAGATACATGACTCTATGGGGGAGTTATTACAACCACCTCTTTCCTCTTTGGGAATGAGAGGGACTCTATCTATGGACCACTCCATTTGCAGGAGAAAAAATTATGGTAAGGGACATGCTTATGAGTATGATGTTTCACTTGATGATTATTTGCATTCCTTTACCATGTATATGTAGGCCATTGATCCAAGGAGGAGCATTATTCCATATAATCTTCATGGCCAACTTTGGGCCATAAACATTTCTGAACATGGCCACTCCCTAAGAGGATATAGGGAGATGTTGTATCACTCTGGGTGCACTCCAAAGGCACCAAACATTTATCACCTTTTCAGAACCTATGATAAAACTTGGAAATCAAGTAAGTGGTGGGGAAACCACTTACCATATCACTATCTGATGTAGTTAAGAGATTTACTATGCTGGTTCCACATGTGGGACTATGACCCACCTCCATTCCTGCATATTGTTGTTTGTATGTACTTGGCTTTGATCCCATACTTTTATGATGTAGTTATTCTTTTTATGGGAATGTTTGGAGGGAAGATGGGAGGAATAAATGTGCCCTTTGGGAGAGAGATTCTCCATGTTCATTATGCTACATGTTTTAGGGATAACATTGGGAAAACCATGATTGTTTCATTGGATCTATTGCTTCCTTTTGGGATGAATCATTTGTATCTCATGAGAACTTTGGAGGAGCATGTCATGGAGGTATGGATTGGGAGACACTTAGCTTATGATGGAAGCTTATCACATGGAGGTGTCACCAATGATGGAGGAGAAGAGTTGCAGCACTCACCTTGTCATTTGCTTGAGGACAAGCAACATTTGGGAGGGGAGGACTATAATATTCCCAATTAGCCATGAGCTAGTTGGAATATTAAATTTTGTTTTTATTTCTTGTTCGATGAATAAGAGGATAATGGAGATCCATAAATCTCCTTAAATAAGAATAAAATCAATGCCAACGTAAAAAGAAGACATCTTGGTAGCCTAATTGAGCACCATTAGGTGTGAAAATGGGCTGGAACACCCTAACTAGGTCAACTTTGACCAAATCAACAACGCTGTCATGGAGTAGTGGCATTCAATGAGGGACAACATAGTTTTAGATGGAGACTCTTTTCATGGAAGTAGTGTCATAAATGAATGGGGCTTAGGGTTAGAAATCTCATTTATTATATAAGGAAGAGGATGGAAGCCATATTTCATTATGATGTTTAGCTAGGATTACAGTGTTTTTGAGCACAGGGTGTTCCTGGTCAGGAATCCCACCTCTTTTATTGAGAAGCCTCTTGGAAGAGAATTTTACTTTACTTCCACATTCAGGCTTTAGGCCAAGCTTCATCTTTCATCTACAATGCAGATCTTGTTGAGGGTTGAGTTGTGTTGCAGGTTGTAGTAGTGGAGAACATCTTTGGGTCACTTCAGTGCTTATTTTCAGTGCAGAAGGGTTCCTTTCCTTTGGGAGGGTAGTAAGGAAGGCCCTTGAGCCTTTTTGTAGCATTTGGCATCAGGCCACTTATTTATTTTCCCCTACAGCGCAGTTTCTCTCTTGGAATATGTTATTTTGAGGGAGGAGTTGTAGGGTGTTTTCAGTACACCATTTGGGGAGGAGGTTTTCTAGTGAAGGGATCAGCCTTTCATTAGAGGATATATTGGAGGAGGCTTCATTATTTGTCATATCAGATTAGCACCATATTTCCTATTTATATGTTGCAGTGAATCTTCAGCCCTAGGGCTTTGATTCAGATCTTCTACATTAATGTATTGTTGAAAACCCTTTTGGGGGTTCTTCATTGGAGGTTGTATAGAGCCTAGATCTGTAATTGTTATATCTTTTGAGGCATATATCAACCCATGATATTTTTGTGTTCATTTTCTATAGTAGTGCACTTTATAACTACGCTGTAGCATTCTTCCAGCATTTTGATATAGAGTAGCAGCACCTCTTTTGAGGGTTTTTTCCATTGGAGGCTTGTTCTATCTTGTATTATGGTTTGTATCCAATTATTTTACACTTATATGCTACTATTATAATGAATGGAAGGTCTCCATATTGGCCTCTTGCTTTTATATGATGTTTAACACTGTTATTTTTCACTATATTCCAACCTTTCCCATTTGGGAATATTACAATATCATTGAAACAGTTTGTGGAACCTCAAGCAGTGGGAGAGGAAAATAACCCATAAGGGAAGATACCTTCAGAATATCTATATCGATGCTAACGTAAGAGTCAGGGACTCGTCCTACTAGGGGTACAATGCTGTTAGGTAATGTGGAATAATCCATGGTGCAAAAGGATAGTTAGTCCACTATAACTATATTCCAATCTAAAGGAAAGTGGACTAGTCAGAAAATCGAAGAGACAATGGCGGTCATCGTATAAGACCAACGACGGCCCAAAAGGAGATTATAGTCGAGATGATGATATACAACTTTAATGTCCACAGTTATTATTTTCCCTCTAAGAGTAATGGGGTATCTAGCAAGGTAACCTTTTGGGAGAAAGGTGTGGCCATCGAACACTTTGAGGGAATTTGACAGTGGGGATAGAGTAGGAGAACCCAAAGCAAGCCAACACACCACTAACATTACGCAGGTCAAAGCACCTTCGTCTATGACAGTGTGATGGATTGGCCTACCTTTCGACACAATTTGAACTTGGAAAGCAAGCTGATGGGAAAGTTGAGGTTTTCATTTTTCCATGTCAAATATGGATAACATAGAATCTTAGGGGTCAATTCCACCAATGGCTGAAAGCAGGGCTTTCCTTTGCATTGGGAAAGCTTGCAACACTTTGAGTGTAGACATAGATGACGGTGCTTGTGCCAAGTATCCTACAATGTTGTATCTATGGGCATCATGTGCATAGGTTTTATGAGTCGTGCGTCGAAGGGTCCCTTTGGGGGGACGAATGACAAGGTCAATAGTAGGTCTTTTGATATGAAGATCGTTGGGAAGTGGTGAATTTGAACTCAAAGAAGGTTCGTGAGAATCATTAACTAGATTTCCATAAGATTTGGCTCCAGTTTGGAGTTCAGCAGTCTCCATACCATAAATGGTAGATTATCCTTCACTAGAAGGATGAGAACCAGCACTTCCCCCTTGTAGTGGTTGTGGTGGGTTTGAAACAAGATGTTGCTGCTGTTGTGGATTAGGGAAAGGGTTGTGTAGGAAAGGATGGGTCCTCATAGAATCCTTTTGTGTGATAAAATTTGTGCATTCCTGAAGTCGAGGAAATTTATATGTCAAGTGCTCCTCCGAACAAGTTTTGCAAGGGAATCTAGTAGTTTTGTATTTCCCTATCAGTTTTAGTAGCATTTCTATGATTTGGATTATTCTGCGTGTTGGGCTCTTCAAAAGGAGCGGTATTTTTATTATTCTTCTTCTTATTACCGCTAGGTTTTTGTGTAGACTGCAGAGAGTTTACCTTAGCAGTGGGAATAGTAGTCGATTGGGTAGTGGTGGTGGCAGCTGAAGATGGCTGGGAAGCATGCCCGCTAAGATGTTTTACAACAACACTAGAAGTTGTGCCAACAAGTCCGTCAGCATGTGCTCTGGGTTGCTGAGTAGCGGGAGCATTGGAGTTTCTAGGAGCATGGGGGAATAAATAATACAGTGTGCCAGATTATGAATATATGAGATATAGATGTTTTGCATGACATATGTATTGGTCCTCTGTGACTGCACTAGGTAGGGAAACATCTCCATTCATGAATGTGATTGGATTTGTGGGTGGTGGAGTCTTGGCGCAACGTGGTTAGAAGTTCCATTCTGGTTTCGTATTGGACAGGGAGTTGGAAGTGTTTGATAAATTTCGTCGATAAGGCACCAAAATTATTGACTGTAGCTCGTGGTAACTCAATGTACCATTTGGCAGTGTTACCTATGAGTGTGCGGGGAAATAGCCTAAGCCAGATACTGTCATCCAACATGGAATTAGAAACAGACCATAGATGATAGGTGGTGATATGTGTGGCTGGATCATCCTCTTTTTTCCCTTCGAACTTAACAATATATGAATAAATCTTATGCGGTATAGGAGGCCAAAGTGAGTTATGATTGATGGGATCGTTGGTATATTTATACAGATCAGGGATGTCTAAAGTTGCCAAAAATGGTAATTTATTTGTTGCTCCCAAGTCTAACCAGGGAGGTGTTGGTTGACCAATAGGACCATAGGGTCCTCCCATCAAAGTGTTTCCAATGGGATAAGCAGGACTCATTTGATCATAATTTCTAGGTAGTGGAGGTGGAGGGATGTAAGGTTGTTGTCCATAAGGGTTATTCTACTATGGGACAAAATGCTGGTTTCCCCCAGGGTAATATTTTCCCCCTTTCCCCAATTGATTTTGGGAAAGGGTTGCCCAGATAGATGCAATAGAGTTTGTGTTGGAACGGGGTTCCCTAACCTGCGTTTTTGGTACAATTTTGTTAAAGTCGGTCCTATGTAGGGGTTTTGGGGTGGGTAAAAGCCACTAATGTGTTGTAATGGGTTAAGGGGTAGCTCTAGGGTCCGCAAACCACGGTTTGCGGACCATAGGATAGCGAAGGCTACGATATTATAAATAGATATATAGTTGGGTCTAGAAAAGTAGGAAGTCGATACATAGATGCTATGTGTGAACTGTTAAGATCTGTTTGGGTTGTTTTGGGTAAGGATTCCTGCTGGCTATGTGCATGGAGATCCTTAGTCCTGCTATGTGTGGACCCCACTAGGCTGTGTATGCAGGTTGTGTTGGGTTTTAAGTGGATATTGATATTAATGAATGTGAAGTATAGTTGAAGTATCTATGTGTTATCTGAATTGGTTGTGTTTATTGTTAAAGCACATCTGTGATATTTTCTTGAGCTGCGAATGTAACTGTGTTGTGGAATTGGCATGAGTATATTTGTGATCTGATATTGGCTGCGATTATAGTGCTCTGTGACGTTATTTGGTAATATGCACGTGGATGCAAATGTACTAAATAGATCTCATAGCTTCGTTATGGTTATATGTTGATTACATTGTTAAAAGAGTTGCGAATAGGCTCATTCTGTGCGAATCTAATATGCTGCGACCTAGACCTGCCTCAAATTAACTTCTCTCTCTTAGGGTGCAGAAACCTGGTTCCAGCACCCTCCCATACTACTTCGGGTTAGACCTTGGCCTGCGCAAGTAGGTCATTGCTGAAAGGGCCAGTAGTAGAGGGGTTTGTTGGAAAACTGTCACCTCCAAACCTGGGTCAAGACCCCTCAAGCCAACAAATGGTTCCGTTGCTAGGACCAAGAGAATTTTGAGAGAGAAATCGGGTAATGCCATGAGGTTAGTGGAGACCTGAGAGGATGGAAATTGAGGAGTGGTTTGAATGACAGATTCAGAAATTTGTTGTAAAGGAGAATCGCAGCATGAAATTGACCGCTGAGAAGTGGAATAACAAGTACATCTTCACCAAAGTCTATGAAATTTTCTTTGTAACCTTTGTGCATGAGCTTCAGGAGTGGTTGGAAAGGCTCATAGAATTCCAAACGTGTTGGAAAGATGATCAGGTTACACAATGGACCCCATAATTGATTCAACAGCTAGAAAGCACTGATAATACAATCACCCATATGGTAGATCACTGGGTGGATAACATGCTAGGAGGATTCATGAAAAAATTCGCAGTCGATCAATTCGTGGCCTATTCTAAGGCAGAGCGGAGGTTCTTCAAGGGTTTCTGGGGTAAGTTCTTGAAAACACTACCATTGTTAATCAAAATATTATAGTGCGAAAAGGGAATTTTGTGCAGCCACACTGAGTGAATGTCCTCTGATCTGAGTGAGAGTACAACACGAAGTGGTAAGTACTACTAGAATAATCAAGAAGGACAGAGATTTGTCTATAGTCCATTAAAAGAGTTAGGTGTGAACGAAGGAAATAGTCCTCTAGCTACACCACCTTCAAGTCAACATAAAGGTAAGAACTCACCTACACCTACGCCACCACCAGAAGAAGATATGGCCATGTATATGAAGCTACCCTCCTTCAAGGGTGTAGGGGATGAAGAAATGGACCAATTTTGGTTTGTAGCGGAGTCAGTATGGACTGAGGAGAATGTGGCTATCGATGCTGTAAAAAGAGTGTAGCTATCCCTCACCTTTGAAGGAAGGGATTTGGACTGGTATATGGGATATGTAGGCTTACATGTGGATCCATATATTCATGAAATTAAGAAAGCATTAAAACAACAATTATGGAAGCCCAAGTCCTACTCGTAGCTGGTAACCAACCTAAAATACTTTAGACAAGGACCCATTGAGTCTGTATGGGAAGCTGATCAGCGATTAAAGAAGGTTATCAGAGATGAGGAATTTTAGTATGATGATAGGCAGCATAAGGAATGGTTTATTGCTATGCTGCTACCTCACTTGCGTAGATCTATGGGCCAGCAGGTGATCGAGATGCAAGATAAGGCCTTGGAAATTTCTCTGAAACTAGAGGCTGTGCCAAGAGACGATGCCTAGTTTGGAGTATAGCAGATCTAGGGATAGCTGGAGGCAATGCACCTTGAAATACATAAACTATGAAAATAACGAGGAAAAGAGGCTAGCCTAGATTTATGGTGCATAAGATGCAGGGTGTCCATCCATACCAAGGATCAATGTCCTCTACTGACAAATTACATGCACATTGGGGGACCTAGCCCATTGTGCCCTAAGGAGGCTGTGGGGCCAAGTGGTTTGACGTTATGGTTCGTTGATTGTTGTGTCACCAGGCTACACGATACTAACCATTGTCCCCATCTTGGTGCTTATGTTCCATAATTGAAGCAACAATGGTGTTGATTTTTCTCCTATGTGGGGCATGAAGAGCCTAATTGTCGGACCTATGAATTGATGATAGATCGAGGAAAGCTATATAGGGTATAGGTTGATCCCTCTTCACCACTATCTCCCTCAAGTAGAGGAGGCTCCCCAGTAAGGGGCAGGGGAGGGGGAAGGGGTGGAGGCGTAGGTCAAGGAAGAGGACAATTGATCTGTTACAACTGTGGGGAAATAGGGCACTTTGCAAGGGACTATCTGAACCTTGCAAGACAATCTTGCCGATATTGTCAAAAAATGGAACATGTGATTAAAGACTGTCTAGTCTTGATAGCAAAAATGCAGGAAAAACAAGAGAATCTTACACAGAATTTGCATAGGGTTAAGGTGGAACCGTCTGATGAAGGACCAAGTATTAATTTCATAACGCACAATGGCATGGCTACTGGAGGAGTAGAGGAGAAAGCCACAACTGAACCTATTATCCGGAAAGTAGCTGTCAAACAGGAAAGCTTGGACCTACAGAAGGAAAGGGAAACCTTCGTCACAGCTCGCAAATAATTTACTAAGGATGAGGCATCTACTTCAAAAGATCCAACAAACCTAAGAATAGATGATGAAGTTAAACCATTTTTACAGGCATGTATGAAGCTACTACGCAACTAGAAGGAAGTATAAAATCTGCAAGCACTAATAGAAAGTTGTTCAGAGAGCTCTAACCCTCCCCCGGAAGTTAAGGATGTGCACAAACTTTACAAGCATAAGAAACACACTAGTCGGGAAATGCAACTAATAGCGCAGATTGGAAACTATGAAATGGATCAGGTTATTTTGGACCTGGGGTCAGATGCGAACATATTTCCCAAGAAAACTTGGATGGGAGAGCCTAAGTTGGAATGGTCTACTATCTAGTTGTGCATGGCCAACCAATAGAAGATCATACCATTGGGAAGGCTGTCAAAAATTATGGTAGATATCGCAGGAGTTAAGGTCCACACCGACTTTAAGGTAATTCATATTGTGGAAGATGTGGACCCCTATCCTGCAATCCTAGGATTGGATTGGGCAATAGACATGGGAGGCATTATCAACCTAAAGAAAATAAGCATGGTGTTTGAGAATGAGGGCATGAGGGTGATAGTCCCACTGGACCCTACGGAAGGAGAACAGTATGTAGAACTAGTGCATGAAGAAGAGGATGTAGATCACATCTACAAATTAACCACTCAGGATGAGGATTGGATCAATCCTATGACTGATGGTGTGCTTTGTTTGGAGAAGGACAAAAAATGCTTCTCTGACTCCTGTTAGGTTCCTGTGATTTGTTATATTGGTGAGATAAAATGCACAAGGTAACATCAGACCAGTCTTTGGAGTCCTAGAACCTAGCCTTCCTAGACTTAGAGAGGGCTCTCTCTATTTTGTGAAAAGGATGTGAACTTGTTTGCTTTTAGGGTTTGATTTTAGGCTAGTTATTAAGTGTAGGGTTTGTTTGTTTATTTTGTTTCGGTAGATGATCAAGTAGAATATATAGAGTGAGTAATCTTCAATTCATTGGGCTATGGATTCAATAAAATTCATGGAAAGTTTCAAGAATAAATCAGGGTGGATCACAGGGCAAATCTAGCATGGTCAGATGGATTTTCAAGGCTTCTGTGAAATGAAATGAACATCAAGTTTGTAAACAAAGTAGGGAAAAGGGAAATTAAGAATCCTTTGTCATATACTTAAAACAAGAAGGGATTTCAACACTATTTAGCATAAATAAGTAATCAATAGACAGGACACACCAATAACTCTTTGATTCAACTTAATAAAATAAGCATTTCATACAAACAATCCAATGAAATATAGAAGGCGAGAAACTCATTTAACTTCTAGTGATTTCACCTTCAAGGTTAGAAAATATTTAAGATAAACATATAAATTTAATCAAATAAGAGGGAATGTCTAAACATCATTGATCATAGCCATAAATATCTCCAAAACAACTATTCAAGCATGGACAAAGGGTATGATCGAAACATAGCCTCTTTGGCAAACCTAATTAGTGGTACTTTAGAGAGAGATCTCAAGAAGAGTGTTTTAGTGACATCAAACAAGCAGGGCTAACCATAAAACATATTTGATACCTATTGAATTAAACCATTCATGAAATAAACAATCTTGGGTGGTCTAGAGAGAAATTAAGAATTCTCTAAAATGACCTAGCAGAGGAAAACATAGAGGCAGTGACGAAAAAATAGAGCTAAGGTGCCTTTGAAAAACATTTCTTAGTCTAAAAAATTTGTCCTTCTGCAATTTTGAAGGATGAAACAAAATGATACATAAGAAAAAAATAACTAAATAGAAGCACATCACCATTAACCAAGCTCAGGGATCCTGCAAGCAGCCTTCTCCATCATCAATCAAGACAAGCCATTCGAAAACTCCACAACACTAATTTCTTCTGCAATCTCCAAAAAAACTATGTATTTCTCAAAAGAGTCATCAAATTCAAACCTTTTACAATGAGGCCCTCATGCTCTATTTATCTAGCAAAGGAGGGAAAAAACCCTAACTATAGTTTGAAAATGTCAAAACTAGTCATAAATGTCATCTATGTCTAAGAGACCATGCAAGGCCCAAGACAAAAAACATCTCATGAAATAAATGAAAAAATAAATATAAGCACCTAAATTTGGAGTGATTTGCCTTAAAAAACACTAAAATATCATCTTGCCATCAATGAGTGTCTTTTGTTAACTTTTTGTCCAAAAACGCACAGTGAGGTCTGAAAGCGTAGCGCAATGCATGGGAAAAACTAGGTCCACTTGCAGCCAAGTTTTGATGACCTTCCCAATGTTGCAATTGGCTGCATGATGGTCCGTTGGAAAGCCTAATGAGTATACTTTCCAAATCTACCCTTGTTTTTCTGATTGATCTCCATTAACCTGTCCAAAAGGAAAATTTCCAAAAATTGCTCTAGGCACAACACCAAGTCTATAAATGAGGCAAAAAAGTGAAAAATGAGGTGTTTTTTGGCTCTTTGAGGGGTCAAAAATACTCCAAATGCTCTACAATTTGGTGAGAATATTTTAATTGAGCCAAGGATTCCAAAAATGTTTAGTTTTCCTCTTGGAGATGCCCGAGATGAAAGCGTAGTGCCAAGGGTGATGCGCTTAGAGGCCTCAAAATTTGCAAAAAACCAAAATTTGTCAAAATTCTCCCAAATTTGGTGGATGTCTTCTTCATGCAGTTTGAGAGGCCTGTAGAGAATCTTGAGCCAATATTCCAAGTTTTTCTTGGCCTTTTTCCTCTTTGAGTGCTTGTGTCTTGGCATGGGCCTTTTTTAGTTTAGCCCTTGCAATTTAGTTTCTCCGGGCATAATGCTTGGTCATCTTCCTTTGGAGATCAAGATCCTTATTGGCTTTCTCCAATTTAGACTCAAAGTGTATGTTGCCTCTTTCCAACCAAGTCTCCCGATCATGTGCTATCTCCATGGCAAACAACTCATCTAGAGGGAGTTGCTTTGCTAAGGCTGATTCTTGTTCTCTTTGTTTTTCCAATGCCTTCTTCAAACCTATGGTTCTTGGTCTCCTCTTGGACTGTCCTTTTTCATCTTCACTTTCCTCATAGGTTCCCACGAATTCCTATAGATTTACCTGTGCCCTTTGAGCTTCTTTCCAGGCCCTAATGGATCTAGTCTCATAAATGGCAATTTGTGCTCTTAGTTGCCTGTTCTTCATCTCAAGGGCATAATTCACACTCTTGGTCCTATTTAGATTTTCTTGGAGTTCTTCAATGAGGGCATTTTTTTTCTGGATGAGCAAGTTTGAGATCCTTGCTTCATTCTCTTCATCACTATCAATCTGAATAATTTCAATTTCCCTCTCAACCTCATGATATTCTTCTTCCTCTTTGATCTTTTGTTTGAATTTGACAATCTTTTGAGCTGAGGTGGATGGCATGGTCCCTTGCCTTTTAGAGTTAGAAAACACTAGCCTTTGTCCTATTTGATATATCAATGGATGAGGTTTGATGGTGATCATTTCAATGTATTGATCATGGCTTCCATCATTTGTTTCCATGTCTTCCTCTTCATCACCCTAACTACTGCTCACCTCTTTTCCTTCAACATCAGCATCACTCTTAGCTTCTTCACTGATTTCTGCACTTTCATTTTGTTCTTCATTGAAGCTACTTGCCTCATCATTGTTGTGATCTTCATTTTCATTATCAGGCTCTTCATTTCCTTCATTATTTTCATGACTAGGAGCCTCACTGTTTTGACTGTAATTAGGGCTCTTAGTCTCATTGCTGCCCTTGGGATCATCCTCTGTTTCTTTGTCACTTGCCTCATCTTCATCATTATCCACTTCCATATCTTCTGCTTCATTTCTGACCTCTTCTTCATCACTGCCTAATTCATTTCCACTATTAGCTTCCTCATATTATTCATTGTTATCTTCTACCTCTATTTCCATGTTTTCAGTTTCTTGTTGTCTTGACTCATCATCACCCTCATCTTCATTTTGGTCTGATTCATTGTCACCCTCACCCTCATGGTCACTTGCTTGTTCACTACCACTTCCTTATCGATATGATGCATCAGGAGAAGGTGAGGAAGGGAGGTTTTCTTGAGGAGAGGATACATGTGTAGATGATGAGTCATGGTCAGTTGGAGGTGATGGAGGAGTGGAGGGAGGAGGATGAGATGATGAGGGTAAACTAGGATGATGATGAGGCTATGGGCTTGTGAATATTTCATGAGCTATGAGCACCTCCCAAGGTATGCCTTTTTTCTCCAACTGATGTAGTACCACCATCTTGATCAAGGAGTCGTGGAACAAACTTTGCATTTGCTAGGTATAACTCCTCCTTCGGACAACCGAAGACATATTTTTGATACTCCTATACAAGTAATAGGGAAGATGGAGCATTTTGACCCTAGTGAAATGCATGAGTAATCTGACATGGTAGGAGTAGAGCCTAGAGTATCTCCCCTCAAAAGTAAAATATTTCATGATAACCTTCATTAAGGGAGGATACCTCTCCAGCAGGTGTGAGAAAGGGAAAATGGTCTTGCAGTCTTCTTTGTACCTAGGCTTGAGGAAAGGCTCATAGCAACTCATGTCCATTTTTTCTCTCTTGAACCACTTTTTACCAACATCAGGAAGTCCAGTAGCATGAGAAATGGTATCTGATGAGAGTTCAAAGGTCACCCATGCCAAGCTTGATTGTTTTTTATGTAGGTTAAGAATAAATAACCTTGTGAGCTCTGGGTGATTTTGTACTTGTTTGACCCTTTCACAAAACTGGAAACACCCTACATTGTGAAAGCATGTGAGAATCATGGGAGAGGTAGTAATCTCCATAGTGCCTTGGGGTTCAAATATGTTAACCTTCTCACCCTTGTGCTTTGGCCTCATAGGCACTTGGCCTCCTTCACTGCTCACAACCCCTTCTTCTCCTAACATGGTGATTAGTGCAACCTTAAAACAACACTAGGCCTGCTTGCAAAACTTGATAGGATGAGTGAAATGGAATGATGGTGGAAGGAAATTTTTGCAAGTGAGTGAAATGGAGGTGTGGGTTTATGACTGATTTCCTTTGAGCTTTGATGAAGGGTTATCTTAAAGTCACTGTAACTACCCTAATTGACACTTGTCTTGACTGATAATTTATTGTTTGGAGGTCAAACAGAGTGTTTTCCAAGAGGACTTACTGTTTTCTAGTCACCAGGTTTTAGTCAATTTCCTTAAGCATAAAATCATCAAAACTAGTTGGAGGATAAGGATAAGCAGCCACCTACGAAATATTTACTTCTTTGCAGGTCCTTAGATGTAGCTTAGAGGTGTCCTTTGTGATTTTTTGGCAATTTTGCAATTGAAATAGAGTTTCTAGCCTAGGCACAGTGCTTACCCACGTGCAGGCCTATCGGTCTCCTAAGTGTAGCGCTGCACGAGTTTCTGGACCTGTCGGGCCTTCTTGGGCATAGCGCTTCCCACGTGCAGGATTTCCGGGTCTCCTAAGTGCAGTGCTTCTCACGTGTAGGCCTGCTGGATCCTCCTTTAGCACAATGATGGGTAAAATCAGGGCCATTCAGGTTCCTCTTGGGTGAATGGGTAGCGCCCACATGAAAACATAGCGCATTCACTTGTAAGCACAACGCAGTGTAAAAATACACTGCAAAATTTCCCGTACGCTCAACATCAGGTGTTGTAAGCACATCGCCTGCACCAAAGCGTAGCGCCAAGTAACCTTGCCTAGAATTTAGACTGAAACTCAGAAATTTCTTCTTGAAGGCTCCTTAATATTTTTGCAAGTGACAAATGAATTGAGTGATAAAAAAAATTCTCTTTTATAGTCTTAGGAAAAAAATTTATCCCTTTTGTTGGCTCGAGGGGTCCTGACCCAGGTTCGGGGGTTAAGGTTTTCCAACAAGCCCCTATACTACTGGCCCTTTCGGCGGTGACCTATTGCGCAGGCCAAAGTCTCACCCGAAGCAGTATGGGAGGGTGCTGGAACCAGGTTTCCACAACCTGAGAGAGAGTAGGTAAGTCAAGAAGATTTGTGTTCCCAGCTTATCAAGCTCCCATTTAATAGATTTAGTTACAGGCTTATATAACAGATCACAAATCTAGTAATTACCTTCGCACTCACATGCATAATACCAATCTATCAGCACAACAACTATAATCGCAGCAATTAACAGATCATAGATTCATATAACAGAAACAAAGATACCTTCGCAACTATTAAATAGATACTTTTGTAGCTTAATCATAAAACCCAAGTTCGCATTAGTCATAAAAAAACAGATCCAGATAATATCAGATATCAACAGTACTTTGCATATATATTAATACCAAAATCCTCTTACAATCCCAAAATACTGCTTGCACACACAGCCAGTAGGGTTCGCACATAGTAGGACTGAGGAGCTCCGCGCACACAGCCAGCAGGAGTCCTTCCCCAAAAACCCAACAACATATGTAACAATTCATGCTTAACATCAATCTCAATTCTTTCCTACCTTAGACTCAAAAAGTTTCATCTATTTATACTGATTTAGCCTATGCATCCAATGTCCACAAACTGGGGTTTGCAGAATGTTGGTCTACCCTTGACCCATTACAATGCCTTTGGGGCTTTGACCCACCCCAAAACCCCTGCGCTAGACTAAATAATAAAAAAAATATACAAAAACAGACAAAATTCGCAGCTTTAGGAGACCCTATTCCAAAATTCCCCCAACAAAATATTTTGACTTGTCCTGAGTCACTGTGATGGTGGGGTCTCCACTTGCGCCTGCAACAGTCTGATCGCTTTAGCCAATGGAGGTAGCACACCTTCACTCTGAGCTGAAGCATTTTGCGCAATATCGACCAATTTTTGTGAAATCAGACCTTTCGTCGTGGTAGTGACACTCTCCAGAGTTTGGTTTAGCTGCTTAACAACAACGTCATCATCCTGTGAGAGCTTAAGGGCTTTGTCATCCCAAGGCTTCAGGCGGTCACTGAGGACCTTATTTTTATGTTGAAGCTCATCCATATCATTTTGGAGGGTGTGGATGGTTCACAGCAGTGCCAAGCGCTGAGCAGGAACCAAACTGGGTAGGGTGGCTTCTATCTTCTCGCACTCTTCTTCCTTCTGACACAGGTCCTGATTAATTTCTCACAGGAGCAGGTTGCGCTGGACCTTGTTCCATATATGCATGGATGTTTCCAGTAATTAGGCACCCTGCACGATCTGCCCTGTAATGATGTTCATAGCCACGGTAACCAATGCATCTCACTGGGCCCGTACCTCCGGAGGCGTTTTGGGCTGCAACTTAGCCTGCAGATCCATGATCTACTGCTCCATTTGTATTGTCTTAACCAATTGAACTTCCATCCTGGAGGCATTAAAGGTTGCGAACAACCCTTCAATCTTAGCCTGGGGGGTGGATGTGGCTGGAATTTCTACTGTAACATCTATGCAGAGTTGGTGAATCAAATTTTCGAGCTCTGTTTTCTTCGCGGTGGCGAGGCACACTTCAGCATTCTTGGCATCAATTGTTTGTTCAGCCACACCGACCTGTTGGTGCACTTGTTGGTCCTGATGGTGAATTTCTTGAAATAAGGAGGTGTGGAGTCCCTGCAATTCCTCATGTGTTAGCTTGGATAAATTTAGCTGGATTTATGTACTGGACTAGACTTGCATTCCCAGGTTGGGTGGACTGATCACAAGGGTTGTTCCTGGTATAGAACAGAGGCGACTTTTTTCTATAAATAGCGTTGCACTGTTGGTTGCCAAGGGCATGCATACCTGAATCACACTGGTCTGTAGCATGTCTGTTTTCAACTGGAGGGCATGGAGCTCGGCCTGAAGAGTGTTGCTCACAACTTTCTGCTGTTCCTCTAAGGCCAACCATCAACCTTCTATGGCCAAAGTGATCGCATCAGTAATCTTTTCGAGGTCCTCGTTGGTTAGTGTGACTATCTCATCTCATTTTGTTGGCTGTGAGCACTGCTTCTTCTGGGGTCCTTTGACAGCCTCACTTGTTCACTTTGTGCTTCAGGGGGAGGTAGGTCTTCCCGCATCCAATCCTTCTGTACCTAGGTCTGGCGGCGAATCTAGCTGATTCTCTGCTTCTACGTCCTTCTTAGTGGTCTATTTTTGTTGTGCATCCTTTTTTTCTTCTGTGCCCGTGTCCTTCCCGATGCTCTTTCTCTCGCCTCCAATATCCTTGATGACGATAGGTGGGATTAATTTTGGTGTGTTGGTTCCTTCGGTGCCCTTCATGCTAGTTTTGAAGCCGATCTTCTAGTTAGGAGGCCAAAGCACAATGACATTGTCAATTTCTTCATCCGCCACCATATAAGGGAGAAAAGTCTAGGCTTTATCCTTACGTGCTCTGATATAGACATTGTGCATGGTGATATGGAATGCCGAAATGCCCTTATATCTTTCATACATGGCTGGGGACAACCATGGTCAAGAATTAATGGCTGTGGCCAAGCTACTTTGAAAAAGGACCCAAAAAGCTTGGTTGTCCTAGAGACACTGCAGATCCTTAGAATCCCATAAGTGCGCATAACAAGCTCCCTCACACATGTCTGGGGTAAGCTCAGGGAGGATTGACTCCACAGGGGCTTCCCAAGCAACCAATTCTATGAGGAACAGCAACCAAGAATAAAAAAAGGCTCGACCCTGCTCCTGGGACTCTCGGACATTAGTTAGAAACTCATCCCACAAATACTGGGCCCAGTTGAAGCATACCCCTTTCCCGCATTGGCCCGCTAACTGAATTACGTATATGGGGACAGAGGTGACCTGAAATTTTCTCATAATTTTGCACGCCAACAACATGGTGCCCAACTGCGTGCCTTAGTCACTGATGGACTTGATTATAAAGCCTCGAGTATTTCGATCCACATGGTAGGTTTTGCATACATACTCAGTAGTTTCCCCTCATAATTCTTGCCCATGCACTCCAGAGGGTTCGGTCCATTCATGGGAAGGCCAGTAATTCTATGAAATAGCACAACATTAATGGGAATCCTGTCCTGGATCCATAGGCAGCCATCATGAATTAGGGCGAGCAACTGTCAAGCTAGCCGGTCCATGACGTTGTAGTGACCGAAGTGTGGCATCCTTAGCAAGTTCAGGAGCCTGGACCTGGCTAGTCCACACACCCAGTGCTAGGGAAAAATTTTGATCCCATCATCTGCCTGAATCGTGTTAAGGTATAACTTAGGTGCCAGCTCAGGGAAGGCCTCCAAACTGGCGAAGTGGTGATCGTCAAATTTGATCTCATGGAGCCTTCCAAAAGATTTACCAATGATAGGGAACTCTCCCGGGGTCAGTGGCATCTGCAGATAATTGATCAGACCCTAGATGTTCTTCAGCGTGTGCATCGAGGGAATGCATGGCTAAATGAAGGGATGTAACCAGTTGATTGGGTTGGTAGGCTAGGCCTCCTCCTGAGCAGCACGTGCCTGGGGTATCACCCGTGGGGATTTTACGTTTCTCAGGGAAGTACGGGACTTCCCTCCAGCCCATTTCATAAGTTTCAGGGGTTTCCCTAAGCCTTCTACCTTTTCCTTTCCCTTCTTTGCGTCTGGCATTGAGAAAAAAATTTCAGCTTTAGACTTAATCTCCACCACTTCCTCAGTTCCTTGTTCCACCGAGGTCACTGGTTCCAAGGGTTCAGCAGGATTCGTGGTCATCATCCTGGAAGATAAACTCGAGATTGCTACTGTCAGAGGGAGTAGGTTGCTCAGACATGAAAGAGACGCTAAAGGCACATAAATTATTACAACACAAATTCATCAAGGACAAACATGCCAAGTACAAGCTATTCAAGTGATACAGAACCCTTGTCTGATCTAGCCTGCCCTTTTTATAGCTTTGGAAATCGCCCAATGGTAGGGTAAACTTCACTTGGAAATTACCATTAAGTAAATGGTAAAAAAATATCTAGAAATCGCCTCATTAAATAGCAGCCACCTACTCCTTCCAACGATAATTTTTTCTTTTCACTCGATTTGACTATTCCAACAGCTAGTTTTCGCACCCTTAGTGCGCTCAGCGCAACCCTGCGCTCCCAATGCACCCCTGCACATTGAGCATACCTCTTGTGCTCCCAGTGCACCTGCTACGTTCTGATTTTATTCCTTCTAAATTTATTCCCGCATCTTCGACACACTCCCCCGGGCTTCCAATCCTGCGGCTTCCTCCTGTGCGAAGCATGGTACCTAATGCGCTTACCTTCCTTGGTGGGGCTCTTCCACTTCATACAGCTACTCTGGCCATATAGTCATTTGATCCGATATGGTTTGATCCGACTACCATTGATATAGTTGGGTAGCATATCGCCGTGCAAGGTAGCTAATCGCCTAGCGCCACCATCCGTTATTTCCTTAACTGTATAGGGCCCAAGCCAGTGCTATCAGAACTTCCCTGGTTGTTTCAAAAACTGGCTATCATATAGTAGGACTAAGCCATCCTCCACAAAGGCCTTTTGACAAATGTGTCGATTGTGCCAGTCCTTATGACATGCCTTCTGAACCTGCTGATGGAAGTTGGTGATGAAGCGGTCTTCCTCCAAAGCCACTAGCTGTGCTAACCGGTCCTCCATGATATCAGACTCTGCCATATTTTTGAAGGCTGCGATGCGCAGGCTAGGAACAATATATTCCATGGGCATAAAAACCTCCTTACCATAGACCATCCTAAATGGTGTTTTCCCTGTCAACTTCTTACAGGTGGTTCGGTAAGCCCATAGAACAGATGGAATGCGCACGTCCCAGTCGCTGCAATCGACGTTATAGACCTTGGTCAGTGCGTGCTTCAAGACCTTATTAAAAGCTTTGACTACACTATTTTCCTAAGGATGATATGGAGTGATTTTCGCATGATGGATCCAAAATTCTTCCATTAAGGCCTATATGGTTTCATTGACAAAGGGCATATCTCTATCGCTCATCGGGATTTTTGGACATCCAAATCTGGTCAGAATCTGCTCAAAGATGACGTGCGCAATGGTATCTGCAATGCAGTCCTTCACTGCTTGTGCCTTGGCCCACTTAGTTACATAATTAGTAGCAGTTATAATGTAACGCGCACCTGTCTTCTTTCCAGGTGGGTTGATAGGTCCTACGAAATCGATGGCCTACTTATCAAATGTTTGCAGGGCCATTTGCGATTGGAGGGGAATTTCATCCCTGTGGCATGACCTTCTGGTGCGTTGGCATGTATCACATGCCTTACAATAGTTGTGAGAGTCACTATGTAGGGTAGGCCACCATAATCCAACTCTTAAGATCTTCCGTGCTATGGCGTTCCCTGCGTAGTGACCTCCTGCCAGCCCATCGTGGGATTCTGCCAAGATAGCATGCCGCTCATGTTCCAAAAAATACCTTCGCAACACTTCATCTGCTCCCATCTTATAGAGGTGACCTGCGATGATGGTAAAATACGCAGTGCAGGTTACCAATCCTTTCCTCTGTTGCACCGAATACCCCGCGAGTTCCATGCCTGTAGTTAAGAATTGAATAATGTCAGCGAAGTGCACATTGACTACCTTAATAGCAAAAAAATGCACATCAGGAAATCCTTCCTCCAGGCTAGTTGGTTCCTCGCCAATATCAATTAGAGACAAGTGATCGGGCCCAACATTCAACCTCCCTAGTTTGACAATGATTTCAAAGTCGTACTCTTGGAACAATAGAAGCCATCGACATATTTTCCCCCCAAACATAGGCTTATTCACTAGGTACTTCAAAGCCGAATGATCTGTAAACATTTTGAAGTGTCCCCCTAATAGGTAATGTTGATACTTTTGTAATGCATAGACCATGGCCAATCCCTCCCGCTCTGTGGTAGCATAGTTTCACTCTGCACCCAAGAGTTTTCGACTAGCGAATGAAATTAGGTGATCAATGTCTCCCTCTCCAGGCTGCATAAGGACCACTCCTAGGGAAATTCCGGAAGCATCAACGTGGACATGAAATACCTTCACCCAATAATGGAAAATAAGATGGGGGCAGAGACCATCTTTTCCTTGAGTAGCTCAAAGCTCTTTTGAAACTTGTCATCCCAAAAGAATGAAACATCCTTCTTAAGTAGTTTTTCCAGAGGGGCTGTGATTAGCATGTATCCTTGAATGAAATTTCTGTAATAGCCTGTATGTTCAAGGATTGAATGCAACTGCTTCTTAGTCATAGGGGTAGCCAGATTAATGATCACTCCAACTTTCGTAGGGTCCACCATTAGCCCTTGTCGGCAAACTATATGTCCGAGAAATATTTTGAAGGGTATGCAAAAGATACACTTCTTGATATTCAGGGAAATCTGGTGCTTCCGAAAGGCATCCAACATCATGTGCAGGTTCAAAACGTGCATCTCTACTAAGCCAAAGATAATCCAATCATCAAAGTATACCTCCAGAAATTTATGAATGAACTCTTTGAATACTATGACTAATACCCGTGAGAAGATGGCAAGAGCATTTTTGAGTCCAAACGGCATGACCGTATATTGAAAGGATCCCCATTCAGTGGAAAATCTAGTTTTGCTACAATATTAAGGTGAAATTCTGATCTGATGGTACCCTAAGAACCCATCAGTGAATTAATATGCCTCCTGGCCTCTTGCGCTATCCAGGATCTCATCGGAGAACGGTGTTGGGAAAGGATCATGTATGCATGCAACATTCAGCTTGTGTAATTCCATGCAGATGCGGATTTCCCCCTTCATCTTCTTTTCCTGAACTACCATAGGACTCACCAAGTCCGACTGTTCGACTGGTTCGATGATACTTGTGGCGAGCATATTATTGATTTCTTCCCTAACCTCCTGCTTATACTTAGGGTTCAGCCAATAAGGGCACTGCTTTACAAGGCATGTATCTGGCTTCAGTGTGATGCGAATAACTCCTAAGTCCCCCGTGATCCCCTTAAGCTCTGAAAACTTTGTTGGAAATAAGTCTTGATATTTTGTGAATAGTTCCGTAACCTTACCTATTGTCTCATCATCCCAGTAATCCCCAATTTTAGCCAACTTGGGTTGCTCCTCTGTGCCAATGTTAGCTTCTCACAGCTTTAGAGGCTTCATATAATCCACAGTGTGTAGTGGAGGTCCTGCAACTACGAGCTCCCCTTCTGATTCTGGGATCTAGACATTGAGTGGGTCTTCATCACATTATTCTATGGTGATATTGTAGCAGTTAAAAATATCCTACAACTGTGCTTCCCATGTTGGTATCCCCACTACTGCGTAGGGGCCGAATTCACCAAATAAAAAGGTATCTATATCCTACAGAGCTTCGTCAAGCACCTCCGATCCTCTTATTAACCTGAATTTCCCCATAAACTCTTCCTTTAAGGTTTCCCAATGGCAGGTGCGTTGATGTAGCTCCGCATCTAAATACCATGTGGTGGGAATTGGTCCCAAGGCATGAATAAACAAGTGAACCCATTCTTCTGTAGTGCGATCCCACCATTTTTCCATCCAGGCAAACAAATGTGTCCGTGGATCCCCTGGGCCAAGAAATATCTTGATGCATATGTCAGCTGAAGGTTCAAATTGTAGGATCATCATATCCCCACATTCCTCCCAATCCCGGAATGCCCCCTTATGCGTGTCCTACCATCTTGTAGGTGTTGCGCACATAGCTAGGTTAAGGTCCCATAGCCTTCATTCCCTTGGAACCTCGGCTTCAAATGTTCACAAAAACTCCTTTATGCTACCAGATCCATCAAAATAGGGCAATTCTCTTACTTTTGAGGATATGCATCGGAAGTCCCTTATGATTTGTAGGCAATGCAACACAGAGACATCATGTAACCTATTTTGCCACTTTTCCATTTCTCTGTTGGAGTTAGAAAATCATTCGCTATCCTTTTCCCAGCACAACACACCATCAGCCATAGGATTGATTCAGTCTTCATCCCTCATAGTTAACTTATAGATGTGATCCACCTCTTCTTCCTCATGCAATGAATCTGTATACCTTTCTCCTTATGCGGGATCTAGCGGTACTACCACCCGTGTTCCTTCACTTTCAAACACCATGCTTCTCTTTTTCAAATTGATAATACCACCGATATCTATCTCCTAGTCCAATCCTAGGAGCGCAAGATAGGGGTTGGCATCTTCTACAATCTGAATGACCTCAAATTCATCTCGAACCTTAACCCTTGCGATATCTACTACGATCTTTGATAATCTCCCCAACGGTATGATATTCTGTTGATTAGCCACGCGTAGTTGGATAATGGACCATTCTAACTTAGGTTCTCCCATTCGCTGCCAAGTTTTCTTAGGTAGTACGTTCGCATCTGAGCCTAGGTCTAGAATAACCTGATCCATCTCATAGTCACCAATCTGCGCGGTTAACTGCATCTCCCTACTAGTGCGTCTCTTATGCTTATATAGTTTGTGTACGTCCTTAATTTCCATAGTTGGGGTTTTTCTTTCTGTGTAGCTATCTATCAAAGCTTGGAGGTTTTCTACAGCCCTTTGGTTGCACAACGGCTTCATACATGCCTACAAAAATGGTTTGACCTCATCATCTGCTTTGAGGTTCGCGGGGGATTGAGGAGAAGATGTCGTAGCCTTAGTAAAGTCTTGGTGAGCTACGACAAAGGTTTATTTTTCCTTCTGTAAGTCCAAACCTTCTTGTTTAATGGTTCCTTTCTAGATAAGAGGCTCCACCTCAGCTTTCTCTGCAGCTCCTCCAGTGGCCATGCCACTATGTGTTATAACGTTAACACTCGGTCCTTCATATCGAGGTTCTTCCTTGACCCTTTCTACATTCTGCGTAGGTGTCTGTTGCTTCTCCTGCACCTTAGATATCAGAATTGGGCAATCTTCAATCACATGATCCAGTTGTCTATAGTATCTGTATAATTTTCTTGCAGGGTTCATGCAATCCCTTGCAAAGTGCCCTATTTTCCCACAGTTATAGCAAATCAGTTGTCCTCTCCCCTACCCCTATCTGGGGAGCCACCCAAACTGGAGGGGGATCTTGGTGAAGAAGGGTCTTATTGTATTCTAAATAGGTTTCCTCTGTCTATCATCAGATCATAAGTCCGACAATTCTGCTCATCATGGCCTATAGATCTGCAGAACCTGCACCATTGTTGCTTTATTTATAGGACATATGAGGCAAGGTGGGGGTAGTGGTTGGTAGTGTAGCCCAACAACGTGAAAATTATTGCACCACAGCACTGGCCCACTTGGCCCTGCAGCTTCCCTAGGACGCAACAGACTGGGTCCCCCAGCCTGCACATAGTCTGCTAACAGAGGAAAATTATCTTTGGTGTGGCCATTCACCCTACATCATATGCACCATCTTTTAGGGCTAGCCTCTATTCCTCGCTCCTTCCACAAATTATGGATCTCCAAGTGCATTGCTTCTAGCTGGCCTTGTATTTTTTGTACTCCTAATTGGGTATCATCCCTTGGCCCAGCCTCCATCTTCATAGAAATATCCAAGGACTTCTCTTGTGACTCAATGGCTTGATGAACCATTGACAGATGTAGGTGGGGCAACAACATAGCAATGAACCATTCCGTGTGTTGTCAGTCATCATACAAAAATCCTCCTTCTCTAATTACCTTCTTTAACCATTAGTCAGCCTCACATATAGACTCAGTTGGTCCTTGCTTGAAATATTTTAGATCGTTCACTATCTAAGAGTAGGACTTAGGCTTCTTGAACTGTTGTTTCAAGGAATTCTTAATCTCTTCGATGGTCGCAGTCGCATGTTGGTCGATGTATCCCACATACCAGTCCAAGGCTCTGCCCTCAAAAGCAAGGGATAGCTGCGCCCTTTTCACAACATTGCTGGCCACGTTCTGCGTAGTCCATGCCGATCCCGCGACAAACCAAAACCGATCCATATCTTAATCCCCTATGCCCTTGAAGGTGGGTAGCTTCATGTGCAAGGCCATATCATCTTCTGGTGGTGGTGGAGGTGAGTTCTTACCCCTATGAGGGTTTGATGGTAGCATGTATGGAGAGCTATGCGCAATAGAATTTCTTACTGGACTGTAGACAGATCGATCTACTTCTTGATTAGTTATGTATTATTTACCACTGCGCGTTATGCCCTCACTTTTATCAGAGCTTATTCACTCTGTATGACTACAAAAAATTCTCTTTTCGCATAATAAGATCTTAATTAGTAATGGCAGAGTTTTTAGAAACTTACCCTGGAAACCCTTGAAGAATCTTCGTTTCGCCTCAGAGTAGGACCCCTGGAAACCCTCCTATCACACTATTCACCTAGTGATCTACCATGCGAGTGATGGTGTTATCTATATTTTCTAATTGTTGAATCAGCTCTGGGGTCCACTGCGTGACCTATTCGTCCTTCCAACATTTCTGGAAATATATGAGCCTAGCGAGCCACTCCTGAAGCTCAATCGAAAATGTCACAAAGAAAATTTCGTAGATCTCTGTGAAAATGTACTTATTCTTCCACTTCTTTGTGGTTAGCTTTTCACTACGATTCTCTCTTACTGTGAATTCCTAAATTTTCTTTTCGAACCACTCGTCGATATATTTCTTCTCAAGTCTCCAATGTGTTCTTGGCATTACCCGATCTCTCTCTCAAAATGATCTCGGTCCTGGCAATGGAACCCATTGTTGGCTCGAGGGGTCCTGACCTAGGTTTGGGGGTTAAGGTTTGCCAACAAACCCCTATACTACTAGCCCTTTCGGCAGTGGCCTGCTTGCGCAGGCCAAAGTCTCACCTAAAGCAGTATGTGAGGGTACTGGAACCAGGTTTCCACACCTTGAGAGAGATTAGGTAAGTTAGATCTGCGTTCCCAACTTATCAAGATTGCATTTAACATATCTAGTTACAGGATTATATAACAGAGCACAAATCTAGTAATTACCTTCGCATCCATGTGCGTAATACCAATCTATCAGCACAACAACTATAATCGTAGTAATTAACAGATCATAGATTCATATAACAGAAATAAAGATACCTTCACAGCTATCAAATAGATACTTTTGCAGCTTAATCATACAACCCAAGTTCACATTAATCATAGCAAAACAGATCCAGATAACATCAGATATCAACAGTACTTCGCATATATATTAATACCAAAATCTTCTTACAATCCAAAAATACTGCCTGCGCATACAACCAGCAGGGCTTGCACACAGTAGGATTGAGGAGCTCCGCTCGCACAGCCAGCAGGAGTCCTTCCCCAAAAACCCAACAAAAAATATGACAATTCATGCTTAACGTCAATCTCAATTCTTTCCTACCTTAGACTCAAAAAGGTTCATCTATTTATACTAATTTAGCCTATCCATCCAATGGTCCGCAAACCGGGGTTTGCGGACTCTTGGTATACCCTTGACACATTACAATGCCTTCAGGAATTTGACCCACCCCAAAACCCCTACGCTAGACTAAATAATACAAAAAATATACAAAAACGAACAAAATTTGAAGCTTTAGGAGACCCTGTTCCAACACCTTGTAACCCACTTCCTAATATTTTTTAGTCTCTTGTCACTTTTATTGATTTTTCTTTGTATTTTACTATAGGTGACTTAAAAACCTCTAAGTAGATTTTTTCCCTTTTTGGTGGCAGCTTGCTGGAGACATGAAAAAAAAATCCATTTTAGCCTGAGGACCTGTTTTACCCATTTTGTCATATCAGAACCCTAAAACTACTTTTCCCCTCTGTTTTGAAACCTATTGAGGGAATTTTTATAGCATCACTGTCAAAACTCCCTTTTATTTGTATTTTGAAGTTGTAAACAAGATTCTCACCCCCTTTAACATTTCTGAGTGTGGGTGACTTGAAACATGATTTCTTATTTCTCATTGATCCTTAGGTATGCAAAATTCATCTTTGGCCACTTCTAATTTGCAGGTGCCATGACATAATGATTTAGCCCTGTCTAATGTTCTTGGTGTTTGAAAAATTCAATTACATAATAGCAACCTCATGATCAGTTTGGTTTTCATCTTGAAACTCAACTATATGCCTTTATTCCCTTGATCATTTAGTGTAGATGACTGAAAATGAAGGCTTGACCTTCCTATCACTGATACTATTTGCATTCTTTTCCCTTTGAGGCAGTGAGACACTTTATCTTTGCAACCCTAGAATTCACCTGCACAATCTCTTAAAACCTTCTTCTGTCATCATGGAGGCTCATCATCTTCATTTCACCCTCTTGCCCACCTTTCCAAAACCTTAGGTTTTTGGGCTATTCGAGAAAAATCATTAGTGTTTTCTAAGTTCTGTATAGCCCTTTCAAGTTTATTCATTTATGTTCAGTTCATCTCACCCTTTTCCCTTTTCCATTTATAATTTCTAAAAATCTTCAATTCATGTTTTGTTGTGCTGGTGTTCCCCCTCCACGTGATTTGCTGCATTGATCTTTGTTTGGCATGTTGCTGGCCCAATCAGTCTTAGGAACCCTGATTTTTCTTGATCATAGGCTGATTCCTCCTTATTTTCTATGGATGTCCTTTAATGAGAAGCAGGCCTCTTACCTTACCAATTTTCCTGTTGATAATCACCTTGACACTCTTGTAGAAATGTCAAAAAAGAACAGTTGTCCTTTGCAGAATTTGAACTTGATAAGGAGGTCTTCCTTGGATGCTTATATGATTTATCTTGGAAAAACAAGTGCTAACCTTATTTAATATTTTATTCAGCTTCTAGCACATGAAAAATAGTGATTTAGGACACCAATGATAACCCTACAACCTATGAAACCCTAGTGACCTAGTGGAAAGCTCTTTGACTGAAAGCTTGGCTTGGGATCTTCAAGTATGAAAAACAAAGTTTTTTTGACAAATCAATGTATTGAATATCCTAAATCCAATGTACCTGATTTATCTAAAGAGCCTATAGAGACAGTTTTAAGACCATCAATTCTTGAGGCATTTGGTGAACATGGGAAAGAGTAGGCTATTTGGCAATCCTAGGTGGAAAGTGGAGGGGTTAAGCATAGGAAAAATAGAGTACTAAGGTTATGAGTGTGAAAATGAGACAAATATGAGTGGCATGAGCCCATTAGGGGTCTTCTAGGAGTATTAAGTTGACCATGACATGACAGAATAGTAAAATAGTGAAAAACTTTATCTTAAGGATAATGAAAACAGTGAGATTTCTAAAACTCACAATATTCATGAATGTTGTTTTTATAAATCTAGGGCAAGTATTTAGTCATCTATAAATAGAAAAAATTACTGATGACTAATAGTGGCTCCACTTGGGGAGGGAAGATCCCTTTCAGGAGGTGTCCAGAACTTCAGATATCAAATCTCCGAGTTTATGAAGACCAGTGCCTCATCCATTGGGCATATTTTCTTCTTTTATTTGTTGATGTTTCTCTTGAAGCTGTGATCTTAAAAATCTGAAAAACCATGTTTGCTTCAAAATCATCTCTACCTACCCATCATACCTTTGCCTATCATTTTTTCTTCTTGTCGATGTACTTGGACTGGCAAACCCTTGACATTATTTTTCTTTCAAAAGAAAAACAATCTATCTATTTGTACCCTTATCTCTTCCAAGAGTTTCAGATTACTCTAGTGAACTCTTTTATTATCTACCTAGACTATTCATCTGTCAAGATTAAGCTGTTTGATAGGCTTCTTTCTGTAATATACTGACATGAAATTGAAAACATGATTTAAACCAGGATTAAGCTATCTGATTCACTATGGGCTATGGCATTGGGACAAGCCGCACACAGATATTATTTTTGTACAAACAAAACTAGAAAGTATGAGGGTTGTGTTTCATCATTTGTTAATCATCCCTATCTTTCTCTTTGGTTCAATTTTGAGCATTGAGAACCAACATCTCTTCTTCCTAATCTATTCCTACTGACAAGTCAAGTTTAAATGATTTGACAAGCCTTCTTTCACTAATCTATCAACATAAATTTAAAACATGTTCAGCCATGATTAGGCTAGATTACTGAACAAGACTCTTTTTCTTTAAAAAGTAGTGGAATTTAGACTTGCACACTTTCAGTAGTACTCATTTTTGGGTATGGGGTTGTACCTCTTTTTCAAATCTGTGCTACTTTTCCTTATTTTATTTTTTTTATGTTTTTTTGTTTTTCCGATATCTCATCATGCAATGTTATGTACAATGAATGAAATTTTGAAACTAGGAATCTTGAAAAAGATAGTTCTTGAGCATCCTGCCATTGATAGGATCTCCAAATAACTCTTCTCTATTCAGCTCTTGTAAACAAACAATTTTTTTACCTCCATTTGAATGCATGGTGTAAGGATCCCTCCACAAATTTTCAAACTGGCCATGTTCTCCTTTGTATTTTCTCCCTAAGTATTGCTTCCAAACTTTTCTTTTGTTAAAGATACTTATTAGGTGAAAAAGGTATTCCTCATTAGTTTTAAAACAGACAACAATGTCATCAATGTATATCATGGTGAAGTAACTTAAATCAAGAGCCATGGCCCTTTAGAAAGTAGCTTCCGCACTTCTTAACCCATAAGGCATTTGGTCAAACATGTAGGTGCCCCAAGGTGCTTTGAATGTGGCTTTATGTTGATTAATTGGAAGTATTATCACCTGATTGTGACCTGAAACACTACCAAGAAATGACATCTTGTTAGAACCTTCTACACTTTGTAGTGTATGATTTATCTTAGGAAAAGGGTATTTGTACTTCAGGGAGTTTTTGTGTAGGTACCTAAAGTCTATACATAGCCTATTTCCCTTTCATTTCTGTCTTACTGACACAATTTTATCAAAAGATTCCTGATCTCTCTTGAAAGGGAACCTTATTTGAATAATGTTTGTGTCACAAGGCTTTAAGCTTTCAGCACCATATACAAAATCATCCTGAAACTCTTTGCACAGTCTTATGTATTTCTATTTTATGTGAGGTGGAAAGGTTTTGGATAACTTAATCATTTTTGGTTTTTCTAGGCTGCCTATGTTGTATTCCTGTATATCAGTTTCTGTAGATAGAACTTTAGGCTGTTTAACAACATTTTTGGAATTCAACAACTCTTTTAAAGTAACAAAACCTTTTGCTGATGAGTTGTCTTTGTATTTCAAAACCTTGAGGTTCTTTTGATTTAGGTTCCTAGAAGGCTTTGCTATGTGAAATTATTCCAGCATTTTTACATTGGCAGAAGGGAAAGGTTCTATTCTTGATGTTTGTTTTTCATTTGAGAAACCTTGTTCAGACTCTAAGCTTGGTTTTGGTTTTGCAATTTTATTTTTAGTTTGGAGAAAAGTAAGTTCAGCCTTGCCATCATGTTGTTGTTCCAGGCTGTTAGAGTTTTGGTTGTTGAGTTATTCATGTAGTTCCCAGTTTGACTGTTGAGGTATATCTAGATCTATCTCAAATTCATTTAACTTTTCATCAATGTCTTCTTCATTATATAAAATGAATGAGTCAAGATCCGAATGGATGGAATAAATAGGTGTGCTATTTGGCCTTTCTTGGATGCTAACCATAAACTTCATGTGTGATTCCAGGTACAATATCCATGTTTGGTAAAAAACAAGGATGGTAGCATATGACATGTCAAGTTGGAGGTTTCCCTAAAGCTTGGATCCCCATGATCTGGATAAAAACATGCCATACTTCGGGGGAATGTTAGCTACTACTATGTCCATGACTAGGCCCTTAGTAGGGATTTATGCCAAATTGAGACATAAATCCTTGATTAGACCCAAACACTTGACTCTGCTTGAATTGAAAGAATACAGGTCTTTGTAAGGTTTGGTTATTTCTAGGCCTAATCTCTCCATCACTACCTTTGGCATGAGGTTGTGAGAGGAACCAAGGTCTAGCATGGCATTATGTAAGATTTTGTCATGTATGTTTAGGCTAACATAGAAAGGGGGAATAGCTCCTTCTTAGTATTTTCCCTCTACTTCAGGTCCAAACAATGGCTCTAGTTTGTCATATGTCAAGTTTAGAGTATCAATATCATTTCCCATGTTTAAAACCTTTAGAACTTGGGACTTGTACATATCTTGGGTTACAGTTCAGTGAGAGGTATGGTTATCTTATTTTAGCAATATCTCCCTCAATAATGAAAGGTACTTTTGTTTTAGGCATATTTACATAAGTCTTATCGGCCATAATATTTTCTACAATTTTAGTTTGCTGATTTTGATTTGGGACTTTGGACAAAAGAGTTTTCTTAGGGTCACTAGTAGAGGCACTAGGGCAACTTGTGTCACCACTTTGTTGGCTAGTTTTGTGTCTGTTTGGATCAGTTTTCTTAGCCATGGTGTTGGTATTGTCTGTTGTCCTCTTAGGAGTATTTTCGGGTGTCTTCCTAACAATAGTGTCTACTTTGTTCTTTTTGGAATTTTCTTGGTTCTTTTTGCTCCTAAGGTCATATTTCCTATGGAATTCCATTATGATATTTTCAAATCCTAATTGGTAGCCTTTGGAATACTCATAGTTTGTTTCAGATTAATCTTAGGAAAATAAACCTTATTCTTCTTGAGTGAGAAAAACATCACCCTCATTTTCAGAACCTATTAATTTTACATGGTTTTCTTCAGGTTCTCCAGACTCTCTTCCCTCTTCATCTACATAATTGTCTTGGAAAGGGGGCCTGATTTTTTGGTCATTGTATCTTGTTCTATTTTGGGGACGATCTCTTATGAAGTTTGGATTCCTATTTCTATTTTGGGTATTTTCTTGGTTTTCCCTGGGGGTGTTCTTTCACTCAATTTTATCCTTTCCATCATTCTTTCCATTACCCTCACTAAATTTTCAATCTTGGCATAAGATGAGGATATTGAGGCCATAGTTTCATCTCTGTAGGTGACTCTCTTTTCTGATCTCATCCTATCCCTTTTTTCAATCAGGTTGGCCTCTACACTTATAGCTCCCCTTTGCATGTCTTCTAAAGTTAGGGGATCTCTCTCTCTTAATTTATAGGCCATGTCTGGATCTAAACCTTAAGAGGGTTTTTCTTGATTTCCCACTTGTTTATAAATGCGTGGTAAAGGGAAGGGAGATCATGTATGATGTTAGGAGTCAGGATTTTGAACCATTTTTTGGCTTATCCTCCTAATATTTGTGCAAATATCCTCATTTTAATGGTTTCCTCTTCTAATTCCATGTAATCAAAGGCATCATTTATCCTATCTACATGTTGTTGGGAAATAGTGGATTCAACTCTAGTAAAGTGAGGGATCTTGGATTGGTATCATTTGGAAAAGGTAATAAAGGTTGTGGCAGTGCCAATGGGGCATCCCATACTGCCATGATGGAAGGGAATGAGATCCAAGGAGGATTTATAAGGGGAGGGTTTGTGAGAGGAGGTGGGAAATGAAGTGGAGTGGTTTGAACAGTGGATGTGTGGATGGGGGTGGTAGAGGTACTAAGTAGAATAGATAGATTGAGGAATCTTCAAGTCATTGGGATATGGAGTCAATAAGATTCATGTAAAGTTTCAACAATAAATCAGGGTGGATCACAAGGAAAATCTAGCATGGTTAGATGGATTTTCAAGGTTTTTGTGAAATGAAATGAACATCAAGTTTGTGAACAAAGTAGGGAAAAGGGAAATTAAGAATCCTTTGTCATATAATTAAAAAAAAGGGAATCCAACACTATTTAGCATAAAGAAGTAATAAATAGACAGGGCACACCAATAACTATTTGATTCAACTTAAGAAAATAAGCATTCAGACAAACAATCGAATGAAATATAGAAGGTGAGAAACTCATTTAACTTATAGTGATTTCACCTTCAAGGTTAGAAAAAAATTAAGATAAACATATAACTTTAATCAAAGAAGATTGAATGCCTAAACATCATTGATCATAGCCATAAAGATCTCCAAAACAACTATTCAAGCATGGACAAAGGGTATGATCGAAACATAGCCTCTTTGGAAAACCTAATTAGTGGTACTTTATAGAGAGATCTCAAGAACATTGTTTTAGTGACATCAAAAAAGCAGGGCTAACCATAAAACATCTTTGATACCTACTATATTAAACCATTCATGAAATAAACAAGCTTAGGTGGTCTAGAGAGAAATTAAGAATTCTCTAAAATGACCTAGCAGAGGAAAACATAGAGGCAGTGAAAAACAAACAGAGCTAAGTTGCCTTTGAGAAACATTTATTAGTCTAAAACCTTTGTCCTACTGCAATTTAGAAGGATGAAACACAATGATACATAAGAAAACAAAAACTGAATAGAAGCACATCACCATTAACCAAGCTCAGGGATCCTGCAAGAAGCCTTCTCCATCATCAATCAAGACAAGCCATTCACAAACTCCACAACACCAATTTCTTCTCCAATCTCCAAAAAAAGCTATGTATTGCTCCAAAGAGTCATCAAATGCCAAAATTTTACAATGAGGCCCTCATGCTCTATTTATCTAGCAAAGGAGGGAAAAAACCCTAAATAGGGTTTGAAAATGTCAAAACTAGTCATAAATGTCATTTATGTCTAAGAGACCATGCAAGGCCCAAGACACAAAATATCTCATGAAATAAATGCAAAAAAAACTCTAAGCACCTAAATGTGAAGTGATTTTCCTAAAAAAACACTAAAATATCATCTTTCCATCAATGAGTGTCTTTTGTTGACTTTTTGGCCAAAAACACACAGTGAGGTCTGAAAGCATAGCGCCATGCATGGGCAAAACTAGGTCCACTTGCAGCCAAGTTTTGATGACCTTCCCAATGTTGGAATTGGCTTTGTGGTGGTCCGTTGGAAATAATGCTGAGTCTGATTTCCAAATATACCCCTGGTTTTTTGATTGAGCTCCATTAACCTATCCAAAAGGAAAATTTCCAAAAACTACTCTAGGTGCAGTGCCAAGTCTGTAAATGAGGCAGAAAGGTGAGGTGTGTTTTGGCCCTTTGAGGGGTCAAAAATGCTCCAAATGCTCTAAAATTTTGTGAGCATACTGTACTTGAGCCAAGGATTCAAAAAATTCAGAGTTTTACTCCTATAGATGCCTGAGATGAAAGCGTAGTGCCAGGGGTGTTGTGCTTAGAGGCCTCAAAATTTGCAAAAGACCAAAATTTGCCAAAATTCTCCCAAATTTGGTGGATATCTTCTTCATGAGGTTTGAGAGGCCTGTAGAGAAGCTTGAGCCAACATTCCAAGGTTTTCTTTTCCTTTTGCCTATTTTAGTGCTTTTATCTTGGCATGGACCTTTTTGAGTTTAGCCCTTGCAATTTGGTTTCTCCCGGCATAATGCTTGGTCATCTTCCTTTGGAGATCAAGATCCTTATTGGCTTTCTCCAATTTAGCCTCCAAGTGTATGTTGGATCTTTCCAACCAAGGCTCCCAATCATGTGTTATCTCCATGGCCAACAACTCATCTAGAGGGATTTTCTCTGCTAAGGCTGATTCTTGTTCTTTTTGTTTTGCCAATGCCTTCTACAAACCTATGGTTCTTGGTCTCCTCTTGGACTGCCCTTCTTCATCCTCAATTTCCTCATAGGTGCCCATGAATTCCTCTAGCTTTACTTGTGCCCTTTGAGCTTCTTTACAGTCCCTGATGGCTCTAGTCTCATAAATGGAAATTTGTGCTCCTAGCTGTCTGTTCTCCATCTCAAGGGCATCATTCACTCTCTTGGCCCTATTCAGATTTGCTTAGAGGTCTTCAATGAGGGAATTTTTGTTCTGGATAAGCAATTTTGAGATCCTTGCTTCATTCTCCTCATCACTATCAATCTGAATGATTTCAAACTCCCTCTCAACCTCATGATCTTCTTCTTCCTCTTTGATATTTTTTTTGCCTTTGTCAAGCTTTTGAGATGAGGTGGATGGCATGGTCCCTTGCCTTTTAGAGGCAGCAAACACTAGCCTTTTTCCTCTTTGATATATCAATGGATGAGGTTTGGTGGTGATAATTTCAGTGTCTTGATCATGGCTGCCATGATTTGTTTCCATATCTTCCTCTTCATCACCCTGAGTGCTGCTCACCTCTTTGCCTTCAACATCAGCCTCACTCTTAGCTTCATCACTAATTTATTCACTATCATTTTTTTCTTCATTGAAGCTGCTTGCCTCATCATTGCTGTGATCTTCATTTTCAATATTAGCCTCTTCATTTCCTTCATTAATTTCATGACTAGGAGCCTCACTGTTTTGACTATCATTAGGGCTCTTAGTCTCATTGCTGCCCTTGGGATCATCCTCTGTTTCTTTGTCACTTGCCTCATCTTCATCGTTATCCACTTCCATATCTTCTGCTTCATTTCTAACCTCTTATTCATCACTACCTAATTCATTTCCACTGTCAGCTTCCTCATTTTCTTCATTATTATATTCTACTTCTGTTTCCATGTTTTCATCTTCTTGTTGGCTTGAATCATCATCACCCTCATCTTCATTTTGGCCTGATTCATTGTCACCCTCACCCTCATGGTCACTTGCTTGTTCACTGTCACTTCCTTCTCGATCTGATGCATCAGGAGAAGATGAGGAAGGGAGGCTTTCTTGAGGAGAGTATACATGTGTAGATGATGATTCATGGTCAGTGGGAGGTGATGGAGGAGTGGAGGGAGGATGAAGAGATGATGAGGGTAAACTAGGCTGATGATGAAGCTATGGGCTTGTGAATATTCCATGAGCTATGAAAACCTCCCAAGGTATGCCTTTTTGCTCCAACTGATGTAGTACCACCATCTTGATCAAGGAGTGGTGGAACAAACTTTGCATTTTCTGGGTATAACTCCTCCTTCAGACAACAGAAGACATCTTGTCGATACTCCTATACAAGTAATAGGGCAGATGGAGCATTTTGACCATAGTGAAATGCATGAGTAATTTGACATGGTAGGAGTAGAGCCTAGAGTATCTCCCCTCATAGGTAAAATATTTCATGATAAACTTCATTAAGGGAGCATACCTCTCTAGCAAGTGTGAGAAATGGAAAATGGTCTTGCAGCCTTCTTTTTACCTAGGCTTGAGGAAAGGCTCATAGCAACTCATGTCCAGTTTTTCTCTCGTGAACCACTTTTCATGATCCAGGAGGATCTTGATCAATACAATATTGACAGAGTTCCAAGTACAGTCGATGTCCAGATCAGTCTTCATATAGGCAGTTTTGTCAATTTTCCAGTGAAAAGGTCCTTCAGTGTCATGGTTCA
This sequence comes from Pinus albicaulis, assembly GCA_034641835.2. Classification (NCBI taxonomy): domain Eukaryota; kingdom Viridiplantae; phylum Streptophyta; class Pinopsida; order Pinales; family Pinaceae; genus Pinus; species Pinus albicaulis. The sequence continues at coordinate 1,183,274,657 of CM076584.1, forward strand.
GTGTCAGGTTCATGGTGATGTAATGGGTTACGAAAAAAGGGTTTTAAAAGGTGAAATACCTTATACTTGTAAAAATCTAAGGTTAAAAATCTAACCTAGATTTAAAACCTAAGTGCTAAGACCTAATCATAAATCCTAAGGTCTAATCCTAGCACTATACATCTAAATCCTAAATTCCTAGATCCTAAAACCTTATGGTAAATCCTAAGTCCTAAACCATAATGTTAGATGATCCAAAAATACTTTTATCATAGGTTATAGTATTTGAATAAAATAATTATTAATTTAAGATATTAAATTAATAATTATTATTCTAGAATATTTAATATATTTGTGAGATATTTAGAATTAGAAATTTGTTATTAAAAATTAGGACTCTAGAAAAAAGTCGTTTCCTAGGCTCTAAGTTAGGAGCAAAGTTAGTAGTTTGGTTAGAAGCTCATTTATTGTAAATGGACACTTGTTTATTTTCGAAGTGATCCATAACTAGATTAAGTTAGAGCATAGAGCTTATAAACAGGTTAGTTTCCTATTTTCATTGTAATGTGTAATGAGAGAATGTGAGAGTGAGTTTACGTGTGTAAACTCCTGTAATTTTCCCTGTAATCTTTTTGCTTGATCAATAAAGGTGTGTGTCTGAGGACACTTCTACACTTTCATGTGGTATCTTAGCCACGGTAATGCTGTGAGGAGGAGATTCCAGCTCTACCAGGTCGTGGAAAACTCAACTCCGTTGAAGTGATCAGCAAAAGATTGGTATGAAATTTGCAATTTTTTTTTGATTTTAGATCTGCAAATTCTAAAATCATTTTTTAAAGGAGCCACTGCAAATCTGTGTGATTTTTTTTTTAATTGTTTGAGTGAACAAAAAAGGAGAGCGCTCTTGCCATTTCCTCACAGGGTTTATTTTTTTTGGATTGAATTAGTTTATAAGAAGTTTGTATACAGCGTTGTATATTTTAATTTTTTAAAGTCCTTTCATGAAAACATCGATTCTGCAAATCGATTTAGAGGAAAGCGCTGTATATTTTAATTTTTTAAAGTCCTTTCATGAAAACATCGATTCTGCAAATTGATTTAGAGGAAAGCACTGTATATTTTAATTTTTTTAAAGTCCTTTCATGAAAACATCGATTCTGCAAATCGATTTTACATTCAAACAACATTTAAAATATTAGAACTAGCGTTTTCTGAAGTGGATTATGCATTCTGGCATCGATTCTGGCATCGATTGTGGTATACAAGTGGACCAGAACCAACATTTTGAAGCTTCCTTTGAACCATCAATTTGTGACATCGCTTTCTGCGTTTTGAACCAACGTTTTGAAGCTGCCTTTGAATCATCAATTTGTGACATCTCTTTCTATGTTTTGAACCAGCGTTTTGAAGCTGCCTTTGAACCATCAATTTGTGACATCGCTTTTTGCATTTTGAAGCCAGTGTTCCAACCAGTTTGAATGCCAGCATTTTAAGGTAATTTCCAGTGTTCCAGTCAGCGTTAATGTTGGTGAAATTAAAAAGTGGACATGTAAAGGAGTTATTAAAGTATTTTCTTTTGTAATTGGAGTGTTTTTTTTTTAATTTGTAATTGTGATTTGCAATTAAAATCATATTTTATTTGGAGGAATAAGTTGAATTTATATGGAGGAATAAGTAGAAATATTTTTTTGGAGCATTGTAATTGGAGTAATAAGGGTGTTGTAATTTTTTGGAATAATAAGGAGACTTGTGGTTTGTAATTTGTTTATGGAGTGAAAGTGTGACTCAAAGTAATATTACTTTGAAGGGTGGTAATTTTTTTTTACCAGCTTGTGCAGGAGCACTATTGTAAAAGTAAAATTTTGAAAGTTGCCTTGTAAATATTTGAGAAATTGACTAGAACCAAGTGCAAAGCTCAGTCAATTTTCTCCTGTTTCGACGACTATTCGAGGGTCAAGGCCAAGCCCCGATAGTTCGTTTTTTGCGTCGTATGTTGCTGTTGTGTTGCGCATCTTGATTTTTTGGAGCTTGATTCATGGTGTGAAGTCTTAACACTACAATGTCTAAGTTGATTAATTTCTTTTCTGATTCCGACAAACTTGAAGGCTAAAAATCTTACAAAACATGGCAACGCCTCATCGAAAGCACTCTTGTTTATAATGAACTATGGCATGATATTTGTGATGGAGATGTAAAGCCAAATAAACCTATAGATACAGCTGCACTAGCAAAATGGGAAGTTAAAAATGCCAAAGCATTAGCTCTCATTAAATCCTCTGTCAATGATGAAATGTATGTCCATATCGAAAATGCTAAAGATGCATGGTCTACTTTGAGAACTTTTAAAGAGTTGTTTGATACTCAGCCTCAATCAAAAAGAGTTGATCTACAATTAAAATTGTTTCATCAAAAATTGACTGAAGAAGGAGATATTCTTGAATACATCTACAGACTTAAGAATATTAAGCAGGAAATTGTTAATGCTAGTTTTCAAGCAGTTGATGATAGTTTTATGGTCACAGTTTTAATTTCTGGGCTTCCTTCTTCCTACACACATTTTTTAGAAACTTTATAGCTCACTGGAAAGTTAGAAAAGCTAAAGTTTGATGAGCTCTGCGAAATGTTGACTCAACATGATAAAAATTTTGGGAAGAAAAAGAAAGTTGGTGAAGATGTTTTTCTCACAGAAGCCAGTACTAGAAACTCCCCAGCTGAAAATTCCAAAAAAAAAGGCAAAGGTAATTTTAATCAAAATCAAACAACGCAAGTTCGTGGTCGCAGTCAACACAAAGGAAAAAACTCCAACAAAGGCTCAAATTCAGGCAGAAACAATTCTCAAGGTAGAGGAAACAATCAAAACAGAAGATCTCAGCAAGGCATAGGACAAAATCCAGGAAGAGGAAAATTTCAAAACATAGGACAAAGCAGAGGTCGAGGACAGTCTCAAGGAAGAGGACAGTCTCAAGGAAGAGGCACTGATTTGAGTCAAATTTTTTGCAGGCGATGTAATAGAGCTGGTCACTATGCTTCAGATTGTCGCACATCTATCAATAAAATTTCTAAGTTTCAACAGCCTTCAACACAGTTTGCAAATGATCAAGATCAAGATGATAATGACTCAGAATATGTCTTCACTTCTTCACCAGCAATCCAAATTTCCTCTTATGTTAAGAGTGATTATGAAGATGCTTGGATTTTAGATTCAGGAGCAACTCAGCACATGACATGTAGACGGGATTTCTTTTGGAATTTTCAAGAGTTCCATCTTAACTCCATCTTTCTAGCAGATGATACAAAACATACGCCTTATGGAAAAGGTGTAGTCAAAGTTTTTCTCCCTGAAATTGGAGAAAAAATGATTTCCAATGTGTGGTATGTTCCCACCTTTAAGAAAAATTTGTTGTCTTTGGTCATGATTCGACAAGCTGGACATCAAATAATTATGGAAGATGGCTTAGTTAAGATTAATTCAGTCAAACAGAACTTCCAAACAGTGATGATAGGATATGAAGACGGAAAACTGTTAAGGATGAAAGGAACAATTATTCCAAGGCATTCTGATTTTGCAGCGGCAGTTACTACAGGAATTTCACCTATAAGATTATGGCATGTAAGATATGGACATTTGAATTTTGATAGTATTTCTCAATTGAAGAAACAAGGGATGGTTAAAGGACTTCCGACTTTCAACAAAGAAAATGCTAAGTGTGAAGCCTGCATTGATGGCAAACAGAGTCGAGAAAGTTTTCCAACAAGTACATGGCGCGCAAGGAGGCTGCTGCAACTAGTTCACAGTGATGTGTGTGGTCCACTACAAATTTCATTAGGTGGTTGCAAATATTTCTTGCTATTTATTGATGATTTCAGTAGAATGACCTAGGTTTAATTTTTGAAAAACAAGTCAGAAGCATTTGAGAAATTTAAAATTTTTCGACAACTTGTTGAAAATGAGGCCAAAGAAAAGATAAGTACTCTCAGGACAGATAATGGGGGAGAATTCAACTCAAATGAGTCCTAAACTTATTGCAGTGAAAATGGCATCAGAAGGCATCTTACAAATGTTTACACTCCACAGCAAAATGGAGTCGTAGAAAGGATGAATCGCACATTGTTAGGCATGACGAGATCCATGTTAACTTTCAAAGGGTTAAGTCCAACATATTGGGCAGAAGCAATCCATACAGCTGTCTATCTAAGAAACAGATCTCCAACTGCTTCGTTAGAAGGAATCACCCCTTATGAAGCTTGGTTTGATTTCAAACCTAAAGTTAAACATCTTCGAGTTTTTGGATCCATATGTTATGCCTTAGTTCCCAAATAAAAGAGAACTAAGCTTGATTCAAGAAGTTTGAAATGCACCATGATTGGCTATTCAGATGAAAAGAAAGGGTATCGTCTTTTTACCAATGGAAAATTTATTGTGAGCAAGGATGTCATTTTTGATGAAACAGAGAGTAAGAGTGCTGAAGAAATCGAAAGTCTTCTTCACAAGTTAGAAACTAAGGGCAGTAAAAGGAAAGGAAATATGCAAAGTCAACCAACTTCACCAAATTGGTATGAAATTGATTTTCCTTCCTCTGAAGATGAGTCATCCAGTCCATCTCCTTCAACAAAATCATCTAGGTCTTCTAGCAGTTCATCAACGTCTCCAATCAGCAGCAGTTCTTCTGACAGTGATTCTCCAGATTCACCTCCTGAACGACGAACATCAGTTTACATTAATCTCCTCTACAATGATGGAGACTTCTCAGAACCTCAAACAAGTGAGCAACAACTTCCAAAATGGGTAGTTCAACTCTTGAAAGATGTAAGGCCTAATGAACAAAACAAAACAGGAACAAGGGCATCAAAACGAAATGAAGGCAATCTTGCTTTAATAGAAAATGATTTTACTGAACCTTCTTCTTTTCCAGAGGCAGTAAAACATAAAGAATGGAAATATGCAATGGTTGATGAATATTAGGCAGTTCAAGACAACAACACTTGGCAACTTGTTGATTGTCCTCAGCATGTTAAACCTATTGGATGCAAATGGGTTTATCGAATTAAGTACAAGAAAAATGGTGATATTGACAAGCATAAAGCACGCCTTGTTGCTAAAGGATTTACGCAGCATGAAGGAATCGATTATGAGGATACCTTTGCTCCCACATCCAAATGGAACACCATCTGCCTTACACTTGCCTTAGTAGCTCAGAAATGGTGGAAAGTTCATCAAATGGATGTCAAAAGCGTTTTTCTCAACGGGGACTTATAGGAATATGTATACATGACACAACCACCAGGGTTTGAAGTTAAAGAGCAAGAACATAAAGTCTGCAAATTAATCAAGGATTTATATGGATTAAAACAAGCTCCCCGCGCCTGGTATGCCAAAATGGATGAATACCTTCGCAAAGTTGGTTTTCATCGCAGTGAATCTGATGATACTTTGTATGTGCGCCAACAGGGAAAATATCTGGTCATTCTCATTATGTATGTTGATGATTTGATCATTACAGGCAACAATGATGATCACATTAAACAGGTAAAAAAGGAGTTGCATGCAAGTTTTAAGATGACAGATTTGGGACTACTTCACTACTATCTTTGGGTTGAAGTATTCCAATGTCCACATCAGATCTTCATTTCCCAGAGAAAATATGCAGTAGGAATTCTTCAGCGATTTGGAATGCAGGATTGTAAGCCTATCCTTACCCCTATGGAACAAAACTTAAAACTTTCAAAATTTGAAGGGGGGGAAAGAGTGGACAGCACGACTTACAGACAGTTGATTGGCAGCTTGATTTATTTGACAACCACTCGTCCTGATCTATCTTATGCAGTCAGTATTCTTTCACGTTTTATGCAGGAACCATTAGACAACCACTGGAATGCAGCCAAAAGAGTTCTTCGATATATCCAAGGAACAAAAGATTTTGGTCTTCTTTACAAAAAGACTAAAAATTTTGTACTTGGTGGATTTTCAGATGCCGACTTTGCTGGCAGTATTGATGACAGGGCATCAACCTTAGGTTACTTAATGAACATGGGGTCAGCTGCAGTTTCCTGGAGTTGCAATAAGCAAAGTACAGTGGCCACTTATTCAGTAGAAGCAGAGTACATTTCAGCATGGGAAGCAGCATGTGAGATTGTTTGGTTACGTCAAGTTTTACAGGACTTGGGGATTCCTCCAGCAGAAGATACTTCATTATTCATCGACAATCAATCAGCAATAAATATTACCAAGAATCCAGTTTTCCATTCAAAGACAAAGCATGTGGACACCAAGTATCATCATATCAGATCTCTCATTGTAAAGGACGTCATCAAGCCAGTGTTTTTCCCTTCAGAAGATCAGACCTCCGACATTTTCACAAAACCTCTTGGTAGAATAAAGTTTACTAAGTTCAAGGATGAACTTGGTATCTGTTGTAATGTATCTTTGGATCAAAGGGGGGAATGTTAGATGATCCAAAAATAATTTTATCATAGGTTATAGTATTTGAATAAAATAATTATTAATTTAAGATATTAAATTAATAATTATTATTCTAGAATATTTAATATATTTGTGAGATATTTAGAATTAGAAATTTGTTATTAAAAATTAGGACTCTAGAAAAGAGTCGTTTCCTAGGCTCTAAGTTAGGAGTGAAGTTAGTAGAGTGGTTAGAATCTCATTTATTGTAAATGGAAACTTGTTTATTTTCCAAGTGATCCATAACTAGATTAAGTTAGAGCATAGAGCTTATAAATAGGTTAGTTTCCTATTTTCATTGTAATGTGTAATGAGAGAATGTGAGAGTGAGTTTACGTGTGTAAACTCTTGTAATTTTCCCTCTAATATTTTTTCTTGATCAATAAAGTTGTGTGTCTGAGGACACTTCCGCACTTTCACATAAGTCTAAATCCTAGCATAGAACCATGTATAAAGACCTATTCCTAAACCTTAACCTTAAGGACAAATGTTATAGACCTTGTAAAAAGGTTCAGATGTTGTTTTTAAAACTTTATACTAAGACTATAACATAAAACCCACCATAGCGCTTCATAACTGCCAAGTTCTAAACTGCGTCGGAGGTCTTTAATACCATGTGACAGGTCTCTATAGACCACAGTGTAGTTGTTTGGATATAATTGATAGTCTTAAACCATGGTATCAAAACTACATTGGAGTTTCTTGACAAGTGTTAAAAAACAATTATGACCATAGAGACTGCGTGGATTACATGTGATCAAACGCAGCGGAACCACCGGGATTATGACCGTGACCATCGGAGCCATAAAATGACCGCTCACTTGATCACATCCCGATGGTTTTCACCTCTGCCTGGTTAGCCTAACTATCAGGTTGACATTTATATTATATGGTCAGTTTTTGGGTTTTTTGTAATTAAATTCAGTGCTAAGGATGTTAATACCTTATCACTTTATCCTAGGTGTTAAATAAGAGATAGGATTCAATATTCTAATAAAAAATTTCTCTCAACCAATTGCTAAATTGGCATCCAGGAGTATGAAGCCAAGTCTTTATAAACCATGACATTTTTGTATTGAGGACATGGATTTTTTGAGATTATTTTCAGCAGGTTGGAGGTAGTTCTGTTCGCAGCATTGCTCAGTCGTCGGTGGTCAGAATTGAGCGCAAAGATAGGTGTCGGAAAGGCGAGGAAGATTAATTTGTGTTTACAGGATTCATAAGTGCCTACGAGCACAGTCATTCTATTTCATTTCAATGTAAATATTCTTCAAGGTCAATCCTAATAAAAACGGATGCCCACTTGAAAGCGGACTCGGAGATGTAGTCCAGGAGGGACGAACTCCGTCATCAAACTGTTTGCTTCTTCTTCTCTCTGATTATTGTTGTTATTTAATTCATTTATTGCTGCTAGTTTATTTTTTCTTTCATTAAAACATACTTCAGTTAACAATCAATCTAAATGACAAACTAATCAAACTTCTTAAGCACATTAATTCGATCACATACAGATCATTTTTGGTATCAGAGCAGGTTGTGCTTGTAGTTTGTTTGTCATTGGATGTTAACCAGGTTGGGATTGCAACGTGGAAAAGGTGAGCTTGAGGAATTTGATCCAGAGATAAGAAAGCAGAAATTTTTTCATCAATCAACGATGACAGGGACTGAGACCATTGAGACTCCTTAAGCTATAGAAATGAAACCCATGGATGAGAATCAAATCCATCAGGAGTTTCTAAACATGCATCAAATGTTAGCAGAATTATATCAAGACAAAAAGAAGAGAGATGCAACCTCATCGTTGAAGGCATAAAAGAAGGAAAAGGGTAAAGGCAAGGCAGATAAATCTCCTTCTCCTCCGTCATCTCCATCATCTTCTTCTTCCTCTTTTACTTCTAGTTATGAATCAAAAAAAGAAAAGAAACCTAAGAGTCCATTATTGAAACTTGATGTTAAGTTCGAATTACCTATGTATGATGGAGAAATAAACCCTGAGAAACTAGATAATTGGGAAAAAAATTAGAAGTCTATTGTCATATTCAAGATATTACTAATGATAAGACAAAGATCCTGTAATATCCCAAAATATGGAAAATCTACAATGTTAGGAATATGTTATAGTATTCCTAAATTGGAGATCCAGCAATATGTAAACACAAACTGGAAATAGCAGTGAAAAACATCATACCAAAGTGTATGGAAACCATGGAGCCATTTTATTATACATATCAGCAACAAATGAGTACAATAGAAGTGTGCATAACTCAAATAAGCAAGGAAAATGACCCTCCCATGAATACATATGCCAAATGATGAAATGCTGCTACATAGTAAAATGTCTATGGATCAAAACTGCGTAGTCATAGATAGAGTACTACTACAAGAAATACATAAAAACATATATCTGCATACATATGGCTAATGCAATAATGGGAGAGAAGATATAAGCTCCCGAATACTATTTCAAGTCAATCCTGGAAGGATTGGCTGAAATATGTAAAACTGCAGAAATGCCGAAGTTGCAGGGTAGCAGCTATAACTCAAGAACTGGAAATGGAAGGAGAAGGATGAGGATGTTGCATCAGATGAATAAAACTCCTCCAATGGATCTCTCAAGTAAAAGGATGATCCTATCACTGAAGATATCACCCTCCAAACAATCTGCAAGCCCCTACTGCAAATGATCACTGGAAATAACACAGTCTCTGAGGGATACTGCGCTGTAGGTGCAAGGGAATGAGTTGGCCCAATGACAAGATATGCAATAAGCTCTGAAACCTTCGTCACTAACCTTCCAAAGGAATGGAAGCTCCCTCCTCTAAAAAACATCTCCAGAAATGGTGTTGTGGGACCTCCACTGCAACACCCTACAACAAAACGTTATACTTGAGCAAAAATAATGTTGTAGCTGAAGGAGGTGGCTTTGCCTTGAGCCTGAATGTGGAGAATGAATTATAGGATCCTTCAAGATGCCTCTCTTGGAAGGATAAGGATTCCTAAATAGGAGATCATTGTGCTAAACAACACTGCAACTCTGCTAAACAAAAGGAGACTGCACAAGAGTCTAAACAAACCATAAAATCAATAATTCACAACATGAGTAACAATGGCTGCCTTGCCCTCCTTTTAAAAAAGTGAGAACTCTCTCCCCATGGGTCCCACTCCTTAGGGTTTCCTCCACCAAGGAAACTACCTCCCATTCACACTGCGCTGTCTCTCCAAGTGGTCTCCACCTCTTATCCCAACACTGTTGACTTGGTCAAACTTGACCTTGTCCTCATGCAAATGTCCTCTTTCATAATTGAGGGTATGAAATCCAGCTCTTCTGAATATCCCTTTTCATATTATGAGGGATTTTTTTCATTATTCAACAATGTATGGGCCTCCTTACCCATTTATTTACCTCCTATGTGTAAACAAAAAAATTTAATATTCTCTTTAGCTATGTGCTAAAGTGGGAATATTATAGTCCTCCCCTCCCAAATGTTTCTTGTCCTCAAGCAACTGCAAAGATAAAACTGAGGGGCCTTCTTGAGGCATGAGGTCTGATATGAGTTTGGATCTACCATACCCATATGAAGCTCCCAAGAAAAGCAATAACAATAGCAATACAGGGAACCATAATGAGAATCATGCTTGCTTCCATATGAAGTACTGGAGAAGGACAATGATCCCTCAAATGAAACTAGCATAGCTTGACCCTCAAATACAATAGAGAATGACAAATAATGTGGTTTCTCAACCACCTTCTTGCTGCCCCATTCTCCTCATGTGTTTGGAGAAAGTGAATGATGTATTTTGCAAGGTGAGTATGTTCTCCACAAGAAATCTCATCCCCACATCCTCCTAGGGAGTGATCATCTATAATGGCCTCAAGTAGACCAAAAAATATAGAAGGAAGAATATTCTTCCTTTGAGAAAATTCCTGCACATATATGGTTAAGAGCTACATACATATATAGAAATTACTATGCAAACAAACAATACCCTTACCATACGTCTTGCTCATGCAAATGGAGTGGCTCATAGATGAGTCCCCTCTCATCCTCAAAGACAAAAGAGGTGGTTGTGCTAACTCTTCCAAAGAGTTATGTATCTCCTCCATCTTCACATGATCCATGCATCTCCTCATATGTTGATAGATCTCCTCCTCAAAACCCTTCCAAAAATACCCCTCCATGATGGTGTGGTATGCTCTCATAGAACAAGTGTGGTTGAAAAGGAAATCCCCATGAGCTACTTGTAGCAACTTCTCCTTGAGCTTGGAAGCTCCAGATAAGAAGATCCTACCATGATAGTAGATGACCCCATCTCTGACTAAATATCCCTCCTCATGCAACTGGTCATCCAATATCATGCAAGTGAAAATATCCTTGGAATACTCCACCAATAGCTGGGAGTTCCAATATGGATCTATCCTCCATAGTGACAGCGTTGATGATCTCTCATGAAGAAAATTTGTCATATGGTCATCCTCCTCTTTGACATCCCCCATGCCAAAGATGCAATTTGGAAGGCTGCTATCCTTCCCTTGCTGCTTCTGCCATAGCGTAGAATCTGAAATGAGAGTGGGTAAAGATGATGTTGAGAGAATGCCTCTCTCCTCCTTGAGTCTACCCAAGACTCAGCGTTGTAAAATGACCTCCCAAGGTTTCCACTCCTCTGAAATCAATGAATGGTGCCTCAAAATGTGAAGCATCTCTCATCATCTACTAATTTTTTGGTCTCCTTGGTGAAATGTATCCATGCAATGAGACATCATCATCAAGAGTAGATTGCATATATGAATGGATAGACTTGTCCCTGCTCTCACTGTGCAATCCAGTCTCCCTCTTAGGCGCATCAACCTCATTAAATAGACAGAAGTGTGTGCTACTCATAACATGATGCTGATCATCCTCCTTATCTCCTCCTTGTATCTCCATAGGTTCACACCCTATCATAAATGGCACATGTAAATCATGATTTGTCCTTAATCTCCACATGTGAGATCCTGGGGAATTCCTTGCAATGATACAAGAATCCCTCTAGTTGGAGCAAGAGATCCTCCTTCCTCTGCATGAGGTGCTAGATCAACTCTATAAATGGCAGCGTTGTTGCCCTCAGCCTCCTCAACATGAATGGAAAACCTCCCAATGATTGGATCCTCTTTTGAAAAAGGGATCTCCATGCCTTCTTGTGCCAACATACAAGATAAAGGTCTTGCCTATAGCAAAGTATGATGCAATTTATCAGCCTCTTCCATGATTTTCTGAAGTGGTTTTGGTTTTATGGTTTCCTCCATCACATGCAAGGTCTTTAATTTTTTAGATTTGTTTTTCTTCACCACATGTGTTTCAGAAATTTCCTTATCAAACTTTCCCACCAATGTTTTAATGAACCTTTCATAGGAAGAATTATTTGCAGTATTTAAAGAAAAAAATTCAAAGATCCACCATGCATAGGCCTTACCTCCAAAATTCAGCGCTGCTACTCTGATAGCTTCATCTTAAAAAATCTGATGCTGCCGCAAAAAGGTGTCTAGCTCTTCCACCCAATCCCTAACTGAACATGTAGGGGAACCATCAAAGGTAGATAGAAGAAATATATCCACATTATGCTGCTTGCTCCTCCTCACCTTGATCTTGCAAAAATTTGGTAAAGTGATATGATCTCTAAACTTCTAAGTTTGAGATTCATATTCATGCAAGAAACCACTGAGAGTTCCCCTCTTAGGCATTCCTTCTTCCTCCCTCTCTCTCATGGAAAAAATGGGCATGTGACTGCACTATGCATCATAGGGTGTGGCTGCATGCTTACACTCCCCATAAGAAAATCTATATTTTGACTCAGTTTCAAACCCTCTTGCATATTATGTACACATCTCCCTCCTTATCTTCTTGAAATCTTCATGAATGCTCTGTACAGATCTTGGAAGAAGCTTTGTAAGCCTATCTTCCTTTCTTCCTCCACATAATGGAGTATTCATCTTCTCTTTTCTTGATAGCATCATGGATGAGATCCATAGGCTAAGCCAAGATTATGCTTTGATACCACTGTAATATCCCAAAATAGGGAAAATATACAATGTTAGGAATATGTTATAGTATTCCTAAATTGGAGATCCAGCAATATGTAAACACAAAATGGAAATAGCAATGAACAACATCAAACCAAAGTGTATGGAAAACATGGAGCCATTTTATTATACATATCAGTAGAAAATGAGTACAATAGAAGTGTGCATAACTCAAATAAGCAAGGAAAATGAGCCTCCCATGAATACATATGCCAAATGACGAAATGCTGCTACATAGTAGAATGTCTATGGATAAAAAATGTGCAGTCATAGATAGAGTACTTCTACAGGAAATACATAACAACATAGATCTACATACATATGTCTGATAAAATTATCGGAGAGAAGATCTAAGATCCCGAATACTATTTCAAATCAATCTTGGAAGGATTGGCTGAAATATGTAAAACTGCAAAAATGCTAGAGTTGCAGGGTAGCAGTTGCAACTCAAGAATTGGAAATGGAAGGAGAAGGATGAATATGCTGCATCAGAGGAATAGGCCCCCTCTAATGGATCTCTCAAGTGAAATGATGATCCTATCACTGAAGATCTCACCCTCCAAACAATCTGCAAGCCCCTACTGCAAATGATCACTGGAAATAACGCAGTCTCTGAGGGATACTGTGTTGTGACTGTGTTGTAGGTGCAAGAGAATGAGTTGGCCCAATGCCAAGATCTGAAATAAGCTCTGAAACCTTCCTCACTAACCTTCCTAAGGAATGGAATCTCCCTCCTCTGAAAAACAGTTCCGGAAATGTTGTTGTGGAACCTCCACTGCAACACCTTACAACACAACGTTATACTTGAGCAGAAACAACATTGTAGCTAAAGGAGGTGGCTTGGCCTTGAGCCTGAATGTGGAGAATGAAGTATAGGATCCTTCAAGAGGATTCTCTTGGAATGAGAAGGATTCCTAAACAGGAGATCCTTGTGCTAAACAACATTGAAACTTTGCTAAACAACAAGAGACTGCACAAGAGTCTAAACAGACCATAAAATCAATAATTCACAACATGAGTAACAATGGATGCCTTGCCCTCCTTTTTAACAAGTGAGAACTCTCTCCCCATGGGTCCCACTCCTTAGGGTTTCCTCCACCAAGGAAACTACCTCCCATTCACACTGCGCTGTCTCTCCAAGTGGTCTCCACCTCTTATCCCAGCGTTGTTGACTTGGTCAAACTTGACCTTGTCCTCATGCAAATGTCCTCTTTCATACTTGATGGTATGAAATCCAGCTCTTCTGAATATCTATTTTCATATTATGAGGGATTTTATTCATTCTTTAGCAATGTATGGGCCTCCTTACCCATTTATTTACCTCCTATGTGTAAACAACAAAATTTAATATTCCCTTTAGCTGCGTGCTAAAGTGGGAATATTACAGATCCAATTAGCTACTCTTAGAATGGGGGGTAATGCTTTGATCTGGTGGGAAAGTAAGACACAAATAGATTTAAAGCGTAAAGGAAAAGTTATCACCTCATGGACTAAGTTTATTAAAGCTCTAAAGAAACAATTGTATCTGTTGGGTCACACACAGCAAGCTATAATTGATTGGCAGCACTTGCGACAAGGTAAGGGACATAGTGTTCAAGAGTTCACACAGGAATTCAGAAAGAATGCATTAGCACTCGGTATTTCTTTGGAAAAAAAAGAAACTTTGTTGAAGTATTTTGGCAGTTTGCATTCATATTTTCAGCATACATTATTAATTTTCAATCCTAATGATTTTGATGAAGTTTGTGTTCAAGCTATTCATGTCGAATCCAGTGGTAGACCATTCAAGTTTACTGTTAGCCCCCTAATTTGCTCTCTTTTTACCATTTTCCCCTTCCTAAATCATAACCATTTAACTCTATTTCACCTCCTTTATGCACCCTCATCTTGCACCAGTCCAAGCACGGTGACATATTTCGTATAAACCTTTATTCTTCATATTTTAATTCAATTTAGAATTAATTAAATTTTTGTTACATGATTTCTTACTTTTAAATCAATTTGTAACTTATCGATATCTCCAATGGTTATTTGATAGTTATAGTACTTACAGTGACTATTGATCTTAGTGCAAGATCGGATCTTGCACCATTGCCAGCACAATAGATCTTCACGGCAGATCCGAACCTCCTCGATCACCGCCTCGTCTTGAGCTGCTTCAGCCATGACAACAAATGATTCAAAGGCAGCCGAGACCAATCCGTGAAGGGCGAAAGCTGGTTAGCTATGACTAGTTTTGCAAAACCATCTTATTTTGAAGGCCAAAACTAAATTCTGCATTTTTTTATGTATCAGTTGAACCATCTATTTTGGCCTTTGGCCAACAGATCTATATAATGTAAAGTGTAAATAGGACCTAAGGAGGAGAACTTTTGAGAAGAGTTTTTAGAGAAAAGTTTGATAGGTGGTAACAGGTTGTTTTGTTATCGCACGAATCTGGACTGGACATTGTATCAACGCATGTATGCGCCTCAATGAATTAATAAAAGGTTTTTTCGCCTCACGTTTCATAAATTGTGTTTCTTTCTTTAAGCTAATGAATTGACTAGTTTACTGAGTAACATTTTAACTTAAAAGGGAAACGCGCTGGTTGTCTAAGGCCCAACTAACCTAGCACGTTTACCCCATTTTTTGTTTCTTGTAATTTGTGTTTATATTATCAAAGTGTGATTTAAATTTCAGCACATGTATTCCTGTCTGAGTGAAAATGGATCTGTCATGTGAAGTAGATACATTTTCTTTCCCTGCAATTTACTTTCCTGCACTTGATTTCAGATTGGTTTTCATCTGCCTGGTACAAGCAGAAGAAACAAACCTACACCAGTGTACATTGGTGTGATATTTTTATTTCCTGCAATTCTGTTTAATTGGTTTTTCCACCTAGTCCAAGCAGGAGAAATGAACCTACACCAGTGCACGTTGGTGTGATGCAACAAGTTTTCTTAATCTACTTTCCGCAATCTTCTTTCTTTCTTTAAATTTTTATGACAAGATAAATGATTGTTTCTTTATTTATGAATTTTGTTAAGATCGGAAACATTAAATTTTACGTGTGCAATTTGATTTGACAGAAAACTAGCACTTGCAATAATTGAACACTCATTTTAAGGATTAAATGCTAAGTGCAGGAAGCTCTGATTCGGTGCAAGAAACAGTTTCTTGCCACAAGATCTGAGTGCTCTGAACCTTGAAAAGTTCAAGCCCTTTCATGGAGTAAAAATCCTTCAGTAAAGACACTATTTATACCTTCTACATAAATCTCTGATCCTGCACTAGTGCAGGATAGATTAATGCAAGAAGGAAATCTCTAAGGAAGAAGGTTTAAGGGCCCATCTAACGAGACTGCTAAAGTGTTTTGCTAAGGGAAAACACACACTTAGTAGATTAAACAACCATTAGTGGGAGTGATTTCCTTTTATCTTTAATTCTCTCTTGCAAATGCATACTTCCTCGTTCCAGTCTTAGATTGTTTTTTGATGGTTCAAGTTGCCTTGTTCTCTTTTGATTTGATTCTACAATCTTTCCTTTAAAGAAAGTATGGATTTACATTAGGAAGATTCATACCATCTCTGGCATTGCTTGTGCTTCATCTCTAAGTTTATGAATCCCCCGGGTTGACAAATTAAGTGTTGAGGAGTTTTCTTAAGTGTAATTCCTGCACCCAACATTTTGGCGCCATTTCCGGGGAGGCAATTTGATTTGGTAAGAATTTTCTGATTATACAATAGAGGTAGTTTTTCTTTATTTTTGCAGTGTTGTTTCTTTGAAGGAATTTTACTGGTGTTAATTGATTTCTGACAAAATTTTTTATAAGTTGTCTACTATTTTTCCTTTTTTTTTTTCCTTTTGAAATGAATGCTAGAAAAGGTAAGGGTTTGAAGCCCACTGAGGGCTGAAAGAATTCTGAAAAAAAATTTCATATTGGGTCTCCTTCTGTAAGAAGGAAGCCCAATCCAATTCAAACCCATCACGTAGGAACAATCCACCTGGATTCTGGTGATAAAAGCTCAGATGTGGATTAGCCTATGAAGAGCGGTACAAGTAAAAGGGGAACAATGGTGGACCAAGAAGATCATTTGGAAGGGACTGGTGACAACTAGGTAAGTGAAGAACAATCCACTTTTGTGTTCCCAATTGTGGATCTTGATACTGTGGCACAAATGAATAATATTCCACCATCAGCTCTCCCTCATTTCCATGGTAAAGTTCATGAAGATCTTGACTCTTTTCTATTTGAGTTTGATATTCTGTGTAGAAGTTATGATTATGCAACTGATGCTTAGAAGTTAAGATTATTTCCTGTTACCCTCAAGGACTCAACTCTACGCTGGTTTATGGGGTTAGGAGGAAACACTATAACCTCTTGGGATCAAATGAAGAGAGTGATTTTGTCTAAATATCAAGAATATTGCAAAACTTGGGACATGCAGGATGGAATTTTTACAATCATACAAGATGATGATGAAATTCTTGAATATTATTTGGAAATATTTCTGTATATTTTACAAAGGTCAAAACTTAAGCTTGATCCCAACACTATTAGAACCTTTTTCTTAAGAGGACTTACTGATAATGCTAGAAATAATTTGAATTTGTTAGGACAAGGTGATATTTCTCAGCAAAATTTTGGTCAAATTTGTGAATTATGCAGGAAATTTTCCAGAAACCAGTATAGATCTGGTAGAGGAACTCGAAATAGAAATAGAAAAATTGAATCCACTGATGCTATGATTATTGGACTAGAAAATAAAATGGAAAACATGAAAATTGACATAATGAACACTGTTACCAAAAAGTTAGACTCCTTAAAATTTCAGCAGAAACTAATGAAGGAACAAGAGTCATTATGTATTTTCCGTCCTAAATGTAGAGACAAGCATCCTCCTAAAGAGTGTCCTCTTAATTTGAAAGAAACAAATAAATGTGATATTTGTGCAGAAGACCATATTACAGAAAAATATCCCTCTATACTAGGACTTAAAGTTGTATTTACAGGGGGACAGCCTGAATCTGAATACTTGAATGCTATGGGAGCAAGAAGGAATTGGCCTCAGGTAGGTACAGGTATGGCTTCTGAATTTTTTCCACACTATTTTGGTTATAATTCACATGCATATTCTTATCCTAACTCTCATCAGAAGTGGAAGTATGGGAATCAATATCAGCATGGGAAACCTTCTCAACCATGGAAAAAAGGTTGGAGAGTGCCAACTCATTCTCCATATTCCTACCAGCCACCTATGCAATCATATCCATCTACACATGCACCTTATTCAATGCCTCAACTTCCGAGTCAGTCCACTCCACCATTGCCTTTACCTCCACCCTTTCGACCTCCTCAGTTGCTTGCTTAAACTATGCCCAATCCTAATAATAATAAAGCAGTGCAAATGATCTATGTAACAAACCCACCTTTATCATTCGAATACCAGTCTATTCCAGTTGGGGTTCATGATATTCAATTAAGATCGGGAAGGACTGTAACATCAGAAAATCAGAAGAAACCTATGGTG
This sequence comes from Pinus albicaulis, assembly GCA_034641835.2. NCBI lineage: Eukaryota > Viridiplantae > Streptophyta > Pinopsida > Pinales > Pinaceae > Pinus > Pinus albicaulis. The sequence continues at coordinate 1,183,292,667 of CM076584.1, forward strand.
ATCATTGAAGAGAAAGGAGAAGAGGAAACTCTTAACCATTCTCTGAAATTTGTCACTAAATAGCCCTTACCCTTTGAATCCTTGCCATATTCTTCCAAACATCCTCCCTTCCCAGAGAGGCTAGTAATGGAAATGAGTGAGCCTATTTCTAAGACTAGTTTGGCATCTGAGCTTCAAAATATTTTCATTAAGATACCTTTGCTTCAAGCCATTAAAGAGATCCCCATTTGTACCAAGATTATTAAGGAACTTTGTCTCAAGAAACCCAGGAGGAAGAGATTGGAACCCCAAACCATTCAATTTGTTGGTAGGGCAGCAGAGTTGATGAAGGGATTTGTGTTTATGGAAAAATATACTAATCTCGGAAACCCTGTTGTCTCAGTTCATATTGGTAATTTACTTGTCTCTAATGTTCTTATAGACCTGGGGGCAGCCATTAATGTCATGACTAAGCAAACCATGGATCAACTTCGGTTATCTCATCTTCGCCCTACTCCCACTATGCTTGAATTAGCAGATAGATCTAAAATTAAGCCAGCAAGAGTATTGGATGATGTGATCATCTCATTAGATTCTTGGGAATATCCTACTGATTTCATTGTGCTTCAGCCAAAGAACTTGGTAGGAGGACATCCCTTGATCTTGGGTCGACCATGGCTTGCTACGGCCGATGCATATATTGGATGTCATTCCAGTGATATGTATATTTCACATGGAGATTCTAGGAAGAAAGTTACCTTATACCCCCCTGCCAGATCCATTCAGTACCTTAGATATACTTTATGGTTGGATCAAAGAAGTGATGACGAGACTCATTCTATTTCCCTTATCCATCATTATATTGGGTCTTCACAAGAATATCAGATTCAAGATTTTCTGAATAATCTAGACACTATGCCTAATTTTGAGCCTTTGAGCCAAATTTGCAGCCTAGATTTTCAAGAAAATCATGATTCTCATTCTTCTGTACCACTTCATTTGACCACTCCCTTGAGTACTCCTGAGCCTGATACCACTCTTGTTGAGATTAGCCCTGGTAAATCCTTGCATATCAGTTCAGATTTGGACTCATCTCTGTTAGCCCCCTATGAATTTTTTGACAAGAAAACAGGGGGCTAAATTGTTTTTTGAGCCTTCAAGGAATGCATTTCTCCAGAAAACACATCATCCTTGAAAGCCTCTTCATACCCTCTGCCCTTTGGTAAATTTCCACTTCTGTTACCAAGTTAATAAGCCTCTCTGTTGTGAAAAGAATTTCCAAAGGCCTTTCCCCTTATTTCATCCTCACTTAGCCCCTGTTTCTCTCTCCTTTTCCCTCCCCTAGTTTCTCTAAATCATCCCAAAATCCCTTTTAGACCCTACACACACCCCTTGTTTGGTTTAATACCCCCTTTTTTCCCCTACCATTACCCCTTTCTGGCCTCAAATTGCATTAAAAAGGCTGAAATCCGATATTTCGACCAGGGATAATTTTGAGGATGGAAAATTATCTTGAAGTTTAAAAAATTGGCGAATCTCACTAGTCCCTAATATGCAAACTATAAAATGTTTATTGATGTATTTGTAAAATTATTCAAATTTATAATGATATTATATATATTGTCTATATAATGTTAGCAATTTTTAATGTAAAATAATTTTATATTGTAAAATTTGGGCGAATCATTTTTATAAAAAAATGGAAATTGGCGAATATTTTTTTTGGAAAAACCATGGAAAATTAGCCCACCTGCGAATATTAGCCCCTAAAATTTTCCATGATTTCGACATATATCAGGCTAGCCCTTTTGGCCCAGCCCCAAATCCATTTTCCCCCACATGACCTGGGTGCTCGAACCAAGCGCTAGCTCGTAAAGTGCTTATCGCAATTGGTTAAATAAGTCTCGAGAGTGCTACCCACCATCTATTTCCCATAATCCAACGATCTTCGCAAGCCCCAATGCTCTCGCGTTCCCCATTCATTCCCCAATCACTTCACAACAATTGATCTGATCCACAGATCGACGACCCACATTTCAACCACCCCAATGGTCCCCACAATCGCGCCTCGTACAAACTGGTGGTTTCTATCGCACCACCTTTGGAAGAAGGGAGGTATTTTTCGTTTGGCAGCGATGCCCTTCACCGGCCGACACATGGCTTCGAGCACTACTAAAAAATCGCCCTCATCGTGCGTTAACTTTTGACTGTGGTCCCGGTGCAATATTGTTGTCCACCGTTAGATCTATGGCCAACCATCCAATGGCGTTCGCACCCCAAAGATGTGCAGGTGATAGTAAAAGAAAACATGACCCTTGGCCCACCATCTGTCGCCTTGTAATGCACTTATAGTCATCGATCTCCTCCTGAGATCAGACGGTCCAGATTTAATTCACGCCCCACCATTGACCAGATCCCGCCACGTCACCCATTTCATATATTTTCGTCGCATCTTTGTCTGTTCCCATTATATTTCATTCAAAGGTAAAATTTTAATGTTTTACATTAAAGTTTCCTTTCTCGCCTTCTTCCAAATGCATCTCCCGCTGTTCTGCGTGCGTCCCTCCATAGTTCTGCCACCTTTCCTCCAGTCCTCCATTACATCCACCCACCCCATGCATGGATTTCTTAACGTGTTTTCGTGTTTTGCAGGGTTACAGGTGGTGAAAACCTCCACTATTCACAGTCACTGTTCCAATGACATAGAGCACAGAGAAGGCCATTTTCTGAGCCTGATATTGCAGGAAAATGTCTAGGAAGGATTCTAAAGGGAAGATTTCATCAAAGTACGAGGTTCAACTCTATAAAACCTCTCTAGCATCATTTAAAATTCTAGTTTCGCAGACAGAGAAAATCATGGAGCGGCAAAGAGTATTAGTAAAAAAGCAAAAACATTTAAGGCCTCTAATTGAAGATTTTGAGCCTTAATCCAATAATTTAAAGGGAAGGTGCCAAATCGAAGACCTCATAAATCACACAGAAGGCCTAGGGCACACAAAACGATATATATCAGTGTCACCATCAGCAGAATGTTCCTACCCATAAAAGGACGAAGTGCCCATACTGTTTCCATTCTATACCGTGTTCCTGAGGAAATTTCAGCCCTGACAACAGTCCTATGCTATCAGAAGCATTTGTTACACAATATGGCAGACCTGAGTCATTGATCTATTTTTGTTCAGTTCACCAGAGTTCTACAGAGTGCTACAACAAGTACATCAAAGACATACCTGGAGTAAATTGCAGCCTGACGAAGACCACTCTTTCATCCAAAGAGTACTGAAGATAAATGCCCAGAATTTAAAACAGAATGGGACCTCGGCCCTCTTCCTCTTCTGATTTTTAATGCTACATTTAGTATTTCATCTACCTCCTCTACCTCTCTCTCAGCTATAAATTTCATGAAGAAACTCATTGTAAAGTTGTTGATCGGCTATCTGTGAATTGCAAGTTGTTTCTCTTGAGACATGTTCTCTGTGTAAAGTTGTAAGATAGGCCGAGGAATATGTTTTCAGACTGAATATCAAGCTATTGGTAATGTTGTACTTGACTGGTGTTGCTCTTTAATACGATAAGCACATTTCTTTGGATCCTGATTTAAAGCAGCGGTGATGTTTTTCTGTCTCTGTCTATGTTTTCCTTGTTAGTTCATTACATTTCATTTCTGCTGGCTCGCATTAGAAATCTGGCATAGGATTTACCCTTGTTAGGTACCCTATGTTTCTGCTCTTCTTGCCTTCAATTTTTTCTGCTATATGTGTTATCCGAGGATTGATTTCAAGCTAATTTAACCAGTGTAGTGGTCAAACATATGCTGCTAGCTGATGTATGAATTAATGAATTTGTTTCTCAAATGTTCTTGTTAGGCTTTAATTGAATGAATTGGGATATTGGGAGTTTAGAACTCTGTCTCTGTCTCACTAGGATCCTTTTCAATTAATTGAACCTTTCTAAGTTCCCTCAAGCTGGAGGTCGAAGAATTGAGAGTTCAAAGTCTCTCTCTGACCTCAGGTTTTCAACTTTGTGTTCTGAATCTTTAATGTTTCCTTGTCTGAAGAGTTAACATTTTACGTCTTGGATCACAGGTTGTCCAACAACATGTATTGTCCCTGGATCTGATTCCTGAAAGGTCACCTTGGAGGTTTCCTTGCTCTCATCTTCTCTCTTGTCTTTCCATGCCCCACTATCATCTTTAAGATCCAATGCTTTAGATGACTAGCCCAACTAAAAGCCTGCATATTGAATATCAAGTAAACCCTTTCCTGACTCCATTGCCCAATGGTCCTGAGTGTTCTCTAAAATTTCTCCCCATTTGTCTAGAATCCTCTTTATACAGCCTTGTATTATATTGAACCCTTCTTTCCTGATTCCCAACAACCAAACAAAAATCAAACAAACAAAACCTCGTGCCTATAACTAGCCTAATATCTTAAATTTTGAGCTCCAAATACATATACCTTTGCCCATCATAGAGAGATACCTCTTTGGACCCAGGAGGGCTAGATCCTGAGGTCTGAAAGTGGTTCTGATGTTGTCTCATCTTTTGGTCTTGCCAATCTGGCCAAAACATGGGAACCCCAATAATCTCAGTAGAAGCAACTTGTGAATTTGTTGCAAAACCATCTTAGTGCCTTTGCTTGGGGCTATGAAGATATGAAGGGTATCCCTCCTGAAACTTGTACACATCATACCTATATTCAGAAAGGAACCCGACATGTTCAACAACCCCAAAGGTGAATGAATCCAACTCTAAGAGATATTGTGAAGGAAGAAGTACAGAAACTCTTAGATGCTGGTTTTATCTATCCTATTTCCGACAGTTAGTGGGTCTCTCCATTAGTGCTAGTACCTAAGAAATATGGAAGATGGAATATTTTCATTGATTATCGAGAATTGAATAAAGCCACTCTTAAATATTACTTCCCTCTCCCTTTCATTGACCAGGTGCTTGATACCCTTGCAGGAAAGAAATATTTCTCCTTTTTGGATGGCTTCAGTGGTTATATCCAGATACAGATTGCACCCGAAGATCAAGATAAAAATAATTTTACATGTCCATGGGGGACATTTTCTTATAAAGTGCTTCCCTTTGGTTTATGTAATGCCCCGACTACCTTTCAAAGGGCAGTCTTGGCCATTTTTGCTGATCTAGAATTTGTAGAAATTTATATGGATGAATTTTATGTGTTTGGCGATTCTTTTCAGGAAGCTCTCAAAAATCTGGAGAAAGTACTTCTTCGTTGTCAAGAATCCCATCTCGCTTTGAGTGACAAGAAATGTGGATTAATATGCAAAGCAAGAGTGGTGCTTGGCCATTTGATTTCTGACAAAGGTATCCAGGTTGATCTAGGAAAGATTGAAATCATTCTGCATCTTCCTGCACCCAAAACTCAAAGGGAAGTAAGAGGTTTTTTAGGACATGCTGTTTACTATACAAGATTCATTGAAAATTTTTCGAAGATAACTTCTCCTCTTTTCTAACTTCTAGCTAAGGATAGTGAATTTTATTGGTTCACAGCTTGCCAACAGTCTTTTGAAACATTAAAGGAAAAGTTGGTACAGGCACCAATTTACGAGGTCCAAATTGGTCCCTGCCTTTTCACATTTCCTCTAATGCTTCAGATTTGGCTATTGGCATAGCTTTAAGACAAGAGGAAAATAATAAATCCTATGCTATTTATTATATTAGTAAGAATTTGTCTTCCGTTGAATTGAATTATACAGTTACAGAGAAAGAGTTTTTAGCTGTAATTTTTGCAATTAATAAGTTCAGGCACTATATCATAGGATATGAAGTATTTGTACATAATGATCATTCCGCGATTAAATATTTGATGAAAAAACCATTGAAAAGTGGTAGAGTGACTAGGTGGTTGCTATTGTTGTAGGAATTTAAGGTTACTATTGTTGATAGACCAAGGAAATCTAATGTTGTAGCAGATTTTCTTTCTAGATTAGATAATCCTGGTGAAGCAACTCCTGTTAATGATGATTTTCCATATGAACATATTTTTGCTATGTCTACAGATTCTCCATGGTTTGCTGACATTGCTAATTAATTGGTTACTGGGAAAACACCACCCCACTTGTCTTCTCACGAAAAGCGGAATATTATTCAGAAAAGTGCTGCATATTCCTGGATTCAAGGAGATCTCTTTTACACTGGTCCAGATCTGATTATCCATAGATGTGTAAGAGAGGAGGAAGTGTTTGACATATTGAAATTTGCTCATGGTGAACCTTGTGGAGGCCACTTCGCTGATAAGCGGACTGCATATAAAGTATTACATGTTGGTTACTTTTGGCCTTCCTTTTTTAAATATGCCAAATAGTATGTCAGGCGATGTGATAGTTGTCAACGAATGGGCCAGCCTAATCAAACCAATGAAATGCCTTTATTCCCCCAAGTTATGATTGAGCCATTTGAAAAATGGGCTATTGATTTTATAGGGTCAATAAATCCAACATCCTTTAGTAAAAAGCATATTTTGGTTTGTACAGATTTCGTTACAAAATCGGTAGAAGCTAAACCTGTTTCTTTTGCTACAGAAAAAGTAGTTGTTGATTTTCTTTTTACTGAAATATTTACTAGATTTGGTGTGCCTAGAGAAATTGTTTCTGACAATGGTTTGCAGTTTATTTCTAATCTGGTACAGGGTGTGATGGAGCAATACAAGATCTAGCACAAGAAATCCATGTCGTATCACCTGCAAGAAAATGGCTAGTTGGAATCTACAAACAAGGTGATCGAGTCCATTCTTACAAAGACAATCAATATGCATCAGAAATACTGTGCTGAAATATTACCAGAAGCTTTGTGGGCATACAGAACCACTTGGAGAAATAGCACGGGACATACACCATATGAGCCGATATATGGCAAACAGGTTCTGTTACCAATTGAATTCCAGATCAAAACCTTCAGAATTGCAGTTCAGTTAGGACTAAATCTCTCTGAGGCACAACAGTAGTGTCTTCTCCAATTAAATGAGTTCGATGAATTTCGTAGAGATGTTGTTCAGTAGAACATCCTAATTTAGTAGCAACGAAAAAGGTGGCATGAAAAGTCTATTCAGAAAAAGTAGTTCCAACCAGGTGATTGGGTACTCCTTTATGATTCAAGATTTAAAATTTTTAAAGGGAAATTCCATACACGTTGGATAGGACCTTATGAGGTGATCCAAGTATTTGAGAATGGAGCAGTAGAAGTCAGAACTATTGATGGACAAAATTCAGTATTCTTGGTAAATGGACATAGATTAAAGAAGTATTTTCAGCCACTTGCCAAGAAATATTTTACACAGCAAGTCCAACAGCAATTCGAGACGGTAGTGGTGAATGGTAATACCAACCTTTTGAAGACATAAATCCTTATTTCTCTTAAATTTTTTTTTTTAAAATACAAAAAAATACAAAAAAAAAGAGTAAAGAAAACATATTTTCTTGTAATTGTGAAAATCAGTCTGCTGACATGATTGTAGAAGGGTCAACCTGAAAACTAGCTTGTTGGCAGGAAGATCAAAATTTTCTAATAAAAATAGAATTTTTCTTGATCTTTAGATATTCTAGCGACCACCGAGTAAAATTAGGTTCATCAAGACCAACCTTTATACATTGGGGTAATTAGCATGGATATTTTTATTCAAGTAACACTTAATTCTCGTTGCAGTTATTTTTCTTGCACCAGTGCATGCTGACCTTCCAGAAATTTTTTTTCCTTTCTTCATATCCCATTTCGTAATATTCCCTCAGTTTTATTCTTTAAATCCCATAATGATTAACCTTCCCACATTCTTCTGAATTTACCCTACCCGCTTCGTAAAAATCCCACTTTACCCTTGAATTTTTTCCCTATCCCACTTCTGTTTATCCTCTCTTTGGTACTATTCCTAGAATCCCTATAAAAAAATTCCTTCCCATTCTGAAATTTTCCCCTTTCCCACTTCTTTTTTCCCTCATGAATTCATTGCAAGATCTCATACACAAAGAGAAAAAAGATGCCCTGAAGCATCAAGAAAGGGCGAAGCAAATTTCTAGTATCAGTTGAGGAAGCCATGTTAGAAGTCCAACCTATAATTTACTTAAATTCCCTGTTTTTTTTTTAGACAATATGCTTGCACTAGTGCAAGCATATCGTCCTATATAATAATACAAGCAGAATGGTACCAACAGAACAACATAGTAAGCGGTGTTAATAGATCAGTGCAAGCATGCACCTTGACAGAAGCAGAGTACAATTTGTTCTTTTCATAAGTATATGTCATAGGAAAGTGGTCATCATGAAAGTTTACAAGAAGCCTTTTTCACTTAGTTAGGGAGTACTTGTGCTATCATATTAACTAGGAGAAAATTATTTAAAGTACAAGGTGTTTTTAGTTAAGAATCATGATCATTTTTTAATAAATGCTAAAGTTATTTTTTGAATTATGAAGGAGTGCAGAAATTTTTAACCATTGCTTGGATATAATTACCCTTTCTGCCATGATCCTAAACGTCCTTCACTTATAATGATTACCTCACTTAGCCGTTAAAAAGGCCGCCACAAGTACCAATCCCGCACGATTCTAAACATGTCGCGCATCCACGACTATTTTGGTGGGATGGATCGGTGATAAGATAGAAGGGATGGTGGACGGTTGGATCCCTATCTATAAAGAGCCAAATTTTGCGGTATTGCATGCAATTTTTGGACTGTTCATAACTGTTAAGCAGAGATGCCACCTCTTCGATGTGAACCTTCGTCCCTTAGTGAGGTAGATCAGACCGCTGAGTTTCACAATAGTCTTGCACTATTGCGAGACTCAGGATTTCTTCAGTTTTGCAGAAATTTGATGGGCACATTAGTGAAGTGGCCCTACAGTTTGCAAAGATTTTTAAAAACGGTTGTGTAAATATTGGACCCCTGAAATTTAAAGTCACGGAAAAATCGATAGCAGCAACGACAGGCTTGAAAAACACTGATGTGCAGTACTTTAAAAATCAGAAGCTCAAGAGGAAGCGCTGGCAGCGTTTCGTCGTTGATAAGGACATGAAGGTACACTAGAAGAAAGGAGTTCCATGCAGCGCCTTGCTGGGACAGTGGCAGGACCTCCTTTTTATCCTCCAGAAATTCGTGACTTGTGAGGGAAGGTACTCCCTCACCTTTGTGTATCATTTCATGATGTTGCAACACTTCAAACCCGCCCAGCACGTCCGGTGGAGGATGGATTTCACTTATTTTTTGCTTAATAGTTTGGAAAAGATGGCCAAGAGTGTGCAGGGCACACGAGCAGACCAGGCCAATAAGAAATTATATCACCACGACCTGATCAAAATCTTGGTCTAGAAACAATTCAAAATTAAGGGCATGACCTGGAAGGTGTTGTTGAAGTAGCTAGATAAAAATTCATCTGAAGGAAAGAAAACAGCTACTGAAAAGAAAACAGAGACCCCCAATAGCACAAGCAAGGGTCCAAGTGTAAAGAGAAGTCCTTCTTGCACCAGTGAAAAAAGGAAACGACCCGGGAAATCAACAGAAGAAAAGGGCCCATCTCCAAAGAAAAACAAGACAACGAGTACACCTGTTGAAGAAAATCCTTCGACGCCACCAGTGCATGAACAGACCCCTGAAGAAGACGATTTGCTGTCAGTCCTGGCGGATGCAGAAAAATATGTGGAAGTTGAATATGACACTCTGTTGGCCGATTTTATTAAGGCCTGGAAAAAGAATGAAGAACCTGGTGTAGAACCACAGTCCCCATAGAATGTTGAATCCCCTCCTATACCAATGCAAGAAGAAAAAGACCCAAAAGAGCAAGAAGAAGAAGAAGAACCAGAAGAAGTGCAAGAAGAAGAATAATTGAAAGAGCAAGAAGAAGAAGAAGAATCGGAAGAAGTGCAAGAAGAAGAAGAACTAGAAGAGAAAGAAGAAGAAGAAGAAGAACCGGAAGAGCAAGAAGAAGAAGAATAAATGGAAGAGGAAGAAGTATTTAATGAAGTCATGAGGGATAATGAGGTCCCTGAAGAAAATACAGCCCCCGTCAGGACAGAAAAGGAAGAAGACTCGGTAGCCCCTGCTGCTCAGCTAATCGAGCTAGAGCTTCAAGATCAGAACTTAGAGCAGCTCGTAGCTAAAGCACAGGAGGAAAAAGAACAGAATAAAGAAGAATTCACGACGGAGATAAAAAAAAATAAAGGATAAGTCAGGGTATGGAAGTACCGTGCTTTACAATGTTTCAGATGACTTAAAAAGGTGACAAAGAAATTGAAGAATAGCAAAAAGAAGAAGTCTGAAACATTATAGACTTATGATAGTATGCCAGAGAAGGAGTGAGCTAGAACGCTCAAAGTTTTGAGGGTTTTTTTTGCAGAGGTAAAGAGTTCTGTGAGGACACACAATAGCTTAGGGATGGGAGGATGTTAGCCCCATAATTTTCTCTCTTTTTACCATTTTCCCCTTCCTAAATCATAACCATTTTCCTTTGTTTCACCTCCTTTATGCACCCTCATCTTACACCAGTCCAAGCACGGTGACATATTTCGTATAAACCTTTAGTCTTAATATTTTAATTCAATTTAGCATTAATTAAATATTTATTACATGATTTCTTACTTTTAAATCACTTTGTAACTTATCGATATCTCCAATGGTTATTTGATAGTTAGAGTGCTTACCGTGACCGTTGATCTTAGTGCAGGATCAGATCTTGCACCATTGCCAGCACAACAGATCTTTGCGGCAGATCCGAACCTCCTTGATCACCGCCTCGTCTTGAGTCGCTTCAGCCACGACAGCAAATGATTCAAAGGCAGCTGAGACCAATCCGTGAAGGGCGAAAGCTAGTTAGCTACGGACAGTTTTGCAAAACCGTCTTATTTTGAAGGTCGGAACTAAATTATTCATTTTGTTATGAATCAGTTGAACGATCTATTTTGGCCTTCGGCCAATAGATCTATATAATGTAAAGTGTAAATAGGACCTAAGGAGGAGAAATTTTGAGCAGATTTTTTAGAGAAAAGTTTGATAGGCGGTAACAAGTTGTTTTGTTATCACTCGAATCTGGGCTGGACATTGTATCAATGCATGTATTCGCCTCAATGAATTAATAAAAGGTTTTTCCGCCTCATGTTTTAGAAATTGTGTTTCTATCTTTAAGCTGATGAATTGACTAGTTTACTGAGCAGCGTTTTAACTTAAAAGGGAAACGTGATGGTTGGCTAGGGCCCAACCAACCCAACACGTTTACCCCATTTTCTATTTCTTGTAATTTGTGTTTATATTATCAAAGTGTGATTTAACTTTCAGCACCTGTATTCCTGTCTGAGTAAAAACGGATCCATCATGTGAAGTAGATACATTTTATTTCCCTGCAATTTACTTTCTTGGACTTGATTTTAGATTGGTTTTCATCCGCTGGTACAAGCAGGAGAAACAAACCTGCACCAGTGCACGTTTATGTGATATTTATTTTCCTGCAGTTCTGTTTAATTGGTTTTTCCGCCTGGTCCAAGCAGAAGAAATGAACCTACACTAGTGCACGTTGGTGTGATGCAACAAGTTTTATTAATCTAATTTCCACAATCTTCTTTCTTTCTTTAAATGTTTATGACAGGATAAATGATTGTTTCTTTATTTATGCATTTTTTTAATATCATAAACATTCACTTTTATGTGTGCAATTTGATTCGATAGAAAACTAGCACTTGCAATAATTGAACACTCATTCTAAGGATTAAATGCTAAGTGCAGGAAGCTCTGATCTGGTGCAAGAACCAGTTTCTTGCCACAAGATCTGAGTGCTTTGAACCTTGAAAAGTTCGAGCCCTTGCGTGAAGTAAAAAGCCTTCAGTAAAGACACTATTTATACCTTCTACATAAATCTCTGATCCTACACTAGTGCAGGACAGATTAATGCAAGAAGGAAATCTCTAAGGAAGCAGGTTTAAGGGCCCATCTAACGAGACTGCTAAAGTGTCTCTGTTAAGGGAAAACACACACTCAGTAGATTAAACAACCGTTAGTGGGAGTGATTTCCATTTATCTTCAATTCTCTCTTGCAAATGCATACTTCCTCGTTCCAGTCTTAGATTTTTTTTTATGGTTCAAGTTTCCTTATTCTCTTTTGATTTGATTCTGTAATATTTCATTTAAAGAAAGTATGGATTTACATTAGGAAGATTCATACCATCTCTAGCATTGCCTGTGCTTCATCTCTAAGTTTAATAATCCCCGGGTTGAAAAATTAAGTGTTGAGGAGTTTGTTTAAGTGTAATTATTGCACCCAACATTTACACCAAAGACATCCAATCAGTTGGAAACTAAAGACATCAAAAATACGGGCAAGTCAAAGGGAAAGAAGACTGCCACAGCTCAGAAGGAAGAAGATAGACCTACTTGTACACATTGCCAAAGGATTGGCCATGATGAAGCTAGGTGTTGGAAACTTCATCCGGAACTGAAGTTGAAGAAGTTTCAATCAAATAAGGGTGAAAAGAAGGCAGAAACAACAGTCCAACAAGGCTTGGACTTGGGATCCGATTCAGGTGGTGAAGGTAAAATCACTGCTATGGTTACAACAGGTAAAATTTCTAATGCTAGTACTTTTGCTTCTTCAAACATCAAACAATAGAATGAAGATAAAAGAATCGAGTTATTTCATATAAGGGTAACTTCAAAACATACTAAGATAGATACATTATTTGATACGGGATCACAGGAAATTTTTTATTTCTGAGTCATTGGTTAAACAATTTGGTTTGAAAACACATAATCATCCAAAGCCATATCCTTTAGGGTGGTTAAAGGAACAAAGTCAAATTCATGTTACCAAAAAGTGTCAGTTAAAATTTTCAATCACAGCTAACTATATCAATGAAGTAGAGCTAGATGTGATACTGTCAGACATTTGTGGAATTGTCTTAGGTAGCCCTTATCTCTATGACCGTGATGTCATATTTTATAGAACAGAGCACGTGTATCATCTCAAGAAATATGGGATTAAGTACATTGTTCAGGCACATAAAAACAAATATCACTTAAATTTAATTAATGCTAATCAGATGAAGTGCTTAATAAGTTCATGTAAGAGATACATACTCATGTCAATAAAATAACAACATAAGGATCTTAATGATACTTGTTCAAGTTTTGAAATTCAATATGAAGGTAATTTGGTTAAAAAGGTAGATTCATTTCAGGATCTAGTTAAAGAACCAAAACATCTACTTCATAAAAAAGAAATATCACATGAGATGTAGTTGATGTTTGATGCCCCTAATAATGGAATGTGCCACAAGTCAGTTGTAGAGTGTAAAGAAATAAAGCAACAAATTTTAGGGAAGGTTGGAAAAGAATTAATGCGACCTAGATCATCTCCATACAGTTCACCCATAATTTTGGCTCATAAGAAAAATGGGGCATGGGGAATAAGTGTCGATGTTAAATTTGATTCATTTAAGCAGAAAAATTTCACAGCATTGTTAGATCATCAACAACCATATGAAGTTAAAACAGATGTTAAAGGATATGCAATGGAAACAGTGATTCACATTGATTATCAGCTGATTCAATTCTTTCAGTCATATACTAAGTTGCAACAATATCACTACAGTTAGATGGGATTTCTTCAGCAAATTCACTTAGTAATTAAGGACAGGGAAGGTGTAACAAGCAAAGTAGTTGATATGTTGTCTTTGAATGCTTCAGTAGTACTGCATAAAATTTCATTGATTCATGAAAGTTATGTAGAGCAGTATAATACTGATGATGATTTCGTAGAAAATTTTGAATCACTAACTCATAATGCTCAGATAGAAAGAGTGCAGGTTATTCGGGAAGTTTATCTTTCTCGCGTTGCAGGATATTTCAGAGTAAGAAAGAATACGACACAAAGTCAAAGGTATTGTTACTGGCCTCATATGTATGAAATAATTGTGAAGTACATAAAGGGATGTGTAATGTGTTAAAAAAGCAAGCCATGCAATCGAAAGATTAGTTTGCACATGCCACTTCTAGTTCCTTTGCAACCATGGGGCAGCATGGATTTGGTTCAAGGATAGACAGAAATGGTGAAGAGGGCTGAGATACATATTCTTCAAGGTAACAATATTAATAATACTAAGATGTGGGATGAATTTTTAACTTATGTGCATCAAGTTTACAATCAAGTCTTACATTCTTCTGTGCCACGACAAGCATTAAGTCAAGTCAGGTTCAAATTGCACCATGATAAGCATCATTTTCAGGTCAATGAATAGGTATGGTTGTATGTCATCAAAGTCAAGATGAAAGTGAGAGAGCTGTATTCTCACTTATTGTCAGTTTACAATCAAGATTTTTTGGTCCAAAAGATTTTTAAGTGGAGAGCATTGATCCAGGAGGATCTTGATCAGTACAAGATCGACAGAGTTCCAAGTACAACCAACGTCCATATCAGTCTTCATACATGCAATTTCATCAATTTTCTAGTGAAAAGGTCCTTTAGTGTCATGGTTTAGTGTCAGGTTCATGGTGATGTAATGGGTTAATAAAAAAGGGTTTTAAAAGGTGAAATACCTTATACTTGCAAAAATATAAGGTTAAAAATCTAACCTAGATTTAAAACCTAAGTGCTAAGACCTAATCATAAATCCTAAGGTCTAATCCTAGCACTATACATCTAAATCCTAAATTCCTAGATCCTAAAACCTTATGGTAAATCCTAAGTCCTAAACCAAAGTCTAAATCCTAGCGCAAAACCATGTATAAGACTTATTCCTAAACCTAAACCTTAAGCACAAATGTTATAGACCTTGTAAAAAGGTTCGGATGTTGTTTTTAAAACTTTATATTAAAACTATAACATAAAACCCACCACAACGCTTCATAATTGCTAATTTCTAAACCGCATCGGAGGTCTTTAATACCATGTGACAGGTCTCTATAGACTGTAGTGGATTTGTTTGGATATAACCACTAGCCTTAAACTGCGTTATCAAAACTACGTTAGAGTTTGTTGACAAGTGTTAAATAACATTTATGACCACAGAGACTGTGTGGATTACATGTGATCAAACGCAGCGGAACCACCGGGATTATGACCGTGATCGCCGGAGCCATAAACTGACCGCCTGTCTGATCACATGCCAACGGTTTTCCCCTCTGCACAGTTAGCCTAACTGTCTGGCTGATATTTATATTATATGGTCAGTTTTTGGGTTTTTTGTAATTAAATTCAGCACTAAGGATGTTAATACCTTATCACTTTATCTTAGGTATTAAATAAGAGGTAGGATTCGATATCCTAATCACAAATTTCTCTCAACCAATTGCTAAATTGGCATCCAGAAGTACGAAGCCAACTCTTTATAAACCATGACATCTTTGTATTGAGGACATGGAGTTTTTGAGATCAGTTTCAGCAGGTTGGAGGAAGTTTTGTTTGCAGCATTGCTCAGCCGTCGGTGATCAGAATTGAGCACGGAGATAGGCATCGGAAAGGTGAGGAAGAGTAATTTCTGTTTACAAGGTTCAGAAGTGCCTACGAGCACAGTCATTCTATTCCATTTCAGTGTAAATATTCTTCAAGATCAATCCTAATAAAAATGGACGCCCACTTAAAAGTAGACCCGGAGATGTAGTCCAGGAGGGATGAACTCCATCATCAAACTGTTTGCTTCTTCTTCTCTCTGACTATTATTGTTATTTAATTCATTTATTGTTGCTGGTTTATGTCGTCTTTCATTAAAGCATACTTCAGTTAACAATCAATCTAAAGGAAAAACTAATCAAACTTCTTAAGCACATTAATTCGATCACATACAGATCATTTCACCAACATCAGGAAGTCCAGTAGCATGAGCAATGGTATCTGATGAGATTTCAAAGGTTACCCTTACCAAGCTTGATTTCTTGTTATGTAGGTTAATAATAAATAACCTTGTGAGATCTAGGTGATTTTTTACTTATTTGACCCTTTCACAAAACTAGAAACACCCTACATTCTGAAAGCATGTGAGAATCATGGGAGAGCTAGTAATCTCCAAAATGTCTTAGGGTTCATATCTGTTAACCTTCCCACCCTTGTTCTTTGGCCTCATAGGCACTTGGCCTCCTTCACTTCTCACACTCCCCTCTTCTCCTAACATGGTGATTAGTGCAGTCTTCAAACAACACTAGATCTACTTGTAAAACTTGATAGGATGAGTGAAATGGAATTATGGTGAAAGGAAATTTTTGAAAGTGAGTGAAATAGAGGTGTGGGTTTATGACTGATTTCCTTTGATATTTGATGAAGTTTTATCTTAAAATCACTGCAAATACCCTAATTGACACTTATCTTGACAAATAATTTCTTGTTTGGAGGTCAAACATAGTGTTTTCCAAGAGGACTTAGGGTTTTCTAGTCACCAGGTTTTAGTCAATTTCCTTAAGCATAAAATCATCAAAACCACTTGGAGGATAAGGATAAGCAACCACCTACCAAATATTTACTTCTTTGCATGTCCTTGGATTATATTGGTGTACTTATTTGTGATCTGTTTGTGAGGGGTGACCATTGGTTCTTGATCTACGGAACTTACCCTGTAAATTCCTACACACAATAATAGTCAAATGACAATAGATAGTATAAATAGGGTAGATTCAATCTAATTATTAATCACCCTAGCAAGAATATTTATGATTCAAAAAACTTAGACATAAATATGTTAGTAATGTAAAGAAAATTTCAAAATAGAATGATCATACCTATTGTATGGATAGAACTTTATAACAAAACATATAATTTACGACATACCTTAAGTTATTCTTTAACAAAACTTGTAGGACATCAATTATTGAAGGGATTCCTTTGCAACATAACATCTTTCATGATTCAAGTATTTCGTTTGAACTCCCCTCCACAACCTTTGTGTATTTTGTAATTTTTCCTAACCAAGGAAGATATACAAGTTTATTAAGATATAATAGAAACAAATATTGATATGATAGGGAAAAAAAAAAAAAAGAGGAAACATGGAACATGATACTTATATTTTGGTAAAATGGTGAAGGCTCCCTCTTAATACAATATTTCTGAGGGATACCTACAACTTATCAAAACAACTTCAAGAATTTATAACAAAATATATTGAATCTATGAACTATGAAAATCAAAACATAATAGAAAACATTGCAAAAGTAAAAGTAGGATATTAAGGGATAGTATCCTTAGGAGTCTCTAGCAAATAAGTCTTTGACTTCATATTATTTTTTCTTGTTCTTCTTTGATGGAGCTTCATCAACAACATGCGCATGTTTTATTTCTCTCTTCTTATTCCTTGGATCTTTAGGACATTGATTTTTCCAATGACCCATACTATGACAATAGTAGCATTCAATCTTGGATTGGTCAAATTTATTATTTGGTCCTTTGAAATTATTGAAGATTCCCTTCTTCTTGTGATGAGTAGAATAGGAATTAGAGGTGTTGTCTTATTCATCCTTCTTATTATTGTTTACTAACGATATTTGGGATTCTTCTTGACTACATGCATTACACATTTGATTTTTGTAATGACCCATACTATGACAGTTGTAGCATTCAATCTTGGATAGGTCAACTTTCTTATTTGGTCCTTTGAACTTATTGAAGATTCCCTTCTTCTTGTGATGAGAAAAATAGGAATTAGAGGTGTTGTATTATTCATCCTCCTTATTGTTGTTTACTAATGATATTTTGGATTCTTATTGACTACATGCATTCCTCCAACTACTAATTCTTGGTGCAAAAGAACTCCAAGATTTTGGTAGACTTATAAGAGAAATAATTATGAGTTATTTTTTTGGTACAACCTCATCTATTTCTTAGATTTAATCTCTTGTTCTGGATACCCTTACAAAATATGATGACATTATCGTCTCTTGTCATCCTTATTGTCCTTGGTTCATCCTTTACGATAGTTATCTAACCAATGTTCTTGATGATAAATAACTTGTAAAGAGCTTATTTCTTGAGAAGACTCTATGTTGGATATGTATGAAATTAGGTTGTCCTTTACTCCATCTACTATCAGATTCATGGCCAAGATTTTGGCTTATCTAAACTTCTCCTTTCCTAAATCATGTGTAGGCTTCTTGAATTTTATCCTTCTTGACATAAACCCTAGAAGCCTACAATGGAGGATTTGACTTATTAAACATTGAACCAAGCATGAAACCCATGCTTTAATAAGTCAAATTCATTTATAATAATAGAAAAATTTCTTTCTTTTCACAAATACATTACATCATGACTCAAATAGAATTATGAAGATCCACACTAGTTACATTCTTCAACAATGGGTAGGGGAGGAAAATGAAATCAACCTCTAAAAAATATAGCCCTCATGGTTCCTATAATTATCTAACCCAAGCAAAGAAGGAAATTATTAGAGTTTATTATCTCTATGAGTCCATATCGAGGTATTTTTGAGGGATTCAAATATTATACCTATGTATAATACTCTAGGTGACTATTTTGGTTTGAAAAATCATGCATATAAATATGTAGGTGAATATTCAATAAAAACATATAATTTACTACTAAAACTGTTACACTAAAAGTTGTCACTGTGACTGTCAATTCGGATATCTTGCCATCCGATGGAGTGTCTCTAGTGAATCCCATATGAAGCTAGAGGTAAAATAATACCAGGGACAAAAGGAATTTTTGTTTTCACTGATTAAAAACCATTTTTGAGCAGCTACGTGTTTTTTCTGAACAAAACATATGCATGTGCTATTTTCTTGAACAAAAACTACGCAGATCTACGCAGCTTCTTCCGCTAAAAATTACGTAGGTCTGTTCATGCACGTAAAAATAAAAAAAGTAATTTCTAGAAGCTTTGTTTGAGGAATCTTATCCAAATTAGAAACCTCGAACCACTACATACATGCGCCTCATTCCTTGGTATATGGAACTAAAATCCGTTTCTTAAGGATCATATCCCTTGAGAAATGGAACTAGAAACCTCCTCATCCTCCCTATAAATTTAGCATAAGACTAAAGGAATGGGAGACTTTTGGGATTGGAATTTTTAAAATCATGTTGTTGGTTTTGGATATGAAGAGCTTGTCATCAAGGGAAGGAAAGGAGACCATTGGAAGAGGCTTACGACATCAAGGCTCAGGTCGTAAGATTTCTCTTTATATTCTTGATAATACATATGGATCTCTTTTTCTCATTGTGTTGTTTTTAGACTCATTGGAACAATGTCAATTCTTAATCTCCTTCATCATTAAGTTGAACTGGTGTTTTTTATTATTATATACCGCAGGTGCTTTGATTCTTTGCATGTTTGTGATTGCAGGTTCTTCTCAGCATTGAAGGATTTCTTTGGAGCGAAAGGCAAAGCTCTACATCAAACATCTCGTTGAAAGGTAGGAGCATAACCTCCTCATTTCTAAGTTATAATAATATGAATGCTAATAGTTTATAGAAAGAGGTATTCAAATGGTTGTTTGTTTCTAGATATCTATTAGGATACTAGGGAGATTTCTCTTGTCCGCAAGAGGGATTTATCCATGAAAAAAATTGACGACTCCACTGGGGAACAAGTTATATTTTTTTTCCTTTTGTAACCTTCTATGCATTTAGACCCTTTTAATAATTGAAATTTCTGGTTTGAAACCTTTGTTTATTTTTTATTTTTTCTTAATTTTCTCGATCTCCACGGTTTCTATTCAGAAATAGAGCGCATATATGCACAATTTTTCTTTAGAAATAGCACGCATGTGCACTAAAATCTGTTGTCTACCTGCGCAACCTTGTAATTTTTTTGAAAAATTTACGTTTTCTCTGATTTAAGTCCATATTATTTATTTTTATGATCATATTATCTTGTTTACAATCTCATTAAGTCTCTATTAAGTTAATTGGGAGTTTTGAATTTTATTTTTTGAGAAATTCTTAATTTGATTTCCTTTGGTCATTACTTTGAGGTTTATCTCAGTTTCTTAACAATTTTTTCATCTTTTTTCTTTTATGTCTAAGTGTTAATCGTCTTTGAGTGTTTTTACTTTTGAACTTTGGAATTCTCACCCAATTTTATTTACTTACACTTGATTGGTTCTTTAGATTACATTGGTGAAGGAAAATAGTCTTGTTGTTCTTTTGTTGATTTGGAATAATCTTGTGTTTGAGAATTTTCTTGCACAGATTACAGTTGCATAGTTAGAATTTTCAATTTTAGAATACGAACGAAAAATGTGCATAAATTGCATTTGCATAGTTTTCAAATGAATTTTGCATAGATTACATCTTCATAGTTTACATGATGGAAAAGTCGACCATAGATTTAGATAAGTTTCTTTAATTGTATTTTTGAGGAAAATCACTTATCTTTACAGTTTTGGGTTTTGAGTTTTGTTGGTTTGCTGATATATCAAAAAAGAGTCTTTCACTTCTGGAATTGGTTGTGCCAATCTCTTTTCTTTCAATGAATCTCATTGTATATTCATTTATACCTATTTTAAATATTTATTTCATCGATTGAAAGATAGTGTATCTCATTGAAAGATACCCCTCATTTGAATTTACATGTTTTTATGCTTGTTTTAAAACATAAAAATAAAAATTGTTTTGAATTGATTAGGATTAGTTTTTCTTGGTGAAAATAATGCATTACATAATTTGTTATATTTTATCTTATTTGTCAAATTTTGCATTGTTGGAAGTGAATGGAACCTCTCTCCTTACTTTAGTTAGGATTCATAAAAGTGAAAATATTACATTATCATATTCAATTTCATTTATTTTTGGGCTGATGTTGGCTTGAGGGGTCCTGACCCAGGTTCGGAGGTGAAGGTTTGCCAACAGACCCCTATACTACTAGCCATTTGGCAATGACCTACTTGCGCAGGCCAAGGTCTCACCCAAAGTAGTATGGGAGGGTGATGGAACTAGGTTTCCACACCCTAAGAGAAAGAAGGTAAATTGGGGTAGGTCTAGGTCGCAACTTATTAGGTTCGCACAGAATGAGCCTATTCGCAGCTCTTTGAACAGTGTAGTCAGCATATAACCATAACAAAGCTATCAGATCTAATCAGTACATTCACATCCACGTGCGTATTACCAAATACCATCACAGAGCACTATAATCGCAGCCCATATTAGATCACATATATAATCATCCCAATTCCACAACACAGATACATTCACAACTCAAAGAAATATCACAGATGCACTTTAGCAATAAACACAACCAATTCAGATAACACACAGATAATTCAACTATATTTCACATTCATTAATATCAAGATCCACTTACAACCCAACATAGCTCGTGCACACAACCTAGCGGACTCCGCACACAGCGGGACTGAGGATCTCCGCGCACATAGCCAGCAGGATTCCTTACCCAAAACAACCCAAACAGATCTTAAGAGTTCGCCCATAGAATCTATCTATCAACTTACTTACTTACTAGACCCAACTATATATTTATTTATAATATCATAGCCTTCGATATCCTATGGTCCGCAAACCATGGTTTGTGAACCCTATAGCTACCCTTTAACCCATTACAACACATTAGGGGCTTTGACACACCCCAAAAACCCTATGCAAGACTGAATTTAAAAAAATTGTACCAAAAACGCAGGTTAGGGAACCTCATTCCAACAGCCCCCCAACACAATCTTGTGACTTGTCTCGAGTCACTGCGGCCGTGGGTTTCCCATATTTTCCTATAGTTTCTTGATCGCATAAACCAGCGAGGGAAAATCTCCTTCGCTTTTCATAGCAGCATTCAGAGCAATATCCACCAACTTCTACAGCGTTGGACCTTCTATAGCAGCATTGACGCTCTCCAAAGTCTGGCTCAGTTGCTTAACTGCAATATCAATGTCCTAAGAGATATTGAGGGCTTCATCGACCCAAGGCTTAAGGTGATCACTGAGGACCTTTTTTTTCTGGCAGAGCTATTCAATATCATCTCTAAGTGTGTGGCTGGTATGCAGTCGTGTCAGGCGTTGAGCGGGGATCAGAGTAGGCATAGTGGCTTCTAGCTGCTCAAACTCTTCTTCCTTCTGGCGTAACTCTTCAGTAATATCGCGCAGGAGAGGATCACGCTATGCCTTAGTCCATAGCTACATAGTTGTCTCAAATGATCATGTGCCCTGAGAAATCTGATCTGTGATGAAATTTTTGGTATCTGTGACTAGTGCGGCTTGCTGGGCCCTTACCTCAGGAGGCATTTCAAGCAGTAATTTTCCCTGCAAGGACCCATTCTGCTATTCCATCTCTGTCTTGACTTCTTGTATCTCGGTCCTCGAAGCCTTGAGTGCTCCAACAAGCCCCTCAATCTTAGCCTGGGGGGTGGCAGAAGCTGGGATATCTTCAGTGACATCTGCGCAGAGCCTACTGATTAGGTGTTCCAACTCTGTCTATTGTGCGGCGGCGAGGGTACATGCAGCCTGTGGTTGGGCAACCTCAACAATTTTCTCCACAATTGTTTGCTCAGATGTACTGAGCTGCTGGTGCACTAAGCAGTTTCTATGTTGAATCTCTTCGAACAGGGATGTGTGGAGGACCTGTAATGGTTCATGTGACAGTCGGGCTAGGTCCAAATGTACTTCTCAGCTTGCACTCCTAAGTCAGGTGGGCTCAAAATGAGGGTTGTGCCTGGCAGAGGAGAGAGGCAGATTTCCATTTTAATGATCAATTCCCTGCTTGTTGCTAGGGATGACCTTACCTGAATCATACTTGCTTGCAAGGTGTCAATATTGAGCTCCAGAGCCTGGAGCTCAACTTGGAGTGTATCAACCATGGTCTTCTGCTACTCTTCCAGAGCCAGCCATTTATCTTCTGCAGCGAGGGTGACTGCCTCTGCAACCTGCTCTAGGTCGTCTTCTGTCAGGGTAACTCCCATGTCTCATTATGACCATTGCGCTCATTTCTTATTCTATGGTCCTTTAACAGGGTCAACAGTTTGTTTCGTGTCTCGAGTGGAATCAGCACCTCCCGCATCCAAACCCTCTATGCCCAGATCCTTTTGTGAATCCTTCTATGAATCCTTCTGTGAATCCTTCTGCGAATCCTTCTGTGATTCTGGGTCCACTCCCTTCCCATTACTCTTTCGTTGTCCTCCAGTCTCTTTGGTGGTTGTTCGCAGGGTGACCTTTGTGGTGCTCGTACTTGCAATGTCCTTCATACCTGATTTCAAGCCTAATTTCCAAAGCGGAGGCCAAGTAGCAATAAGGTGATCCACCTCCTCGTCAGTGACCATATATGAGAGTGAAACCCATGTGGGATCCTTGTGGCCTCTAATTTATACATTGTGCACTGGTACTTGAAACGCTGCTATAATATTGTACTTGTCATAAATTTTCGGTGACAAACGCGACCGAGAGTGAATGGCAGCTGTGAGCCCACTCTAAAATAGGACCCATAAGACCTTATTGTCTTCAAATTTCTTTTCATCTTTCGAATCCCACAGATTTCCATACTGTGCCCCTTCGCACATATCTGGCTCTAGCTCAAGGAGGACCGAATCTCCTGGGGCTTCCTATGTGACCAACGCGATGAGGAGTAGCAAACAGGAGTAACAGAAGGTCGTTCCATGATTCTAGGCTTCGTGCACGTTCTCCAGAAATTCAGTGTACAGGAACTGGGACTAGTTGAAGAAGACCCCCTTTTCGTAGCAGCCAGCCAACTGGATCACATATGTGGGGACCGTGGCAGCCTGGCACTTGTGCATCATCTTACACGCTAATAACAAGGTGTCCATGCATGCATTGAGGCCATTGATAGTGCTGATCATGAACCCCCTAGTGTTCCTTTCAACATGATAATCCTAACACACCTTATCAGTTATATGTTGCTCATATTTCTTCCTAATAAGTTCCATGGGATTCAACCTTTTCATGGGTAGACCAGTGATAAAATGAATGAGCGCTGCATCTATGGGAATTCAGTCCTAAATCCATAAGAAAAATTCATGGGCTGAGGGCCTACGAGGCTCCACATAGGGTGGCAACCAACTTATTGGTTTTGCGATCCAAGCCTCTTCCTGAGTAGACATAGGTCTCTTTAATGAGTTGGGTGAATGCGCCTATGGAACCGTTCATGGGGACTTCATGTTCCAAGGGGAAGTACACGGCTTCACCCCAGCCCACTTCGCAGGTTTCCCTGACCCTTGCTCCTGACCTTTTTCCCTTCCCTTTCTGCTTTCCTTTGTTCAGTGTCGACATAACCTCCTCAAATTCAGGGGTAACTTCCAACACTTCCTCAAATTCTTTCTTCGTCGAGGCCATGGTCTAGGAAGATTCAGCAGGATCAGTCGTAGTCATTTTTGCGTGAAAGATGAACTTAGGGTGGTTATTATCAGAGGGGGAAGCATGTCCAGACTTGAAAAAGGCGCAATAGTCACAGAATCTCGCAAAGCACAAACTGTTGAAGATACACGAAGCCTTCTTCTGATCTATCCTTCTGCTTTTATAGCCTTGGAGATCAACCAATGGTTGGGTGAGGCTCATCAGGAACTTACCATCAAGTAAATGGTAAAAAATCTTTAGAAATCCCCTCATTAATTTCCAGCCGCCCGCTCCTTTCAATGGTAAAATTTGTTTTTTACACAGATTTATTTTTCCAACAACTAGTTTTCATAGCTATAGATTGCCCCTGGGCTGCCAGCGCACCTCTTGTGCTCAAAGCACACCCCTACTCTCCCAACGCACCTCTCCGTGATTCTAGACCTACGATTGCTACTTACACGTACCACAGTCCTGCCTGCATTCGCCCTCCTGCCTGCACGTATTTTGCCCGATACAGCTACTCCGGCCATATAGTCATTTGATTCGATATGGTTTGAGTCAGCTGCCATTGACATATCCTGGTACCATATCACCGCGCAAGGTGGCTAACTGTACCGCTCCTCCATCGGTAATCTCTTTTACCATACAGGGGCCTAGCTAGTGCTGACAGAACTTCCCTGGGTGTTTCGCAAACTGGCTATCATATAGCAGGATCAGTTCTTCCTCCACAAATGTCTTTTTCCGAATATGTTGACCATGCCATGCCTTATCCTAGGCCTTTTGAACTTGCTGATGTAAGTTAGCAATGAAACGATCTTCCTCCAGGGCTACGAGCTGCGCTAACCGCTCCTCCATGATAGCCAGCTCCGCCATGTTGGTAAAGGTTGCGATGCGTAGGCTAGGAAAAATATACTCCATGGGCATAATGGCTTCCTTTCCAAAAAACATCCGAAAAAGTGTTTTCCCAGTCAAATTATTGCAAGTGGTTTGATAGGCCCAAAGGACTGACAGGATGCGCACGTCCCAGTCACTGCGATTGACATTACAGACCTTAGTCAGTGCCTGCTCCAAGATTTTATTAAAATCCTCTACAACTCCATTTTCCTGTGGATGATACGGGGTGATTTTCGCGTGGTGGATCCAAAATTCTTCATTCAAGGCTTGTATTGTTACATTAACAAAATGCATACCTCTACCGCTCATTAAGATATTTAGACAGCCAAACTTGGTCAAAATATGTTCAAAAATGAAGCGCGCAGTGGTATATGCAGTGCAATCCTTCACAACTTGTGATTCAACCCATCAAGTTACATAATTAGTCGCAGCTATGATGTAGCGTGCACCTGTCTTCTTTCCTGGCGGGTTGATGGGCCCCATGAAGTCTATGGCCCATTTTTCAAATTCTTACAGGGCCACCTGCAGCTCAGGGGAATTTCGTTTCTATGCGATGGTCTTCCTATCCTTTGGCAAGTGTCACAGGGATTGCAATAATCATGAGAGTCACTATGCAACGTGGGCCACCATAGTCCAGCTCTTAAAATCTTCCACTTCATTGCTTTTCCTGCGTAGTGACCTCCTGCTACACCCCCGTGAACTTCTTCTAAGATGGCATGTTGTTCATGTTCCAAAACGTATCTTAGCAGCACTTCATCAGCTCCCAATTTATACAGATGGCCCGTTATGATGGTAAAATCTGCAGCTCGGGTTACCATATCCTTCTTCTATTGTATTGTATATTCCGCAGGCGCTATCCCCGTAGTTAATAAGTGAATGACGTCGATGAAGTGCACATCAACCACCTTAATTTCGAATAGTTGTGCATTGGGCAGTCCTTCTTCTAGGTTAGTTGGTTCCTCACTACTCTCGATTCGGGATAAGTGGTCAGACCTAGCATTCAACTTCCCTGGCTTCACGATGATCTCAAAGTCATACTCTTGAAATAGTAGTAGCCATCGGCAAATTCCCCCCCCCCCAACACAGGCTTATTCACGAGATACTTCAAAGTCGAGTGATCTGTAAACATCTTGAAGTGCCCTCCTAAAAGATAATTCCAATATTTTTGCAGGCCATAGACCATGGCCAATCCCTCATGATCAGTAGTGGAGTAGTTGTGCTCCGCACCATAAATTTTCCTACCAGCAAATGCAACTAGGTGGTCAATGTCTCCATCTCCAGTCTGCATAAGGACAGCTCTCAGGGTGATCCCTGACGCATCTACGTGAACATGGAAAACCTTCGCCCGTTCAAGAAATATGAGGATGGGAATAGAGACCATCTTCTCCTTGAGTAGTTCGAAGCTCTTTTGACACTCCTCATCCCAAAAAAATGAAACGTCGTTATTTAGCAATTTCTCCATAGGTGTTGTGATTAGTGCGTACCCTTGAATAAAATTGTTGTAGTAGCTCGTATTTTTTAGGATAGAGCGCATCTGCTTCTCATTTGTAGGTACTGCCAAGTTGATGATAATTGCTATTTTGGCGACGTCAACCATCAGTCCTTGTCGACAGACTATGTGACCGAGTAAGATCCCGAAGGGTACGCAAAATATGCACTTCCTGATATTCAGGGAAATATAGTGCTTTCTATAGGCATCCAACATCATGCACAAGTTTTAGATGTGCTTCTTTACCAACCCAAAGAAAATCTAGTCATCAAAATATACCTCCAAAAACCTGTGGATGAAATCTTTGAATACTGCGACCACTGCTCGCGAAAAGATGGTAGGGGCATTCTTGAGGCCAAATGGCATGATAGTGTACTAAAAATATCCCCATTCAGTGGTGAACATAGTTTTGCTGTGATCTTCAAGTGCGATCCTGATCTGATGGTAGCCCGAGAACCCATCTGTGAACGAGTATGCTTCCTGCCCCCCCACGCTATCAAGGATTTCATCTGAGAATGGCATAGGAAAGGGATCATGTATGTAGGCATCATTCAATTTGCATAGGTCAACACAGATCAATATCTCTCCCTTAGTATTTTTCTCATGAACCACCATAGGACTTACCGAATATGATTATTCGACTAGTTCGATGATACCTGTAGCGAGCATTTTTTCGATTTCTTCCTTGACCTTTTTTTTGTACTTGGGGTTTAACCGATAAGGGCACTGCTTCATAGGGCACACATATGTTTTTAAAGTGATGCGCATGACCCCTAGGTCCCCTGTAATCCCTTTGAGATCCGATAATTTTGTAGGAAACAGGTCTTGGTACTCTGTGAGGAGTTCTGCAACTTTTCCCATAGTACCATCATCCCAGTAGTCCCCAATTTTAGCTAGCTTGGGTTTCTCCTCCATCCCAATGTTGACTTCTCGTAGCTTTAGAGGCTTGGTGACATCGACGGTCTGTAGTGGGGGTCCAGCAACTGCGCACTCTCCCTCTGATTCTGGGTTAGAGATATTTTGTGGGTCTTCATCACATTCCTCCATTGATATATTGTGACAGTTGAAAATATCCCGCATCTACGTCTCCCACGTTGGTGCCCCATGTGCTTCACAAGGGCATGATTGATCAAATATTAAGGCATCTATATCCTGCAGAGCTTCATCGAGTGCCTCTGTTTCACCTACCTACCCAAATGTCCCTACAAACTCGTCCTTTAGGGTTTCACAGTGGCAGGTGCACTGGTGTAGTTCTGCATCTAAATACCATGCGGTCGGGATTGGCCCCAAGGCATGAATAAAAAGATGGACCCATTCCTTCGTAGTTTGTTCGCACCATTTCTCCATCCATGTGGACAAGTGCTCGCATAGGTCCCCTAGGCTAAGGAAAGTCTTTACACGCAAGTGAACTGGGGGTTCAAATCGTAGTATCATCATTTCACGACACTCTTCCCAATCCTGGATTGTCCCCTTATGCGTGTCCCACCACCTTGCAAGGGTTACACGCATGGTTAGATTAAGGACCCACAACCTTTGCTCTCATGGGACTTCAGCTTCAAATGTTAGAAAAAACTCCTTAATACTACCAGAACCATCAAAGTAGGGTAGTTCTCTTACCTCTGAGGAGATGCACTAGAAGTCCCTTGTGATTCTAAGACATCGCAACGCAGATACATCATGTAATCGATTTTGCCAATTTTCTATCTCCCCGTCGGAGTTAGCCGTAGGATTGATCCAATCCTCATCCCGAGCGGTTAATTTGTAGATGTGATATACATCCTCTTCTTCACACACTAATTCTGTATACTGCTCTCGTTCCGTAGGGTCCAGTGGGACTATCACCCTCGTGCCCTCATTCTCAAACACCATGCTTCTTTTCTTTAGGTTGATAATGCCTCCCATGTCTATTTACCAATCCAATCCTAGGAGTGCAAGATAGGGGTCTACATCTTCCACAATCTGAATTACGTCAAAGTCAGTGCAGACCTTAGCTCCAGCGATATCTACCATAATTTTTGACAACCTTCCCAATGGTATGATCTTCTATTGGTTGGCCATGCACAGCTGGATAGTAGACCATTCCAACTTAGGCTCTTCCATCCGCTGCTAAGTTTGCTTGGGCAGTACGTTCACATCTGACCCCAGGTCCAAAATAACCTGATCCATTTCATAGTCGTTAATCGGAGTTGTTAGCCACATTTCCTGACCACTACGTTTCTTATGCTTGTAAAGTTTGTGCACATCCTTAACTTCCAGGGGAGGGTTATTTCTCTTTGTGCAACTGTCTATTAGTGCTTGCAGATTTTCTACTGCCTTCTGGTTGTGTAGCAGCTTCATACATGCCTGTAAAAATGGTTTAACTTCGTCGTCTATTCTTAGGTTTGTTGGAGTTTTTGAATTAGATGCCTCATCCTTAGTAAAGTCTTTGCAAGCTGCGATGAAGGTTTTCCTTTTCTTCTATAGGTCCAAGATTTCTTGTTTGATAGCTGCTTTCCGGATAAGAGGTTCAGCTGTGACTTTATCCTTTGCTTCTCCAGTAGCCATGCCACTGTGCATTATGACATTAATACATGGTCCTTCATCACGCGGTTCCGCCTTAACCCTCCACACATTCTGTGTAGGATTATACTGTTTTTCCTACATTTTTGCTATCAAGACTGGACAACCGTCAATCACATGGTCCAGTTGTTGAAAATATCGGCAATATTGTCTCGTAGGGTTCAGATAGTCCCTCACAAAGTGCCCTATTTCCCCATAGTTGTAATAGATCAATTTTCCTCTTCCTCGACCTACACCTCCACCCCTTCCCCCTCCCCTGCCCCTTACTGGGGAGCCTCCTCTTCTTGAGGGAGACAATGGTGAAGAAGGGTTAGCTTGTACTCTATATAGGTTTCCTCGATCTATCATCAAGTCATAGGTTTGATAGTTATGCTCTTCATGCCCTAGAGAGGAGAAAAATTGACACCATTGTTGCTTAAATTATGTAACATAAGCACCAAGACGGGGACAGTGGTTAGTATCATGTAGCCTTGTGACACGACAATTAGCACACCATAACGTTGGACCACTTGGCCCCGCAACCTCCTTAGGGTGAAATGGGCTAGGTCCCCCAACCTGCATGTAATCTGTCAATAGAGGACACTGATCCTTGGTATGGCCGGACACCTAGCATCTTATGCACCATATGTCTGGGCTAGCCTCTTTCCCTCGTTCTTTTCACAGGTTATGTATTTCAAGGTGCTTTGCCTCCAGTTGTCCCTAGATCTGTTGTACTCCAAACTGGGCATCATTTCTTGGTGCAACCTCTAGTTTCATAGAAATATCCAAGGCTTTCTCTTGTGTCTCAATTTCCTGCTGACCCATAGGTCCGCGCAGGTTAGGTAGCAGCATAGCGATAAACTATTCCTTGTACTGTCTATCATCATACAAGAATTCTCCATCTCTGATAACCTTCCTAAACCGTTGATCACCTTCCCATACAGACTCAGTGGGTCCCTGTCTAAAGTCTTTTAGGTCAGTTACCAGCTGCGAGTAGGACTTAGGCTTTCAGAACTTCTATTTTAAAGTTGGCTTAATCTCCTGAATAGATGGATCTACATGTTGTCCCACTTATCCCATGTACCACTCCAAGGCTTGTCCTATAAAGGTGAGGGATAACTGTGCTCTTTTTACAGCATCAGTAGCCACATTCTGTGTATTCCATATTGATTCTGCTACAATCCAAAATCAATCCATATCCTCATCTCCTACACCCTTGAAGGTAGGTAGCTTCATGTGTGTGGCCATATCTTCTTCTGGTGGTGGAAGAGGTGTGGGTGAGTTCTTACCCTTATGCTGGCTTGAAGGTGGTGTAGCTAGAGGGCTATTTCTTTCGTGCGCAGGTGATTCCCTTAATGTATTGTAGATGTATCTATCTCCTTCTTGATTAGTTCGATAGTACTTACCACTTCGTGTTGTACTCTTGCTCAGATCATAGGTCATTCACTCGATGTGGCTGTGTATAACACCATTTTTGCACAATAATATTTTGATTAACAATGGAAATGTTTTCAAGAACTTACCGCAGAAACCTTTGAAGAACCTCCACTCTGCTTCAAAATAGGATACAAATTGATCGACTGCGAATTTTGTCACAAAGCCTCCCAGCACGCTATCCACCGAGTGATCCACTGTATGGGTAATTGTATTGTCAGTCCTTTCCAATTGTTGAATTAATTCTGGGGTCCACTACGTAACCTTATCATCCTTCCAACACGTATGGAATTCTACGAGCCTTGCCAACCACTCCTGAAGCTCGTGTGAAAAGGTTACAAAGAAAATTTCATAGACTTTGGTGAATATGTACTTGTTCTTCCACTTCTCAGCTGTCAACTTCATGCTTCTATTCTCCCTTACAACAAATTCCTGAATCTGTCTTTCAAATCACTCTTCGATTTCCACCCTCTCAGGTCTCCAATGACCTCATGGCATTACCCGATCTCTCTCTCAAAATGCTCCCGGTCCCAGCAACAGAACCATTTTTTTCCTTGAGGGGTCCTGACCTAGGTTCGGAGGTGAAGGTTTTCCAACAAACCCCTATACTACTGGCCCTTTCGGAAATGACCTACTTGCGCAATCCATGGTCTCACCCGAAGTAGTATGGGAGGGTGCTGGAACCAGGTTTCCGCACCCTGAGATCAGAGAGAAGGTAAATTGGGGCAGGTCTAGGTCGCATCTTATTAGGTTCGCATAGAATGAGCCTATTCGCAACTCTTTTAATAGTTTAATTAGCATAAAACCATAACAAAGCTATCAGATCTAATCAATACATTTTCATCCACGTGCGTATTACCAAATACCATCACAAAGCACTATAATCGCAACCAATATCAGATCATAGATATACTCATGCCAATTCCACAACATAGATACATTCGCAGCTCAAAGAAATATCACAGACATGCTTTAACAATAAACACAACCAATTCAAATAACACACAGATACTTCAACTATACTTCACATTCATTAATATTAAGATCCACTTACAACCCAACACAGCCTGCGCACACAGCCTAGCGGGGTCCGCA
Organism: Pinus albicaulis; assembly: GCA_034641835.2. NCBI lineage: Eukaryota > Viridiplantae > Streptophyta > Pinopsida > Pinales > Pinaceae > Pinus > Pinus albicaulis. The sequence goes on from CM076584.1 coordinate 1,183,324,328, forward strand.
CACAACATGATTGAGTATCTTCATGCACATAGCTAGTAGGATTCCTTACCCAATACAACCCAAACAGATCTTAACAGTTCTCCCGTAGCATCTATCTATCAACTTACTTACTTACTAGACCCAACTATCTATCTATTTATAATATCGTAGCCTTCACTATATGTTAATTTATGCCTATGTTCTATGCCATTTCATATTAGGGAACAATACTGAAGAAGATAATATGCTAATAGATCGATAGAAGACAAGCCAAAATAGAGATAGTAAATGGTGGTGTTACGGCGATCAGCAGGATGCTTCTACCAGCAAAGTCTTCAATAGGTCATTCAGCCAAGTGTGTCACACATAACCCCAGAACAACCCAAACAAAGAATATGCAGCTCCAATGCCATCAAGAGAGAGAGAATTCTTCCACACCAATGTGTGTCAAATGAGCTATAAGTCTCTCCAATATATAGGAATCTTTGGGGGTGTGTGACACGTCCTTTAAGACATTTAAGTCAATATTTTATTCCAGGTCGACCTAGCACATAAGTGGAATAAATTCAAAGTACATGTTCTTCTCATCTGATTGAGATGATCTTTAGATCAATCTTACACCTCTCTGAAAGAGGAATCCAATAAAAATATTGGGATCATCATTTGAGTAGCACAACCCAGAGTTTGGACCTAGTTGTCCAATTTTAACACTCCCTCTCAACTAGGGAGAACTCTGTTCACTAGTGCAATCCAAACATCGTGCGTCATCCCGCCGTAACTTGCTTTGTTGGCCTCTTTATTTCAAAACAGAAGTGGGTCAGTCACAAACACATCATTCTCGGCTGACAAGTTTAGCCCAGAGGTCAAAACCTCTATCAGACTCACAAAGAGTCTCCAACCAAATTGAAGTTGGTTCATCTGACTCGAAGTCAGGCATAGGTTCGAGACCTCACAAGACTTGATCCCAGATCAAGTGGTTGGACCGTGCGATCCTAGATAGAGAATACGGAAATTTCTGATGCATCCATCAGTCTTTGCTACTAGTCTCTAGCCTTTCCCATCTCATTGGCCAAATGAGAGGTACTTCCCATGAGCCCTAAACTCAATGAGTAGGATGCATACGGGGCATAGATAATGAGAGGTAAACCAACTCAATAATCACAATGGTGGGGTCCAAGCACACCAACAAGGTTCGGCAAGCCTAGCCTTGTGATTGCTCATAGCTCCGAGAAGCTGTCCCCAAAGCCCCCCAGAGCTCCTAGAGCTCATCGTCCAACAGGATCCTCAGAATAGGATCGTTCCATGATTCCAAGATTCTCACGGAGGGTTATGAACATGAACTTCCCCAAGGGCATAGTGAGAATATTTGCGACCTACTCATCAGTTCCTATGATCGAGCCTTACGGTGCCTTGCTGTACCATATCCCAGATAAAGTGGTACCAGCCATCAACATGCTTGGATCAATCATGGAACTCGGGATTCTATGAAAAATGAATCCCCCTCTGGTTATCACAAAGGATAAGGGTGGGATCTAGCACATGCTCGAACAGCTCACAGAAGAGCTTTTGCAACCAAGTGACTTCACAACAGGCCATACATGTTACAATGTATTCAACCTCAGCAGTGCTCAAGGCTACCGACTTTAGATTCCTGCCCAAAGCAGATCTACATGTCAAGTAGCATCCAGATGTGCTCTTGCAATCCACTACACTACCAGCCCAATCAACATTAGTATATCCATGGAGTGTCGTACTCCTGGCAGTGTATCGCAGCCCATGGTCTATCGTGCCTCAGAGATATCTCAAGAGTTTCTTGGCACCAACCCAGTGGATGTTATGATCAACCATGTGTTGACTCAAAGTGTTCACTGCACAACATACATCTGGACAGGTGTTCACTAAGAACATCAGGGTCCCTATGAGTTGACGATACTCAGTAGGACGGGCCCAGCAACGCTGCTACATAAATTCTTAAAGTTGAGTTCCATGGGTGTTGATACGGACTTACAGTCCATCATACCAGAAGCTTCATAATGTATTTTCCTTGAGAAAGTAAAATCTCGCCAGGTCTCTGCTAGACCTCCAGGCCTAGGTATTAGTCCTAGGTCCTTCATCTCGAACTCAACAACGAGATCCCTCTTGCACTGATGAATGAGATGGTTAGCACTTTTCAGGAAGAGGTCATCCACATACATCCCCAGAATGAGAGGTTTTCCCTTGACAACCTTGAAGTAAAGGTTCGGATCAGCATTACTTCGAGTGAAGCCCAACTTCATCAAGTAGCTATCTATCCTCTCGTACTGATATTTGGGTGCTTACTTCAACCCATAGAGGGCTTTCTTCAACCTGTAGACATGAGTGTCCCGATCCTGGACTTCAAATCCCAAAGGTTGCTCCACATATATCTCTTCCTTTATCGCACCATGCAGAAATGCGGTCTTCTGATCATCTGATGAAGACTCCATCCTTGCGTAGCAGCAAGGGCTATAATAGATCGAATGGTGGTGTATCAGGCCACAGGTGCAAATATGTCATCATAATCTATGCCTTCCTTTAGAAAGAAGCCACGGGCAACGAATCTTGCTTGAAATTTTCAGTACTTCCATCAGATCCATGCTTGATTTTGAAGCGAGGTGAAAATAGCTTTGATCTGTGGTCTAGGAAAAATATCCCATATATCACCCTCGTATCCTTGCAGATTTAGATACTTTCCAGTTTCTTCAAATGTTCCAGGCTCATATTGTACTCATGGCAGCTAGATACTCCTGGTATTTATATGGCTTCTCAGTTTTCCTCTAGAATTTCCCCCTCTGAAGCCATATGTCTCTGAGCCATGAGGATCTTCTTTCGTTCAGCAAGGGTATCCACTCAGGAGTTTATACAGTTGTATTCTCCCTCTTAATGCCTGCTTCTTGCTCAAGACAAGACATCTATTTTAAATGAGGGCATCCCAGACACCAACTTGGAAAGGGGACTTAATCTCCCACAGTCAAAGCCATCCAACAGACTTTGCTGATCATGATTCAAGATTCCAACAATGTGATCAAAAGCTGCAAAAACTTCTCAGTTCAAATTTTAAGTTTACCATAACGCTCCAATGTAAGACTGATATAGTCACATGCTTGCTGCTACATAGGTGTCTATCTATGTCACTGTCCAACAGGGAGAATATATCAAGAAGCCTCAGCTTGTGTTAGAAGTCTTGTTATTCTGAGGAGGTCTGTTGTAGCTTCCTCAACCAACCCTCTTTACTACGACCCATAGAACTAGGAATCCAACATGATTCCTTCTCTCATAATTCTGCACTTGAGAGCTTCATCTACTACATCTGATATCTCATCCAAGGCTGCTTCTTATTTACAGATCTGCCCAAGATTTCAGATCTCAGAATTTGGGATCAGACGTCTAGAACTCATATGATTCATATCTGAAACTAGAGTCTGACTTGGATAATATGCTAACCACGTAGGGCCAACGTCAATTGGGCCATAACCTATATTTACACCACCCAGTACTTGACTTCCTTGCGTAATAGGATACGTGAGAACGATGAATGTTTTCTCAAGTGTATCAGGATCAAAACAGCATATCTGTGTAGCAACAACTAGTGCACGAGAGCTTCATCCAATTGCATAAATAGCCGACTGGAACCCTAATTGATGTAAATAACTATGGCATCTTAATGAATAAAAAATTCTTCTTCCTTGGCAGTCCTCCAACACCTTAACCATTCACAACCCCAAATTCATATTCAGAATTTACTTCATTGGCAATTGCATCTTTAACTATCAACAACAATGGTTTGTGAGCTTCAAATTGCCACGTGGATGCCTTTGAAGTAAATGGTGTTGGTTGTATTTTCATGAATGCCACTGCACTATCCCTCTTTGACACCAGCTCATGTACATTGTTTTCATCCTCAATATCGAATATTTGAAAGCCATTAACATAGCCAAGCAAGAGACCATGTTGAAAATTTCCTTCCCTAAGTTCTAACTTGTCAAATTCTGCCCATAGGACCTAGTTTTTTTTTTTTCTCTGGTTTGGTTAGCAAAGATGTAATTGCCGCTCCAGCAGAATGCACAGTGGACGCTATGCTACCCAAATCCACTGATGATAAATAAGAAGAAACAAGATGAATTGACTTGGGGAAAATGTTTCTTCTGCTGGAACTCTGACGAGGCCGATAATTTCCATTGTTTTTTTTTTTTTTTTAAATTTAATATCCCCATAACACACTGAAGCTTCTTTCTATCTGTTCTCAGTATTAGATATACCGCCCAACATCCAGTTCTTTTCAATTCACAGCCTGATTTGAATTCTTCAGCTCTCAGCAATTACTAATCAAATTGAAAATTCCAACAAATGGGTATCGAATCTCATAATTACTCAAAGCTTTCTCGTCAAGCTTGTCCGACTAGCCAGTGCTTCCTCCGGCGATACCAGAATTAAGATATGGGTAATATCGATTTAGGTGCACTGATCACTCAATTAGGCACACCAAGAAGCTTGTAGTGACATGAGATCAAAGTATTTTTGAGACACATTATTGTGGAGGAATGTTTCTAAATGATCTGCATGCATTCAAAATGCCACCTACCATTTAAATAAGATATCTCTACCCCGCGGAATATCATTTATTCGTGAATAAATAACTACTGAACGTTTTACTTGTGAAAACTGTGAACATATCGATTTGAAAAACTACTTGCATGTTTAGCACCATCGTCAGCATTAAAACTAATTCCCTTCAACTGTAAAACCAACACCCAGTTCATCTCAATCGTAATCTATAGTGTACGTTAAAAAAAAACTTCGCAGATGGTGCCCAGAAGTCAGGATCTCATGACGAGTCCACCTGTAACTATGTTACCTCACCGCTGCCGCGCCCAATGTTGCCCGAGGTATCACCGTTGTACGCGTTGATAAAAAATATCATCTATGCTTCCGCGTTAATTATTATTGCGATGATTTTTTCGATGGCAGCCTATTCAATTTTGTCGGCGTCCAACCTTTGCATTCAGGATTGTGACAGTTATGAATTTTAACCGAGCTAACAAGCGTTGCATCGAATCCGTAGTCCGAATCCGAATGCCCCAGGGAAAGAGACCCCGATGTGGAACCATAACGAATTTCTGCAAGAGATCAGGGTGCCGAGAGGAGGAAACCTATGATCCACAATGTTCCGTGAGCTTCGTCAACCCTCGGTTCGAACATGGATTAATCGGAAAACTAGAAGAAGACCCCTTTAACGCTGAAGCACCTCCACTCTCTGAGATAGAAGGGATTTTAGGTATCATGCAAGCCTTCAATTCATGGATTGAAAGCTATTCTATGCTGAGAACAATCGAATCCAAAACTGAATAAACCACGTCATTTCTACCAGAGGGAATCGAAGAAATTTCATTTGAAATAAAATCCTCGTCGATGTTAATGTTGCAATATGTTGTCAGAATAATTTCCAAATCCCAAACAGAAGCCCCAATTTAGCAATGGGTTAGCAGGACAGACGGATGTAGAGAGGTGAAGAAATGAATACGAGGGCTAGCTCCGGGTAAAAAAAAATGTCCATGCTGATTTCGAGCGGTCGGTAAAAAAAATTGTCCACGCTATCTCGAAGGATGAGGTAGGGACGGCAGCCCTTCTTTTGCGGCTATTTCAGAGAAGACGCTAACTCGGACTTGCAACAGAAATAGAAATAGGCCAGATCTGTTCACAAGAAAATCTAGAATTCCTCCATTAGGGCTGCGGCTAAGACAAGGCTGCTGTTGGGCAAGTGGCAATCCTAAACACCCCACGTTGGCCTGTTTTGGAGAGGCTAGGTCTGTGGCCTACCTTAGTTTGCTGCGGCTCCCTAAAAACCCTCAAAATAGCCTCCTAGTACCTCTATTTTACCCTGTTGTCTCCTTCCTTCTTGCTGCGGCCAAGTTCCCTTGCTTTCAACATAAATTGGGCTTTGTCTTCAACCAACTCTGATACCATGTTAATTTATGCCTATGTTCTATGACATTTTAGATTAGGGCACAATACTAAAGAAGATAGAATATGCTAATAGATCAATAGAAGATAAGCCAAAACAGAGATAGTAAATGGTGGAATTACGACGATCAGCAGGATGCTTCTACCAGCAAAGTCTTCAATAGGTCATTCATCCAAGTGTGTCACACATAACCCCAAAAAAACCCAAACAAAGAATATGCAGCTCCAACGCCATCAAGAGAGAGAGAATTCTTCCACACCAATGTGTGTCAAATGAACTATGAACTCTAAGTCTCTCCAATATATAGGAATCTTTGGGGGTGTGTGACACGTCCTTTAAGACATTTAAGTCAATATTTTATTCTGTGTCGAATTAGCACATACACGTGAATAAATTAGTACATGTTTCGTCGATTCGATCAAGATGACCATCAATCTTACACCTCTCCGAAAGAGGAATCCAATAAAAATATTGGGATCGTCATCTGAGCAGCACAACCCAGATTTTGGACCTAGTTGTCCAATTTTAACACTATCCTATTGTCCACAAACCATGGCTTGCAGACCCTAGAGCTACCCTTTAACCCATTACAACACATTAGGGGCTTTGAACAACCCCAAAACCCCTACACAGGATCGAATTTACAAAATTGTACCAAAAACGCAGGTTAGGGAACCCCGTTCCAACAGTCAGGTCATAACACCGCTAGTTTCATATCCATTTACCCTTTGGTAAAAAACAACCACACAACACTAAATAAAATTCATCTCAGAATTTTTACATTTTATAGGGCCCTTTCCACCATTCTAGTTCAGGATTAGTGCTTTTGAATAAGGAGTAGTTAAATTTCCAAAGCAGCTAAAAAAACATTAGTATCTTGCGGTAAGGACAATTTCAAATTGTTGCAATTTTGCTCTAGGAAGATCTTTTTAAAAGAGTCAAGCATGAGGTCATATTGAACCCAGTGGAGTAATCATGCCTACTTCATTGGTAAATATATAATATGTGCATGCATTAAAAATGGTAAACCTCAAATTAACCATTGTTGAGGAGTCTGGGATCATTTGTCAGTAAACCTCGGATTTACCATGTCTATGAGCTTTCAAGGGGATTAAGCTTAGTTACTTTTCCCTTGTGTGTATATCGGGCCAGAGACTGTTCCCCAAGGTTTGATTGTCTCAGTTGGTAACCTTAGTGGTTATAATCTTATGATTTTTCCCAAGGTGACGGTGGAGGAAAGGTCCCACTATACTTGGAACAAACATTGACTAGACTCACTTGGAATTTTTAGGGGTAATATTCACTCGAGATGGAATAGTGGAGTTACTTGCACTAGACTATTTCATTAAGCAAGTTTTCAAGGTAACTCTTCCAACTTCTATTTTTACACATTGATCTCTACGATGTTGGATTTCATGACCAACTAGTGATTGGTTTCACTCCTAGATTTGATAACGCATGTTCATTTGTTTTTTTTTTAATTTTAAGAGACCTTAGGTGTGGATTGTGAATTTCCATTGTTAATATTTTTAAATTTTTAATAAAATTCACTGAAGTTGAATCTAATGGCAACAATTCTAGAATTTACCAACCAAGGAACTTCTCTTAACGAGAATCCTAGTACTTTTTCCTGATTTGGAAATGTGGGTCATCCTTATATGTCTACATTATCATTACCTAGATTTACCATAGGTTTACCAGTATGGTTATTTTCAACTTTTTTGGCCTCGAATACTCAAATTGTTACACCTCAACTGGATGCTTCACCTCAGCAAAGTTCACCATCTCAACATCACCAACCTCATGTTGACCCTTTACCTTCTTCGCCCAACATGTCTTTCCCCCTTTCTTCTTCTTCACTTGGTAAAATCCTTGATGCTATTAACCAGGTGGCTAAGAAGAAGAAGAATAAATATAATAAATAAGTCAACCACCAACCATGGTTGTAAGTGCTGGTCATGTTGAGGAAATCTCCAACATGCATCATAAACCCAAATACCCTTTCAATCTTTGTAAGGCTGACAAATTCCTTATCAATTGTCTTGGTATTCCTAAGGCCTTGGAAGTATGGTCAGAAAAATCCAAACAACTTATTGTTGATCCATCAACGAGTGATTGTCAGGCTCCTGGGAAAAATGGTAAAGTTCCTTGTAGGTTATACAAAGGGAATCATCAAACTCACATTTTCCCTCACATGGGTGAAGCCTCAAAATTTTTGGAAAACCTTACCATTCCACAACAACAATATCCAACTGGTTGCCATAAAATTTCTCCCAACCTGTTGTCAATTGACGAAGTGATTGATCTAATTCCAAGTACAGTCAATCCCACTCTTCCATTGGAGAGTGAAACTCATATCGCTCAGGTTGATGATCCATTAGTTTTTCAGGTGGTTGACTTGATTTCACATTCAGTAAATCCCACTCTCCTTGTAGAGAGTAAAATTCATACCGCTCAGGTTCTTCTTGTTACAGCAGATTCTTCTATGCCAAGGGGAATTTCACCTGTTTCTACAGAACCCCCTCCAAGTACTAAGGTATTTTTCTTTGATTGGAATAGACAGATAGAACCTCATCTTCCTTCTTCCATCCCATTCCAAAACATTGTGAAGGTTTATGGTAAGAATGTGCATCACACAAATGTAGATTAAGGTGTTTTTGTTAGTATTTTATCCTCAACTGCTTGGCAAGCTTTGGGTTCCCCTCAAATTGTGCCTATTACATAGAATCTATCAGCTTTTAACAGAACCATTAGTGAACCTTTAAGGATCCTTCCTAAGTTTCCTATTACCTTGGAAGGTAAAACTGTCTATTTGATCTTATGGTAGTACAAGGCCCCTTAGGTTTTAATTTGCTCCTTGGGCGAGACTATGAAAGTTTTCGTATCGACACTCTTTTGCATGATGTCTTTCCCTCACAATGGAAACATTGTAACTGTTTACCAACTTTCATTATTTAGTCTTGATTTGACTACCAACCATCTGACACCCGTGAATGTTCCTTATACGAGAGGGGTATCTACCCTTCCATGAGTTAATTATGTGGCAATCAGTCCCATGTTTTTAGTTACTGATGCAAGCGAGCCTCTCATTGTTTGTTCGAATTCCTTTGACTTAGATTCAGTAATTGACATGGTTAAACCTATGGGTGTATTTGAACATGATGTTCTTATCCCTATTGAGTCCCTTGACATGGGTTCCTTCCAGAGAACTGTTATTCCTTTTGATTTAGACCTCTTGGAGGCCATGATCGAGGTGTCTCCCTTGACATGTGTTCCTTCTAGTTGGAAGCCATGATCAAGACTTGATTAGGATAGTTCCTTTTATTATGTCAACCTCGTTTAAAAAATGAAACAAAGTTCTATGAGGATGGTTCTTTTCCTGTGTCAACCTCATTAAAAAATGAAACAGGTTCCCATGAGGATATTTCTCTTACTATGTCAACCTCGTTAAAAAAAGAAATAGGTCCTTATGAGGACAGTTCCTTTTACTGTGTCAACCTCGTTAAAAAATGAAACATGTATTTATGAGGATGGTTCTTTTACTGTTTCAACCTTGTTAAAAAATGAAACAGGTAAATGAGGATGGTTCTTTTACTGTGTCAACCTCGTTAAAAAATAAAATAGGTAAATGGGGAGAGTTCCTTTTACTGTGTAAAACTCATTAAAATATGAATCAGTTCATATTGAGGATAGTTCCTTTTATTGTGTCAACCTCGTTAAAAAATGAAACAAATTTCTAAGAGGATGGTTCTTTTCCTGTGTCAACCTCATTAAAAAATAAAACAGGTTCCCATGAGGATAGTTCTTTTACTGTGTCAACCTCGTTAAAAAATGAAAAAGGTCCTTATGAGCATAGTTCCTTTTCTTGTGTCAAATACGTTAAAAAATGAAACAAGATTTCATGAGCATAGTTCCTTTTCTTGTGTCAAGCTCATTAAAAAATGAAATAAATCCTCTCCTAATTAAGTCGAGTCTTTCATCTCATCTCATAAATCGACCTTCATTTCATCTAGTTATTAGTAACCAATAGTCTACTTCGCTGAATGAAATGAAACTTGGGGGGAAATTTCCCTTGCAGGTTATCTTGGGGGGCATTGAAACTTATCTCAAGCACGGTTTCCTTTGTTTCAAGATTGCGTAAAAATGAAACCAATCTCAAGCATAGTTTTCCTCTGTTTCAAGCTTTTATAAAAATGAAACCTATCTCGAGTTCATTTCGATTCTTATTTTCAAGACTCATTAAACACATGAAAATCCTGAGATTATTTTTTTATCTTTCATTCTCGTAAAACACATGAAAATATCGAGTTCTTTTCGTCTTTTCCTGTTCGTAAATTACATTGAAAGTTGGCCATAGGAGTAAATGTTTATCACTTTTTCGGATTCTCGAAAAACACGAAAAAGAAAAACCATGGAGTCCTCTTTTAAGCCCTTTTTAGACTCTCTAAACATGAAAAGATCATTAAGCACTTGACTATTCAAACTCATTAAAGTAAATGAACAATCGTGTACTCAGTATAAGTTTACCCCTTTTCCGGACTGAACTATACTAATTAAGAAAAAGGTATACATTGACTAAGCGTGGTCAATAGAGTTATCTCCTACATAATTTTATCCTTTTTCAGGTTTGAGAGACTAAAATTACAAAAATAACACTGCGGAGTTTACTTATGTTTTACTTCTGACTCCCTAAAACTGAAAAACACCGAGTTAATCTTATGTTGGACTCGTTAAACCTAAACAGTGCAAGACCTGTCGATTACAACAGGACCGAACCACTCCTTCTTAGGGTTTGTTAAAAATACTAAAGTTGACTCATCTAAAGGATGAGCTTACACAACAAGAAAATTTTATCCTCCTCAAGCTTGAAAAAAATAAAGAGATACTTGAAAGTAATGGTGGGGGGGAAAGTGAGAAAAGGAACATTCATTTTTGTATTATTAAAGGCAGTATGTCGCTCTTGAACCTGACACTCTGTCAAATTTGTGTCTGAGCTAGGAAATCCATTTATCTCACAGTTAATCAAACCTCATTGAAATTATTCAGCTGGTTTTGGGTATTATCGTTGATTCAAATGTTGCCAAGTCATGTGTCGTGTCACCAATATGTTCAAGAAAAATCCAACCTCAGTCAAAATTACCTTGCAAATCAGAACCCTCGATCGTGTCGGTCATCCGAGAGTCAGTCCTGAATCACTTCGAATATTTTTCTTCAAAACTTGATATGAAGTTTTGTGTTATAGGCCCTCCTTCGACGAATCGCTTCCTATCGACTTCAGCTCATTATCTAGGAAGTTGATTTAAAAACCCTTTTCAGTACCTTGAGTCCTACATTCCTTAATGGCAGGTTTCTCTCTTTTGACAATAGGTTCTCATCATTAGCGTTCAATCGAATGATTCTATGAGTGTTCGACTTAAAAACATTTAATCACACTTCATAGATTGTAATGTAGTACCTTGAGATCCATTATCATTAATGGTGGTTTCTCTCACACTTTTTAATGATTTTCATCATTGAATGGTAATGAAGTGGTTTCTACCATGTTCGACTTCAAGACATTTAGTCACATGGTTAGATTCGTACATCGATAAAGACGGATATCAAGAACCTAGATCTACTTTCATCCATCCAGAATGCGTGGAGTTATTAAATATTCATGATTTTAAGTATAGACCTATTGATAGATGCGTCCATACTATGTCTATTGTTGACATGGATATTTGTGTATTTCCCTACTATTTCATCGAGTTATGTTTACTCTGAGTATGGGAATGCCTACCTCAGTGATGTTTATATGAAATCATGATATGGTAATCTTTGATTGTTTGTTTCAACTCCTAAAGAAATTGGTCTCTGATCCAAACCTTTGACATGATAAAGTGCTTCAGTCATCAAAAGTTTTTTCTGGCTTTTCACTTTAGGGGGCAATCTGTTACACTAAAAAATTTCACCATGACTGCCAATTTAGATATCTTGCCATCTGATGGAGTGTCTCAAGAGAATCCCCTATGAAGCTTGAAGTATAATAATACTAGGGACAAAAGGAATTTTGGTTTTCACTGCTTAAAACCATTTTTTAGCACCTACACAGTTTTTATGAAAAAAACCCACACATGCATAGTTTTCCTGAACAAAAACTGTGTATATCTGTGCATCTTCTTCCACTAAAAAGTATGTAGGTCTGTTCACGCACGTAAAAATAAAAATGTAAGTTCTAGAAGATTTGATTGAGGAATCTTATCCAAATTAGAAACCTTGAACCGCTACATACCTGCGCCTCATCCCTTGATATATGGAACTAAACTCCTTTTCTTAAGGAGCATATCCCTTGAGAAGTGTAACTAGAAACCTCCTCATCCTCCCTATAAATTAAGCATAGGAGTAAAGGAATGGGAGACTTTTGGGATTAGAATTTGTAAACTCATGATGCTGGTTTTGGGTCTAAAGAGCTTGTCATCAAGGGAAGGAAAGGAGACCATTGGAAGATGATTACGACATCAAGGCTCAGGTTGTACCATTTCTCTTTATATTCTTGATAATACATATCGATCTCTTTTTCTCATTATGTTGTTTTTAGACTCATTGAAACAATGTCAATTCTTAATCTCCTTTATCATTATGTTGAATTGGTGTTTTTGAGTATTATATCATGCAAGTGATTTTATTCTTTTCATGTTTGTGATTGCATGTTCTTCTTAGCATTGAAGGATTTCTTTGGAGCCAAAGGAAAAGTTCTACATCAAACATCCCGTTGAAAGGTATGAGCGTAACCTCCTCATTTATAAGTTATAATAATATGAATGCTAATAGTTTAGAGAAAGAGGTATTCAAATGGTTGTTTGTTTCTAGTTATCTGTTAGGATACTAGGGAGATCTCTCTTGTCTGTAAGAGGGATTTATCAAGGAAACAAAAACTTCTAAATTTTGGTGAATTTAACCAATACATGAATACACAGAATATGAATATAAAATTTAGGTATTTGGCCTTGGGCTCTCTAGAACTCAAGATATTAAGTTCTTTAGAATGGCTAAGCTTTAGAGGTTCACTAAGGACTTCATAGATTAGGTTGAGGAGAAAAAGGGGGCCTAGGACTACGTCATTCTACATCAATGGGATATTATGGAAAATATTTTTAGGCAATAGTGAGTGTTTCCTTTGGAGTCAACATTATAGTGTGTGAGATACATGAAAGGAAATAGTGAAAGTGGCCTTTAGATTCAGCATTATATTTCCTAATATACATGAAAAGGATAATGAGGGAACACAAAAGGATGTGGGGACTCTAAATGAAAAAACCACTCTCTCCAATCATATCATTTATAGTGGAGGACCTCAAGTTTTAGAGAACAATTGGAACAAGAGATGCCCATGAATCATCATCACCAAACATGCTAGGCTAACTATTAATAGATATTAAGCTAATTTAAATCTATATGATTCCATATTTTTTGCTTTCTATTTTATGTATACATTCTTAAATACTATGTGTAAACAACCACAAAACTTACTACTAGCTATAAATAAAACAATTTTGTATATAAATTAATAATTAGTAACTCTATTTTTTAACACCTTATAGTATGGTTTACTTCATGAGAGACCTCACAAGGTTATGTATATAGTTTTTTTTAATAATATTAATATAAATATTAACTTTAAAAAATAATAATAATTTTTTATTAATAAAATAATGCTAGTAATATTAATATATTTATATAAAAAATCAATTATTTTACAAAAATGAATATAATTTTTTTTCCTTTTCTAAATGATAAAGATGACAATGATAAAAAAAGGAAAAGTTAAAGGTATAAATGCATAATTATTGATTTATTTTAATGCATTTAATTAAAAATAAATATTTCCTAATATAATATAATAATTTAAAAAAATGGTGGCTAGTGGCTGGAATCTACATAATATCACACAAATAAACTCAATATTGATCAAAATCAGCTTAGTTTTCAATCCCTCTAAATAATAATAATAACCAAATATATATTTAAAATACAATTTTTATTTTTTATTTTTTTTAATGGACCATCCATTCTCAAGTACTTAGACATGATGGAGGAATTACTTGTTTTAAACTTTCTAACAAGTTCTAGATAATCATTCAAAATGATCAATATAAGCAGCCAAATATTCCAAATGAGCTTAAGTGGATCATCGTGTGCCTTGAGTGGTCCCTTAATTGCAATTTGGGCAGATGGAATTGGAGACCTTCCGAAACTAATATTCCAAAGGAGGTCAAATGGATCGTACTATATTTGCAATCTGTGGAAATTGAATGAGGGACCTTCCTAAAATATAACCAAGATCAATAACGACATGATGCACGTTCCAATACATAGTAGATAGTCAAACATGAACAGTAAAAATAAATAATTATAATATTAAATAAAAAATATTGTTTAAACAATATAAAATAACTACTTGCTTTATTTTAAATTTATATTTAATATTTTAATTAAGAAAAAATATTATAAAAATATATATATTTTTTAGAAAATAGAATAAAAAGGATTTTAAGATTACATTAAAAAAAATATAGGTTTTTAATTTATAATATTTTTTCCCCAAAATTAGGTGACAAAAAGGATGTTATAGCACACTAATGTAGATAAATAAGAGGATGAATAACACTAACAAATTAGTGCAATCCCTCCAACATGTGTTTTATTAATGATAAAGTAATTGAGCAAGTGTTGGAGGTGAGGTGTTATGGAAATGGGAGACCATCTAGAAGCCAATTTCCATAATGAAGTATAGAAAATTCATTATGAGCATAACGGGGTGAAGGATTGTTATGACCAAGACATGTCTTGATAAGGCTGAGTTTGTAAAGGAAATGAAAGGTTTAAATGACACCAAAACGTTTGGTGTTCTTTTCCTAGTTAGGATTTCCATGTTACACTTTTTTTTCATGTTCTAGATATCTTAGTTGTTCTAGATAAGGAGGTTAGAAGTTGACTTGGGTATTTCTAAATGCCTAGTTTTGTTTCGGGAGGGGGGTGGTTGATCAGGTGATCATGTACTAAGTTAAAAAAATGCTCAAAATTGGAATTACTCAGAATTGGTTGAAACTAGAACGAACAGATAGGCCTTGTCGATACGATCCTCGCGCCATGAACGTCACTCAAATTCGACACTGTATGTGAAAGTTATGCAGGTTTGAAGTTTACAATATCTTTCAAAAACTGAGTTTGACCAGAGTTGACTTTTGACTTTGGAATATTAAAAAAAGTATATTCCTTGAAATATTTCAGGAATATTCTTTGGAATATTCCATATGGGAAAATCGGGCTTCGACACTTGGCATTCAGTGAATGGACCATAGTTTGACTTTGGTTCTTTTTGGACCAATAAGGGACTGCCACGTGGTAGGCCCGGAGGCTGCCACGTGGCCCCAAGCCTATAGAAATTTTCGAATGGAAATTTTTTTGTGTCTCGGCAGGATTTGAATCTGAGACCTCGTCCCTGCAAGGCGCGCGACTTACCATTGTGCCACACATGTAGTTCTTAATTACTATGGTTCCGCGTTTTTATTTAAACTTTGAATTTGTTATTGCCGGAAAAAAAAAGGGGCTAGCCCCGATCCATATGCCTCAGCACTATGACATGAGGGCTTACAAATGGCAAAGAAAAAACCGGTAGAGAACACGGCTATCAAACCATTTGATATGACCAATTTATAAAGAGTAAATGCAGAGGTTGTGACAAACGGTTTATAGCGCGATCTTTTTGGCAGTTTAAAAGGAGTTCAACATGTGACCACCCACTCAGCATTTAAAAAAAATGCTAGACCGCTAACGATTTCGGCTCGCGGAAACTCTAAATTTCGGAAAATTGCTATTTTGGCAGTCCTATCTAGCAGTTCTCCCACATTTGGTGGAGGTTTTTTAGGCAAAAATGGACAAATATTGTTTTGATCATAACTTCTCCATTACTGAACCATTTTGGACGAAATTTTAGTCAATTTCGACTATTCTAAGCATTATAGAGCCATTGGAATAGGTTGCAGAGCCAACATAGTTGATCTTCAGGTAATTTTTATTTAGGGAATCTTGGAGAGCGATCAGGGCCTAGAGGGTGTTGGAGCTGTTTTGGGCTATGTTTAACCATTTGAAGTGAAAAAAAGCCAATTTTATACTGATTTCTGCATTCTGAATTCATTTTTACAACTGGTTTGGTCTGTTTATGCCTTCTATTCACTCTATTACCAATTTGAGCATCATAATATATCAAGGACATGCCCATTGGGAGCCTTGGACCCGACAGATGTAGCCCAGGAGGGGTGAACTTCCTCATCATGTTGCTGTGTGTTTATGGTGAAATTATTCTGCTGTGTTATTTAGATTAAAGTTGTTAAACAATAAATTTAAACAACACTTCCTCAAACTTAAATTCATAAACAGTTACCAAGAACACTTTGTTTAACTTGCAAGACCTTACAAACACTTTGCACACTTAATTTAATGGAAATGAATACTTTGAAAAACAGTACAAATAATTTCATTTTCAGATCAGTTGGTATCATAGATAAGGTTTAGAGCCTTAGAAGCTAGAGTTTTACTCAACATTTGTTTTGTGCAAAGATATAGTTGATTGTTTGCAAGTTTTGATGCTTACTAGGCTTAAACTCAAGAGAGGTGAAGGAAACTTGGTTAGTGCACAAACTAATCCAAAACCAAGAAGGGTCAGAGAACCACCTCCAAGAGCCATAGAAGTAGCTTCAAGCATGCCTTCAATAGAGGGAGAAGCTCCTGAAGATATGGATCCCAAGGAAGAAGAACGGGTATTTTGAAAAGCTTTCTTGGATATGACTCAGATGGTGAGGTGTTGGAAATGTTGTCATTGATGGAAAAGAAGGCAGCAGATGCAGAGAGAGGCAAAGGACAATAGCAAAAGATAGCAGGTAACATTTACAGAGAGCAGTGGAGGCAGAGGTCGAGTAGCAGAGGTAGAGGCAGAGGCAGCGAATACAGAGGAAGAGATGAAACGGTCGAGCAGTAGAGGCAGAGGCACAGTGAAGGCAGAGGTAGAGATGAAATGGTCGAGTAGTAGAGGCAAAGGCAGAGGCAGAGATGAAATGGTCAAGATGAAATGGTCGAGTAGCAGAGGCAAAGGCAGAGGCAGAGTCATTATCAAACAGTGAAATGATCAGCGTTGAATTAATTTAATAATAAAGAAGGCTTCATATATTGAAGTGCTGAAGAAATAAGAAATAAACCTTTTAACATATCTCACATGAATTTTTATATAACGAAGGTGGGACAGTCTTCATTGAAAAGGAACCCGAAAGGTTATATTACTACATATATTTGTGTTGGGCTTAAGTCTGATCCAAAGACTTAATATAATATTGACGGAGAAAATTATATGTAGTGTGGGACCCCCTGTACATAAAATTTCGAGAATCGTTACCCAAGCTGGAGGATACATAAACATAAATTTCGAGAATCATTACCCCAGCTGTAGGATACAATAAAGGCGGAAGCGGAAGCTTATATATATGCAGTGTGTTACATATATTGCGCCTTATACACAAAGGTCCAAAGCATATATATATAAATTTATATGGAGCGCTTTATGGACAAGAGACCAAAGGTATAATACAAGGCATATGTATCATATTATTGAGCCCGAGATCAAAAGAACCAAAGGTAACAAAGCCTTATATGGTGGGACCCTTTCCCAATCGCATCGAAAAATTGACAACGGAACAAGTTAACAACAGGTTGCAATTGCGATTGAGTTCCGGACCCGATGGGTTTATAAACCATGATTGATATATGTTTGAGTTCCGGAAAATAGTGTTACATCACATCGGAGAAAAGTGTGGCAGCGAAGCACGACAATAGAAGTTGCGATTGCGATTGAAGTTCCGGACCCGATATGGTTTAAACAACGATTCATATATGTTTGAGTTCCGGAGATTTGATAGCTAGTGGGACCCTCACCCAATCGCATCGGAGCATAAGAATATCGGAACATGCAAATGAAAATTGCGATTGCGATTGAGTTTCAGACCCGATGGACGTATAAACTGTGAATTTATAGGTTTGAGTTATGATCTAATCGCATCGGCACATTTAAATGAACAATAGTCAATCGCATCGGAGTAAAAGCAGAACATCAGAACATACTACTGAGAGTTGCGATTGCGATTAATCGCATCGAAACTATCACAATCGGAAGTATTCAGAAGCGAGTCATCACATCAGGAATAAGAAAAGTTCGACAATTGGGCCCGAGGTTTATAATTTTAATGGATGTTGATGAAGTCTAAGGCTTACCGAATGTTTCGTAAACATTCGAACGAAGAACGTAATGAATGTTGATATATATTATGATTGGAATGTGTTGGCAGAGTTAATAACTAAAGAAAGACTTGAATGAATGCCTCCGATGATCAATGTGCCATAGAGTTGTTATAAGGATGTGTTTGGGTGTAAACCTAAAGTCAAGGATACCATATAGCGTTGGGTCGGAACACGTATAATATATTGATATGTTACGTTCAAAGAAACGCCATGAGCTATCATTATATTGATCCTAAATAAAGCTTATAGAAGCCAAGGTCGGAGGTTAAGGTGTGCATTGGGTTATATTATAACCAAGATTGAGCCTGTTTGAAGAAAGGCATGCCTATTCAAAGTTGTAGCGCAAAGGTAATACTGTGGGCCCGAGGACTTCAACTTAATTATAAGTGCTGATGAATGTGTTGGTCAAATTTCATTGAGCGAAGTATAGATGGCATGTGGGGTCCATCTAAAAGATGAGACTAAGATAAATGCTTACACCACAACAGAGACGTAAGAGCAAGCAAGAGTTGAAAAAGACAGACACAGTCAAGGAAAAGACAAATGCGCAACAAGCCAAGAGGCTGAATGAGTGAGCTGGAGTTTTCACTGTAATTGAATGTAAACGATTTTTATTTTTATTGTTTGTGATGCATTGGCAAGTCTCTAGAAGAGAACAAAATTCCCACTGTAATATTAAAGTTAGTACCTACAGTTATATTTTTCTGAGTGAGATGAAAAGAAATGAGAAGGTAGAAAATCAAGAG
The DNA here is from genome assembly GCA_034641835.2 of Pinus albicaulis. Classification (NCBI taxonomy): domain Eukaryota; kingdom Viridiplantae; phylum Streptophyta; class Pinopsida; order Pinales; family Pinaceae; genus Pinus; species Pinus albicaulis. The sequence continues at coordinate 1,183,343,360 of CM076584.1, forward strand.
GTATGACTATCCATTTCGAATTCCTAGAGGAAAACAAACAGTCATTAGGAAATCTCTATAAGTAATATCACCTTGATATGCATAGTAGAGCGAGAGAGAGTAAAGATGGAGAATGCAGAGTATAGAAGATTGAGGTAGAGAAGATAAGGAAGAGAAGAGCATAAAGAGATGCTACATAACAGAGCTAATATCTGAGGTAAGTCAGCAAACATTCCATTTGATAAATTGAGGAAGTTGGAGCTTCTCTATCAAGTTGAAGCTTGATAGCTATCAGTTGTAGCTAATTGAGGTTGGGGCCTCCTCTAGGTAGGTGCCTGCAGAAAATTGAAGGGAGTTGGAGCTTCTTTGCAAGTTGTAGCTTGCAGGATTAAGGTTGGTGCCTCCTGTAGGTCGGTGCCTGCAGAAAAACAGTGGTGAGAGGGAGTTGGAGCTTGCCTTTGCATCACAACAATAATAAGATGTGGTTTTCTCCATTTATGGGTTTCCATTTATATCTGTTGTCTCTATCTGTGTTGTCTATGTGCTGAAATGATTTACCAAATTTGCTTAATGTTTGTTGTTCTCATAATAAGTTTGATGTCACATTAATTTAATACTTGATGCAACTTATTAAGACTGTTCATATACTAAGGTTGGTTATAAAAGTAAGCTGCAAATAAGCTGATGAAAAATTTAAAAAACTCATGTATGTGTTAAACTAATTCACCCCCCCTCTCAGTTTAACTAAGAATTCAACAATTGGTATCAGAGCAGGTTCCTTTGTACCAGTTTAACAACTAAAAGGAGATTCTAGGTTCTCAGGATGGCTAGTAAAGAAGGATGCTCAACCAATAAATCTCCTTTATTTACAGGTGAAAATTATTCCTTCTGGAAAATCAGGATGGGGACATACATAATGTCTCTAGGAATAGAAGTTTGGGGTGTTGTGGAATTAGGATATGCCTCAAAGGCAACTGACTCATAAAAGGAAACCAAACAAGATTTTTTAGCTAATGCAAAAGCCATGAATGCCATCTTAAATGGATTGTGTGAAGCAGAATTTATCAAAGTAATGCACAAAGACACTACCAAAGAGATGTGGGATACTCTAGCGAACATCCATGAGGGAGACAAGAAGGTAAAGACTACCAAACTTCAAGTCTATAGAGCCCAGTTTGAGAACTTAAAAATGAATGATGATGAAGACATTGCCAGCTTCTTCCTTGTAGAAATTAGCTGAATAAATCACTTATTCACTGAAGATTAACCTGGTCATATATCAATTTCGAATTGCATACATAACACATAACCTTCTTCTACAATTAATTGTCACATGCGGAAATAACAGAAGCAATCTCACATCAAATCAATCACACATTAACTCAGTATGTATGGGGAAATCCTATAGCTGAAAACCCCACAGCTATTGTGTATATTATAATGGAGAAATCATGTAACCAAACAAGTACAATACTCCTCACAAGTACTCAGTACTTTCTCATAAAGTCACACACAATCAAGCTTAGTTTTGAACAAGTCACTGGTTCAAAACTCCCTGCCAATTGCCTTGCCTCTATTGCGCAATCATGGCCTGTATATGAAGAGATCCAAGGTTCGAATCCCCTTGGCTTGACTACGCAATTGTCATGGACAATTCCTCCAAGTGTAATGCAAATCCCATGCAAAACTGATCCTCCAACTGATAGCTGAACTCACCCTTTCATCTACCTCTTCCACTGGTCTCCACTGAACTGATCATGCACTGTAGTGAACTGAAGTGTTCTTGAGTTGACTAATGAGTTAATAATTAGTGAATTAAATAATATTTAATTCACTCCACTCATAACTAATTGATTATCTAGTTAAACTAATCTCAACTAGTTCAACTAAAATAAATAGAACACAACTCCACTATCTGTCCCGTTAACTCCTCCAAAACTTCTGCCACTGAAGTCCAACTGTCAACCATGCAAGATGCCATCAAACCCTAGGAACCACGTGATTCCTTCTGTCAGTTGCATGAGCCACCTCCATGACTCAAACTGAAGTGCTCCAAGAGAGTAAACTGTTGTTTATAGTTAAAATATTATTAAGGGTAAATAATATTTGACTTCCATATTTTTAGGAGACATAGTCTAAAAATAGCCTGGGTCCTAAAAATAAGGGTCTCATCTATTTTTACCAACATGTCGCATACTTCAAGAATCTCCAACTGGAATTCCCCAATTATGCTCCGTATGTCTAAAAATAGACATAGTCTAAAAATAGACTTTGCGCCAGAATTTGCCTGCGGGCCCACTTAGTGAAGGCGACTTCATTTCACTAAGCTTCATCATCTTGCTGCATTCTCAACATTCCCTCTCAGCAAGATATGGATTATCTGCAATCCCTATCCTGCCTCTGTGGAATTCGAACTTGCTCCTGGTGAGCGCCTTCGTCAGGATGTCGGCATCCTGATCCTCCGTGGGAACATATGAAAGCATCATGATCCTCCGCTGAACACAATCTCTGATGTGATGGTACCCGATGTCGATATGTTTGGACCTATCATGAAATACTGGATTAGCCGAGAGCTTGATGCAGCTCTGGTTATCACAGTAGATCACTGTAGGCTCCAAATGCAACCCGAACAAACCTGCGAGGATCTTCCTCATCCAAATAGCCTCGCATGCAGCCAAACTTGCTGCCATGTACTCGGCCTCTGCTGAACTGAGTGCCACGGATCTCTGCTTCCTGCTGTACCAGGAAACTGCTGTCGACCCAATACTGAAAACTCCTCCAGAGGTGCTCTTCCGGTCCGTTGGACTCCCTGCCCAATCTGCATCAGTGAAGCCAGAAAGCTTCGCTCCATCCTCCTGTCTGTACCATAGACCATATCCCGATGTGCCTTTGATATAGCGCAATACATGCTTGCCCGCCTTCCAAAAGAGCTTGGTAGGCTTAACCATAGCTTGCGAAAGCTGGTTAACTGCATAGCATATATCGGGTCGAGTATTGACCAGATACATCAACGACCCCACCAACTGTCGATAGACCGTGGCATCCACTACCTCCTCCGAAGTAGCATCTCCCTTCCTCCAACCTCCAGGAAGAGGGGTATCAACAGGCTTGCAGCCTTGCATGTTGAACCTCTCCAGAATCTCCCGGGCATACTTGCCCTGAGAAACAAACAGTCCTCCACTACGCTGCCAAATCTCCAATCCCAGGAAATAATGAAGGATGCCCAGGTCCTTCATCTCAAACTCTCGTGCAAGATCCTTCTTGCATGAAAGTATCAACTGCTCGTCGCCAGTCAAAATCAGATCATCTACATACAGTACGATGATCAACAGCTTCCCCTCCACCACAATCTGGTACAGGTTTGGATCCGCCTCACTCTTGGAGAATCCAAGCCCGGTGAAGTAGCCGTCTATCCGAGTGTACCAAGCACGAGGTGCTTGCTTCAGCCCGTACAGTGCTCTCTTGAGTCGGCACACATGCGACTCACTGCTGAAGATCTCGAAACCTTCAGGCTGCTCTATATACACCTCCTCCTCAATGACTCCATTGAGGAACGCAGTCTTCACATCCATCTGATGAATGTGCCACCCCATCTGCGCTGAGAGAGCAAGGATCGTTCGTATGGAAGAGTACCTTGCGACAGGTGCAAAAGTCTCCTCATAGTCAATCCCCTCGATCTGTGAGAAGCCACGGGCGACAAATCTCGCCTTGTACTTCTCCACACTCCCGTCAGCCGCCTGCTTCACCTTGCAGATCCATCGCGAACCCACCACTGATTTCCCAACCGGTCTTGGGACAATCTCCCATGCACTGTTCCTGATGATCGAATCATATTCTTCGATCATGGCATCAACCCATGTGGGTTCCTCCACGGCTTCCTCAAAAGAGGATGGCTCCGTCACAACACATTGACTCACAAGAGCCATGTATCCAGTGTATCGATCCGGTGACTGTCTCTGTCTGCGCTGTGCTGTAGGTGGTCCTACAACCTTCTCTGCATCCCGAGCCAGTCGCTCAGCTTCTGTAGTGCGCATGCGCCCTCTGATGGTTGGCGCTGCCTGGGTGGTTTCTTCCACCTCCCGAACCTCCTCTTGTGGCTGATCCACATCCGGAAGCTCCTCCTTAGGAACTAACAGCTCCTCATCTGCATGCAAGTGTAGCTCCCTCTCAAGCGAACACTGCATGGCTTTCTCCTCCCGAAATTTTATATCCCGTCGCACAACAGTCTTGCGACTGTCTGACAAATACACCCGATAGTTGTGAGGTGTATCAGTGTACCCCACAAATATTCCAACCTCAGCAGTTGGATCCAGCTTCCTTCTCGCATCCTTCGTCACATGCATGTAGACATGAGAACCAAAAATCCGCAAATGGGAAATATCAGGCCTCTTGCCAGAATAAGCCTCCTCTGGTGTACTCATGCCAAGAACCTTGTGAGGACAACGGTTCTGCACATACACCGTTGTATTGCATGCCTCAGCCCACAAGTGAAGGGGTAGGCCCTGATCATGCAACATCGCCCGTGCAGCACCCACGATCGTTCTGTTCTTCCGCTCAGCCACCTCGTTCTGCTGTGGGTTATGGGGTGCCATGAGCTCTCTCCGAATCCCTTCTGCGCTGCAGAACTCCTTGAATTTAGCCGAGATGAATTCACCACCGTTATCACTCCTTAGAGCAATCACCTTCTTTCCCGACTCCTTCTCGACCAGTGCTTTAAACTCACAGAACTTCGCGAATGTATCGCTCTTCTTCGACATGAAGAAGATCCAGCACTTTCGAGAGAAATCATCAACAAAGATCACATAATACCTGTGCTTTGCTGTCGAAGCAACCGAGAAAGGACCACACACGTCTGTGTGAACTCTCTCAAGGATCGTCGTGGCGCGACTATCCTTCTCGTGAAAGGTGGCTTTCACATACTTCCCTAAAGTACACCCCTTGCACTGATCTGACTGCGCAAGAGTGCCCTTAGGAAGTCCAGTAGAAATCTGCTGCAGAATCTTCAAAGCTCCATGGTGAAGATGGCCCAATCTCCTGTGCCATAGTTCGCCCTCATCATCCCGGCTCACCACTTCTCCCGCCTTGCATGCCATAGCTGCGCAGTCATCTACCTGCAACTGATAAAGGTTCTGAGTTCGAATCATCTTCTGGGTCTCTCCAGTAGTCTTACTGTGCAGGAAGGCTTTTCCTTCGCTGAAGACCACATCATACCCCTTATCCTCCAACATCGCTATTGAAATCAGGTTCTTCTTCAATCCAGGTACATGCATGACATCCTTTAAGACAAAGGGTTTACCAGACTCCCTCTGAAAGGATACGGTACCGATACCAGTCGCACTGTATCTACCGTCATCGCCCATCTCGATGTGCATACCCAAATCCTTGTCCTCCAGATCTGAGAACAACTCCCCATCTCCCGTCATATGAAATGACGCACCGCTGTCCAAGAACCACACCGATCCCATCACACTTGAAACCAAGCATGCAATCAGTGAAAAGTCAAGCTCGAACTGTGAAGCCAAAGCTTCTCCATCTGCAGATCTTCCCGCTTGCTTGTTCTTCTTCTTCTTTTGACAATTGGTAGCATAATGTCCGTGATCATGGCAGTGAAAACACTTCACTTTCGCCATATCCTGCTTCTTGCCCTTTGCACCAGAATGAGAGGTTTTCTTACCCTTCCCCTTCTTTGATTTGGACACCAAAGCGCAATTTTCTTCATCAGCTCCCTTTGATGAAGATCCATCTCGAGTAGTCCTCCTTATCTCCTCCTGCATGAGATCCGCCCAAAGGCGCTCCCATCCCGACAGCTTCTCCCGACCATTGACACTATCTTTATATGAGTGCCAAGCCTTCGGAAGACCAAGGAGAGCCAGGTCGACCATGTCCTCGTCTTCGACAGTCACCCCCACACTTCCCAGCTCATCTTTGCACTGAGTGAACTTCGTGAGGTATTTGGCGATACTGTCGCCTTTCTCCATCTTGATGTTCCCGAGCTTATCTTTGAGCGCCAGCTTCCTTTGGTCACTCTTACTCTGGAATAGATCCGTCAAAGCTTTCCACATTAAATATGGAGTAGCCTTTCCATGCAGGCTGGATACAATATGATCCTTGACGCCCTCCAACAGGATCCTTCGACATTTCGCTATCTTCTTTTGCCATGCATCGACTAAAGCCGCATCAGTGGGCTTTGGGACATCCGTATCTACGAACTCCTTCAGACCATTATCTTCTAACACTGCTTCCATGCGATCCTTCCATGCAACATAATTCGAACTGCCTTCAAGAGCATATTCGAGTCGCAAACCGTTGAAAGAAGACATTTTCAACACCGGCACCAAGAAAACAAAGCTGCTGCAAAATTCGAATTCCAAACTCCAAGCTCTATTGCTTCCGATCTACACTTGAAAACAAATTATTTCCAAATCAGAGATTGACTGCAAGGGGATTTTACCAGACCTTTCACTTTCCGAAGAAAGATGAATCCGGAGGCTTCATGGCCCGTATGCAGACTCTGTCCGAGGAAATAAGTTTGCAATCACCGTAATAGATCTCGACAATTAATCTTGCTCCGATACCATGTAGAAATTAGCCGAATAAATCACTTATTCAATGGAGATTAACCCGATTACACATCAATTTCGAATTGCATGCATAACACATAATCTCATCTACAATTAATTGTCACATGCGGAAATAATAGAAGCAATCTCACATCAAATCAATCACACATTAACTCAGTATGTATGGGGAAAGCCTATAGCCGAAAACCCCGCAGCTATTGTGTATATTATAATGGAGAAATCATGTAACCAAACAAGTACAATACTCCTCACAAGTACTCAGTACTTTCTCATAAAGTCACACACAATCTAGCTTAGTTTTGAACAAGTTACTGGTTCAAAACTCCCCGCCAATTGCCTTGCCTCTATTGCGAAATCATGGCCTGTATATGAAGAGATCCAAGGTTCAAATCCCCTTGGCTTGATTGCGCAATTGTCATGGACAATTCCTCCAAGTGTAATGCAAATCCCATGCAAAACTGATCCTCCAACTGATAGCTTTACTCACCCTTTCATCTACCTCTTCCACTGGTCTCCACTGAACTGATCATGCACTGTAGTGAACTGAAGTGTTCTCGAGTTGACTAATGAGTTAATATTTAGTAAATTAAATATTATTTAATTTACTCCACTCATATCTAGTTGATTAGTTAGTTAACTAATCCCAACTAGTTCAACTGAAATAAATAGAACACAACTCCACTATTTGTCCCGTTAACTCCTCCAAAACTTCTTCCACTGAAGTCTAACTGAAGTAAACCATGCAAGATGCCATCAAACCCTAGGAACCACGTGATTCCTTGTGTCAGTTGCATGAGCCACCTCCATGACTCAAACTGAAGTGCGCCAAGAGAGTAAACTGCTGTTTATAGCCAAAATATTATTAAGGGTAAATAATATTTGACTTCCATATTTTTAGGAGATCAGTCTAAAAATAGCCTGGGTCCTAAAAATTAGGGTCTCATCTATTTTTACCAACATGTTGCATACTTCAAGAATCTCCAAGTAGAATTCCCAAATTATGCTCCGTATGTCTAAAAATAGACATAGTCTAAAAATAGACTTTGCGCCAGAATTTGCCTGCGGGCCCACTTAGTGAAGGCGACTTCATTTCACTAAGCTCCATCATCTTGCTGCATTCTCAACATTCCTAAGGGTTGCAGAAATAGTAAATAACATGAAGGCTCTAGGAGAAACCATAAAAGAAGTTGTAATTGTACAAAAGATTCTAAGATCTCTTCCACCCAGTTTTAACCCCAAGGTATCTGCAATAGAAGAAACAACTGATTGGGAAACCTTGACCATGAACTAGCTACTTGGAAATCTAACAGCATATGAGATGAGGCTCCCACAGAAGAAGCCAAGTACAAGGGAGGCAGCCTTTAAAACATAAAAGAAGAAAGAAGAAAAGGAAGACATATGCTCTTGCTCGGATGAAGAAGAGGCTAAATTTGTCAAGAAACTGGATAGAGTCTCAGGTAAATACAAAGGTAAACTTCCCTTCAAATGATTTAACTGTGGAATAATTGGACACTATGCTACTAAGTGTCCTCACAAGAAAGTAAGGAATTAGGCTCAAGAATCAGAGAAAAATGCATCAAAAAACTGGCAGAAAGGAAAGAAGTTCAGCAGAAAATCCTTCTATGCTCAACAAGACAGCAGTGCATCTGAAGTCTTAGATGAACCTTCAAGTGAAGAAGGAGCCTCTGATTTTTTATTGATGGCCATAGAAGAACCTGAAGGTCTCCTGCTAGAAGATGAAGAAGAAGAAGGTGAAGTCGACCTTGAGGGGGAGCTGAGAAGTGCTCTGGAAGAGATTGATAGACTCAAGATGAAATGAAGAAAACAAAAGGACATTCTCCTCAAGTATGTACGAGAAGAACATAATTTAGAAGTCCTTATGCAGCTAAAGATAGATCTTTAAGAAGCCAAGAAGATAGAGGACATGTTACTTAAGCAAATCAAGGAGAAAAATCAGGAACAAGAGAAGTTGGAAGAAGAAGTAGTATGTCTTAGGAAGAAATTAGAAAATGCTCAAAGGAAAGTGGCTATAAATTCTTCTTAAACAACAAGCTCTAGTAAGTTGAATGAAATTCTGGTTGCTTAAATATCTCCTATGATAAAAACTGGAATAGGCTATGAAGGAGAATCAAGTAAACAGAGAGATTATTTTTGTAAAAGCAAAGAAGGATGATGAAGCAGCTAAAATAATTCCTACAAAATAAGAAACTTGTAAGGAGGGAGACAGAACCCACAAAAATCCTCTAATAACAAAGAATGAAATAAATACTCAAACAACAAAAAAAGATTCATATACCCCTGAGTATGTCAAATTTGGAAGCCATCAAAGGAGATTCTTCCCTCCTATGAAAAATGCCACCTGTTATGTCTGCCACAAGCTAGGACACATTGCTGCATACTGTCATGCAAGGAGGAGTGGTTCAAACCAGCAAAAGATGCAAACAGTGAAGAGACTTTCTCAAGCAAACAAATGGAGAAGACAACCTTACATCAGGTATGCAAATAATTTCTATGTTTACTATTTTTATTGTAAGGAATTTGGCCATAAAATTATTGAATGTAGAAAGTATGGACAAAGATTGATGTTCAACACCTCAAGGAGGTTTATGAATCAAAGAAATTTTGTTCATACTCACAATTCTGCAAAAATTATGATCAAATGTTGTGTATGCAATCAAGTTGGACATATGCCTTCCAAATGTCCTCTGAAGGGATGTGATTCATCATCTCACAAAATATACCAAACAAAAGGATGCTTACAGTGGAAAAAGAAGGTGAATAAGTGTGACCTGGCTCTAACTGCTCAAGATCTGAAAAGCCAATGGTATCTGGACAGTGGCTGCTCAAAACATATGACTGGAGACAGGAGAAAATTTATAACTTTTGATGAAAAGAAAACTAGTAATGTTACTTTTGGAAATGATAAATCAGGAAAAATCAAGGGAAAGGGCTCAGTCAGCTTAGATAATGGCAGAGGTAAGGCCCAAGATGTACAATTTGTAGATGGGCTGAAAGCAAATTTGCTGAGTGTCAGTCAAATGTGTGATAAAGGCTACAAAGTTCTTTTAAGAGAATAAGACTGTGAAGTCAGATCAAGCACCACAGGTAAGACTCTGCTCAAAGGTGTTCGAACAGAGAGCAATGTTTACATTGTGAAAGAGTAAGATGAAGCATGCCATCTTAGCAAATTTGAGGAGTCATGGTTATGGCATAGGAGATTGGGACATCTTAGCTTCGATCATATCATTAGACTAAGCAAGAAGAAAGCGGTCAGAGACATGCCAGAAATAAAAAGGCCTTCTAATACCATATGCAAATCTTGTCAATTGGGTAAACAAACTCGCACATCCTTTAAGGCCAAAGATGAGTTATCAACAAGAAGACCACTCCAGCTTGTGCACATGGATCTGTGTGGACCTGCAAGAACTAAAACACCAAGTGGAGAATCCTACTTCATGCTGATAATAGATGATTTCTCCAGAATGACATGGGTTGCATTTCTCAAGAATAAATTGGAAGCTCTGGACAAATTCAAAATATTCAAAGCATTAGCAGAAAATCAAACAGGATGCAAGCTAAAATGCATCAGATCAGACAGAGGAGGTGAATTCACAAATTATGAATTTGCAGATCTATGCAATGAATATGGCATAAAACAACAATTTACTATTGCAGGGACACCTCAGCAGAATGGATTAGCAGAGAGACAAAATAGATCTGTTCAAAAAATTTCCAGAGCCATGATGCAAGAGAGTAATATTCCTCAAACCTTCTGGGCAGAAGCAGTACACACAGTGGTGCATATCCTTAATAAAGCTCACTTAAGGCCAAGCAGTGACAAGACTCCCTATGAACTATGGCATGGAAAGCCAGCTTCAATCAAACATTTTAGAATTTTTGGAAGCAAGTGTTATATAAATAATAATGATGAAAATCTTGGGAAATTTGATGCAAGAGCAGATGAAGGGATTTTTCTAGGATATGCTTCCAAAAGTAAAGGGTATAGGTGCTAAAACAAGAATCTTCGAAAAATAGTAGAAAGTATTGATGTGAGATTTGATGAAGAACTTCCAAACAATACAAGAGATACAGACTGTTGCATTCCATTAGACAACCATGAAGAAGAAAACCAAAATGATGATGAAACAAGCAAGACAACAGAAGATGCAGAGATGAGCTCAAAAGCCCCCTCAAGATACACTTAGAAGAATCATCCTGAAGATCAGATCATAGGAGACAAGAAAGTAGGGGTCCAGACAAGAAGGAAACTAACTGAACAGACATAATATACATAGCCATATTATCACAAATAGAGCCAAAGAGATTTGAAGAAGCCAGCAAGGAAAAGTATTGGGTGAATGTTATGAATGAAGAATTAGACCAAATTGAGAAAAAAAATACCTGGGAACTAGTTCCTAGACCCACTGGGAAAAATGTCATAGGCTCAAAATGGGTATTCAAAAATAAAATGAATGAGGAAGGACAGGTAATCAAGAATAAAGCCAGACTTGTCTGCAAAGGATATTCACAAATCGAAGGACTTGATTTCGATGAAACATTTTCCCCTGTAGCCAGAATGGAAGCCATCAGAATGTTTCTGGCCTTTGCATGCTATCAAGACTTCAAGGTATATCAAATGGATGTAAAATCTACTTTTCTAAATGGAGATCTAGAAGAAGAAGTCTACATGGAACAACCGGAAGGTTTCTCTTTAACAGACAAAGAAGACTATGTGTGCAGACTGAAGAAGGCTCTATATGGACTGAAACAGGCTCCTCGTGCTTGGTACTCAAGACTGGATAAATATTTGCAAAAAAAAGGCTTTAAGAGAGGTGGAGTAGACAACAATCTATACATAAAAGCCCATGAAAATGAACTCCTGATTGTTGTAGTATATGTTGATGACATTATGTTTGGAAGCAACAGAGATGAACTAGAAAAAGGGTTTGCTGAGGAGATGAAATTAGAGTTTGAGATGTCCATGATTGGAGAACTCAGTTTCTACTTAGGACTTCAAATTCAGTAAAAGAACATAGGTACATTCATCTCACAAGAAAAATACTAAAAAGAAATGTTGAAAAAGTTCAAAATGGAGGACTGCAAACCTGTGTCAACTCCCATGATCATGGGATGCAAGCTGTGTGCTGATGATGGATCTGCTGATATAGATCAAAAACTCTATAGATCCATGATAGGAAGTCTACTGTATCTGACAGCATCAAGACCAGACATCATGCTAGTAGTAGGACTAGTGGCTAGATATCAAGCAGCACCTAAACAAAACCACCTTCTGGCAGTCAAAAGAATATTTAGATATCTACAAGGAACAACACAATATGGACTTTGGTATCCTAAAGGCAAAAGCTTCACCTTGACAGCATACACAGATGCAGATTGGGCCAGCTGTGTGGATGACAGGAAAAGCACAAGTGGAGGTGCATTCTATTTAGGAGAAAGTCTGGTGGCATGGTTAAGCAAGAAACAAACATCTATCTCTCTGTCTACAGCAGAAGCAGAATATATAGCAGCAGCAACATGTTGTACACAAGTCATGTGGATGAAGCAAACCCTCCAAGACATGAAGGTAAGCATTGATGAACCTATCTCAATCAAATGTGATAATGCAAGTGCTATAAGTATATCTAAAAATCTTGTGCTTCACTCAAAAACTAAACATATCCCAATCAAGTATCATTTTCTCCGAGAACAAGTGGCTCAGAAGATAGTAAAACTGGAGTATGTACCAACAAAAGAATAGACAACAGATATATTTACCAAACCTCTTGCTAGAGAACCATTTGAATATTTGAGAGATAGACTAGGGGTAGTATCTGTAGATGCTACTCTCTGATATGAAGAGAAAGCACAGTTTCAGGGGGAGAACATAAACGAAAATATCATTCGAGGGGGAGATCAACCAGCAAAGGAAGCATGAAACAGGTCCTAAGGATCAAAGGATTAAAGGACAGAATTTACACTAAGAAATGTGCAACCCCTTGCCATTGATGTCAAAGGGGGAGGAAGAGCAAGCAACAAGAGAAAGGATCCTAAAAGGAAAACAGAGAAAGTGTATTGCCATCAATGCCAAAGGGGGAGACTGTTTGAAATGTTGTCATTGATGGCAAAGAAGGCAACAGATACAGAGACAGGAAAAGGAAAACATTAGAAGACAGTAGGTAACATTTACAGAGAGCAGTGGAGGCAGATTTTGAGCAGCAGAGGCAGAGGCAAAGGCAGTGAATACAGAGGAAGAGATGAAATGGTCGAGCAGTAGAGGCAGAGGCACAGTGAAGGCAGAGGAAGAGATGAAATGGTCGAGATGAAATGGTCGAGCAGCAGAGGCAAAGGCAGAGGCAAAGCCATTATCAAACAGTGAAATGATCAGCGTCGAATTAACGTAAGAATGAAGCAGGCTTCATATATTGAAGCACTGAAGAAATAAGAAATAAACTTTTTAAAGAGCTCACATGAATTTGTATATAACGAAGGCGGGACAATCTTCATTGAAAAGGAACCCAAAAGGTTATATTACTACATATATTTGTGTTGGGCTTAAGTCTGATCCAAAGACTTAATATAATATTGACGGAGAACATTATATGTAGTGTGGGACCCCCCCTACATAAAATTCCGAGAATCGTTACCCAAGCTCGAGGTTACATAAACATAAATCCGAGAATCATTACCCCAGCTGGAGGATACAATAAAGGTGGAAGCGGAAGCTTATATATATGCAGTGCGTTACATATATTGCGCCTTATACACAAAGGTCCAAAGCATATATATATAAATTTATATGGAGCGCTTTAAGGACAAGGGACCAAAGGTATAATACAAGGTATATGTATCATATTATTGAGCCCGAGATCAAAAGAACCAAAGGTAACAAAGCCTTATATGGTGGGACCCTTTCCCAATCGCATCGGAAAATTGACAGCAGAACAGGTTAACAACAGGTTGCAATTGTGATTGAGTTCCAGACCCGATGGGTTTATAAACCACGATTGATATATGTTTGAGTTCCGGCAAACAGTGTTACATCGCATCGGAGAAAAGTGTGGTAGTGAAGCATGACAATAGAATTTTTGATTGCAATTCAAGTTCCAGACCCGATATGGTTTAAACAACGATTCATATATGTTTGAGTTCCGGAGATTTGATAGCTAGTGGGACCCTCACCCAATCGCATCGGAGCATAAGAATATCAGAACATGCAAATGAAAATTGCGATTACGATTGAGTTCTGGACCCGATGGGCATATAAAATGTGACTTTATAGGTTTGAGTTCCGGTCTAATCGCATCGGCACATTTAAATGAACAGTGGTCAATCGCATCAGAGTAAAAGCAAGACATCGGAACATACTACTGAGAGTTGAGATTGCGATTAATCACATCGGAACTATCACAATCGAAAGTATTCAGAAGCGAGTCATCGCATCAGGAATAAGAAAAGTTCAGCAAGTGGGTCCGAGGTTTATAAGTTTAATGGGTGTTGATGAAGTCTAAGGCTTACCGACTGTTTCGTAAACATTTGAACGGAGAATGTAATGTATGTTGATATATATTTTGATTGGAATGTGTTGGCAGAGTTAATAACCAAAGAAAGACTTGAATGAATGCCTCCGATGATCAATGTGCCATAGAGTTGTTATAAGGATGTGTTTGGGTGTAAACCTAAAGTCAAGGATACCATATAGCGTTGGGTCGGAACACGTATAATATATTGATATGTTACATTCAAAGAAACACCATGAGCTATCATTATATTGATCCTAAATAAAGCTTATAGAAGCCAAGTTCAGAGGTTAAGGTGTGCATTGGGTTATATTATAACCAAGATTGAGCCTGCTTGAAGAAAGGCGTGCCTATTCAAAGCTGTAGCGCAAAGGTAATACTGTGGGCCCGAGGACTTAAACTTAATTATAAGTGCTGATGAATGTGTTGGTCAAAGTTCATTGAGCGGAGTATAGCTGGCATGTGGGGTCCATCCAAAAGATGAGACTAAGAGCAACAGTTACACCACAACAGAGGACAGAAGAGCAAGCAGAGCTAAAAAAGGCAGACACAGTCAAAGAAAAGACAAATGCGCAACGATCCAAAAGGCTGAATGAGTGAGCTGGAGTTTTCATTGTAATTGAATGTAAATGATTTTAAATTATATTGTTGTGATGCATTGGCAAGTCTCTGGAAGAGAACAAATATCCCACTGTAATGTTAAATTGGTACCTACAGTTATATTTTCTGAGTGAGCTGGAAAAGAAATGAGAAGGTAGAAGACTAAGAGGTATGGCTATCCATTTCGAATTCCTTGAGGAATACAGACAGTCACAGGAAAATCTTTATAAATAATATCATCTTGATATGCAAAAAGGGGTTAGAGAGAGTAAAGATAGAGAATGCAGAGTATAGAAGATTGAGGCAGAGAAGATAAGGAAGAGAAGAGCATAAAGAGACGCTACAGAACAGAGCTGATATCTGAGGTAAATCAGCAAACATTTTGTTTGATAAATTGAGGAAGATGGAGCTTCCCTATCAAGTTGAAGCTTGATAGCTGTCAGTTGTAGCTGACTGAGGTTGGAGCCTCCTGTAGGTTGGTGCCTGCAGAAAATTGAAGGGAGTTGGAGCTTCCTTGCAAGTTGTAGCTTGCAGAATTGAGGTTGGTGCCTCCTATAGGTCGGTGCCTGCAGAAAAACAGTGGTGAGAGGGAGTTGGAGCTTGCATTTTCATCACAACAATAATAATATGTGGTTTTCTCCCTTTATGGGTTTCCACTTATATCTGATATCTCTATCCGTATTGTCTATGTGCTGAGATGATTTACCAAATCTGCTTAATGTTTGCTACTCTCATAATAAGTTTGATGTCACATTAATTTAATACTTGCTGCAACTTATTAAGACTGTTCATATACTAAGTTTGGTTATAAAAGTATGTTGTAAATAAGCTGATGAAAAATTTAAAAAATGCTCATGTATGTGTTAAACTGATTCACCCCCCCTCCCCCTCTCAGTTTAACTAAGAATTCAACATGAGGATACTCTACCAAGAAAGGAATGATAGGTTTTTTGGAGAAGGGTCTAAAAACCAGAAAGAAGGAGAGGGTTCTTCAGGAGGAAAGAAGAGTGATGACAAGTCAAAGAAAGGACATGGAGGAAATGGTGATCCACCATCCCCATCTTCATCCTCTGCCTCTAAATCGTCATCCTCGACTTTGGTGAATCAATCTCACAAGTCTAAAACCACTGGTAAAAGTCCATTTTTAAAGCTTGATGTCAAATTTGAATTTCCTATGTTTAATAGTAAAGTCAATGCAAAGAAACTTTACAATTGGATCAGAAAATTGGAAGTTTATTTAAGGATACAAAACCTTCATGATGACGACACCAAGATACAATTGGCCTCGTTGAGAATGGATGGAGCAGCATTGGTATGCTAGGAAGCCAAGACCAAGGATGAAATTAAAAAACATGGTAAGATCACTTTATCATGGGTTGAATTTATTATTGAAATTAAAAAGAAATTTTATCCATTAGCTTATTTACAAAAGGCTATCATGAATTGGAAAAACTTTAGACAGCTTAAGGGACAAAATGTGCAAGACTATACCCAAGAGTTTAGGAGAAGAGCACTCTTATTAGGGCTAGACTTAGACTTTGCTGAAATATATAGGTGGTTTGCACAGTTACCTTAAACATACTATCCTTATGTTCAATCCTACTAGTCTAGACGAAGTTTGTGTACAAGCTATGCATTTAGAGGCTAGAGGGAAAAACACTTTTGATGAGGTTAGAAACAAGCCTTTAAAAGGGAAGAACAAAGATAGAACATTTAAGGGAAAAGGAAAAAAGAATGAATCTATCAAACAAGAGGGTGAAAAATTTATATGTAAACATTGTTCAAGAGAGGGCCATGAAGAGAAAAACTATTGGAAATTACATCATGAAAAAAGAACTCGGTTTAACAAAAACAAAGGAAAGAAGAAAACTGCAGCTACTACAACTACACCTCAAGATTTACATGATGATTCAGGTGACGAAACCAAAATTGCAGCCATGGGTTTGAAAGGTATGAAGGGAATGGAAACTAAAACTAAGCCAAACACTAGTACTTCAAACTGTCATGTACAAGCTCCAAATGAGGAAGAAAGAATTGAATTGTTCCATGTGAGGGTAGTCTCAAAACATACTAAAATTGACACAATTTTTGACAGTGGGTCACAAGAAAATCTCATATCAGAAGACTTGGTAAAACAACTTAAACTCGAGACCATTCCACATCCAAAGCCTTATCCACTTGGGTGGATATGCAAGGATGCAAACTTACAAGTCTCAAGAAAGTGCATATTGCGATTCGCCATTACTGCACACTTTATTGAAACAATTGAACTTGACGTAGTACCACTTGATATATCAAGAACTGTTTTGGGACGTCCTTACTTATTTGACAGGAAAGCGATCTTCTATCGCCATGAAATAAGTATCATCTCTTTAAATATGGCAAGGAGTTCATTTTTAGAGAACATCGCAAGAAAGAAAATATAGCGATGGTAAATGCAGGACAGGTAAAAAGGCTAGTAAATTCTAGTAAGAGTTTTGTACTTCTTATGGTTAAGCCCAAGGTTGATATGAATCATGAGTCGTTTGAAAATTGTGATTCTAAGCTTAAATCAGATTTATATGATATATTTGATGCACATCATGAGATGTTTCAGGAACCGACAGGTTTACCTCCTAAAAGGGAGATTCAACATGAAATCCATTTACATCAAGATTGTCCTCTTCCTAACATCGGCATGTACCACTTGTCTATCATGGTGTATGTTGAAATCAAGAGGAAAATTAAAGACTTGTTGGACAAAGGATTCATAATACCAAGCACTTAACCATGTGGGTCAACAATAGTGTTGATTCCAAAGAAAGATGGAACTTGGTGCATGTGTGTGGACTTCAGGGCGTTGAACAAGATAACGGTAAAAAATCGTTACCCACTTCCAAGGATAGATGATTTGTTGGATCAAATGAAAGATGCTAAATATTTCACTAAGTTAGACTTACGTAGTGGTTATCATCAAGTTAGAATTGCAGAAAGTGACATTTGGAAGACAAAATTTAAAACCAAACAGGGACTCTTTGAGTGGCTTGTCATGCCGTTTGGTTTATGGAATGCACCTGCAACTTTCATGCGGGTAATGGATGATGTCTTACGTCCTTTTCTTGATTATTTCGTTATTTTCTACTTAGATGACATCTTAATTTTCATCAATACTAGAGAAGAGCATGTCATGCATGTTAAGAAAGTACTTGATATTTTGAAGAAAAATCAGTTATTTCTTAAAATGTCAAAGTGTGAATTTGGAAAGAATTCTTTGGTTTATTTGGGACACATAGTAGGAGGAGGTGCTTTGAGAATTGATCCTTCCAAAGTAGAATCCATTGTGAATTTTCCTACTCCCAAATCCATTACAGAGGTAAGAATTTTTTTGGGTGTAGCTCAGTATTGGAGGAAGTTTATTTCTAACTTCTCTGCCATAGCAGCTCCTATGCATGCAGTGACTAGTGTGAAGCATGATTTCCAATGGGGAGGCAGGCAACAGAAAGCTTTTGAGTCTTTGAAAGAGAATATAAGTTTAGCTCCAGTCCTGGCATTACCGGACTTGAGACAACCATTCGAGATTCAAACAGATTCTAGTGATTATGCCATGGGTGCAGTTCTCTTACAACATGGTAAGCCTATTTCATTTCATTTTGAGACATTTAATGGTGCTGTTGTGAATTATCCTACATATGATAAAGAGTTGTATGCGTTGGTACAAAGTGTCAAAAAATGGAAACACTATTTGATGGTCAAAGAAACAATTGTTCATACCGACCGTTAGCCTTTACAGTACTTGTAGTCGCAAAGTAAATTGCATCAGTCATGACATTTCATATGGATGGGTTTCCTACAACAATTTCACTTGGTAATAAGGTAAAAGAAAGGTATTTACAATAAGGTTGTTGATATGCTTTCAAGGCCTATTATTAGTGCTAGTACTTTACTTAAGAATGAATTTATTGTACATGAGAGCTACATAGAACAGTATGCATCAGATGTTCATTCTAAGGATATGTATGATAACTTGAGTGAAGGGAATCATGTTGAGGAGAGTGATTATCATTTGCATAATAATTTTCTGTTTCATATGGGCAAGTTATGTATACCACAGGGGGAAAGACTAAGCATCATGAGAGAAGCTCATTCTTCTCTTATAGCTGGAAATTTCGGGGTAAGAAAAATGGTGGCACATTTACAGAGGTATTGTTATTGGTCTCGCATGATAGATAGTGTTTCACGTTTCATTAGAGGTTGTTCATTATGTGCTACAAGCAAGCCTAGCAATAGGAAGCTTGGTTTATATACGCCATTTCCGGTACCTTCTAGACCATGGGAGAGTGTTTCTATGGATTTTGTTGGAGGTCTACCATTATCTAGAAAGAAGCATGATTATATTTATGTAGTAGTCGATCGTTTCAGCAAGATGCGTATTCTTATGCCATGTAAGAAATCTATAACTGCTGAAAAAACTGTTGATCTATATTTTCAACATGTATGGGTTCATTATGGCTTGCCTACTTGGGAATTTTTGGTCCAATTTATGGAAGATGATGGAAACCAAGTTGAAGAAGAGTATTTCTTTCCATCCACAAACAGATGGCTAAACAGAGGTAGTGAACAGAACCATTGTACATATTTTGAGAGGTTATTGAAGCAAGCATCCCAAGCTTTGGGATGAACACTTGCATTAAATTCAACATGCTTACAACTGGGCCAAACACTCTTCTACAAATACTTCACCTTTTGAAGCTTGCTTTGGGTATTTTCCTAAGTCACCTTTAGATTTAATTCTTGAGAAGGATGTGGCCATTGATGGGCATAGTGACATTGAAAAAGCTTGCATGTTCATTGAAATAATTCAACTCATACATCAGGAGGTTCAAGAACAGCTTGAAAAAAGTCAAGGCAAGTACAAGGAGAGGCATGATAAGCACAGAGTTGATCATAAGTTTCAAGAAGGGGATGAGGTATGGCTGCATATTAGTAAGGAAAGAATGCAAGGAGAAGTTAAAAAGTTGAAGCCTATTCGTTATGGTCCATTCAAGATCCTTAAACAAGTTGGAAATAATGCTTTTCAATTAGAATTTCCTTCATATATGCAAATGTATTCCATTATGAATATGGAAAATTTATGTTTGTATGAACCTCCTTTAATTGATGATTATGAAAGTGACATTTAGCTACCATCCATAGAGGATTTCTTGCCAGAATTTTTGGATGAGTTGAAAGAGGATGCTATCCTTGACAGAAGGACACGCACTTCGAGGAGGGGAAATGTTGATTATGTTCGGGTTGGTCTTAAAGGCAACAAACCGAGTAAGGAAAAATGGATTGAGGTGGAAAAGGTGAGGGACCTGTACTCTCATCTTCTTCACAGGTAATTGAAGGCTTTTGGGGTCCAAAAGGTTCCCAATGGGGAGGTGTGATCAAGTGATCATGTCCTAAGTTAAAAAATGCTCAAAAGTGGAATTTATCATAATTGGTTGAAACCAGAATGATCGGATAGGCCTCGTCGATACGATCCTGACACCATGAACAACACTCAAATCCGACACTGTATGTGAAAGTTATGCAGGTTTGAAGTTTACAATATCTTTCAAAAACTAAGTTTGACCAAAGTTGACTTTTGACTTTAAAATATTAAAAAAATAATATTCCTTGGAATATTACAAGAATATTCTTTGGAATATTCCAAGAATATTCTTTGGAATATTCACTAGAATATTCCATGGAATATTCCTTGGTATATTCCATGGAATATTCCATATGTGTCAATCAGGCTTCGACACTTGGCATTAAGTGAATGGACCGTAGTTTGACTTTGGTTTTTTTTGGACCAATAAGGGATTGCCACGTGATAGGCCCGAAGGCCGCCACGTGGCCCCAAGCCTATGGAAATTTTGGAATGGAAAATTTTTTGTGTCTCGGTAGGCTTTGAACCCGAGACCTCGTCCCTGCAAGGCAGACAACTTACCATTGTGCCACACATGTAGTTCTTAACTACTATGGTTCCACATTTTTATTTTAACTTTGAATTTTTTACCGCCGAAAAACGAAAGGGGCTAGCCCTAACCCACATGCCTCAGCACTGTGACCTAAGGGCTTACAAACGACAGAGAACAAACCGACGGAGAACACAGTTATCAAACCATTTCATATGACCACTTTATAAAAATTTAATGCAGAGGTTTAGACGAAATTTTAGTCAATTTTGACTATTTTGAGTATTCCAGAGTCATTGGAATAGGTTTCAGAGCCAACAGAGTTTATATTCAGGTACTTTTGCTTCAGGGAAGCTTGGAGAGCCTTTAGGGCCTAAAGGGTGTTGGAGTTGTTTTGAGCTATGTTTAACCATTTGAAGTGAAACAAAAGCCAATTTATACTATAATCTGCATTTTGAATTCATTTTTACAGTTGTTTTGGTTTTTTTAGGCATTCTTTTCATTGTATTACCAATTTGAGCATCATAATATATCAAGAACATGCCCATTGGGAGCCTTGGACCCGACAGATGTAGCCCAGGAGGGGTGAACTACCCCATCATGTCGCTATGTTTTTATGGTGAAATTATTATGCTGTGTTATTCAGATTAAAGTTGTTAAACAGTAGATTTAAACAACACTTCCCCACACTTAAATTCATAAATAGTTACCAAGAACACTTTGTGTCATTTGCAAGACCTTACAAATACTTGCACACTTAATTTAATGGAAATGAATACTTTGAATTGCAGTACAAATAATTTCATTTTCAGATCAGTGGTTGCAAGGGAGGGATGGGGAGGACAAGTTTTGATCTTTTATATAACTATTTATATCCTTTGGAAGGGATTCCATTGGGCCAATCCCGTTGGTTTTTTGCACCTAGTTTTGGTGTGGCATCTATTTTATGTTTTATCCTCTTCTTTCAAGGTTTTCATAATTGGACCTTGAATCCATTTCATATGATGGGAGTTTCCGGAGAATTGGGTGCTACTCTTATATGTGTTATTCATGGTGCTACTATGGAAAATACTTTATTTGAAGATGGTGATGGTCCTTTATCCACCTCTTTATCCTAAGCTCAACTAAGTAACTCTGTCACACAAAACATAAATGTAATGAGATTTTCTTATCCAAATATCATTGGAATTAAGCATCCATGTACCCCTTAGTTGTCCCCAACTCCTATTCACCCTAAATGGATTTTCCTTATATCTAATTTCCCTAAGCCTACCAACCATTTTTCCTCCTTTGGGTGGTTAATTGTGCAAGAGATAATACAAGAACTAACAACAAACCAAGTAGGAAAGGGGCAAGGGAGGAAAATGAAATCTACCTCTCAAAACTATAGCCCTGATGGTTCCTATAATTATCTAACCCAAGCACATAAGGAGATTATTAGAATTGATTGTCTCTATTAGTCCATATTGAGGTATTTTTTAAGGATTCAAATATTATACACATGTATAATATTCTAGGTGATTGTTTTGGTTTGAAAAATCACGAGGTGATTGTTTTGGTTTGAAAAATCACGCATCAAGGTATTTTTTAAGGATTCAAATATTATACATATGTATAATATTCTAGGTGAATTTTTTGGTTTGAAAAATAATGCATATAAATATGGAGATAAATATTCAATAAAAACAAATAATTTACTATCAAAAATTCTAAATTTTGGTGAATTTTTTTTTTTTTTTAACTGTAACGGTTATGTTTTTATTAAGTAAGAAAAGTTGTGGGTCTTTGCCGAGGCAGCCCCTTTTACAAAGCAGAGATCTATCTACTGCATATAACTGTCAATAAGGACATTCAAGGCATCTGTACGGAGCTTATGTTGTTTACAATGATCTGCCCTTTCATAAGCGAGCTGCCTTTGTTTGCCATCTCATCTGCTTCATTATTTGACGTTCTCAGAATGTGATGAAGTTTACACTTGTCAAAGTCTCGGAGGACTCTCTTCAATCTGTCCAGAATTTTGTTGAAGCTGGCATTGCTGAACGGCGTTTCCATGTATATATGTTTTATTATCAATTCTGAATCACCGAAGACTTGGAGCACTTTGATTCCCTTATCTCTTGCCATAAGACAAGCTTTTAGGAGCCCTAGGATCTCTGCATGATTGTTGGATTTCTTGCCAAGTCCCCAACAGAACCAATCTTTGGAATACCCACCAGGAGAGTAAATAACTCCACCCGCACCAGCAGCACCCGGATTCCCCTTGGACGCCCCGTCGAAAAAGATAGTGGAAATGTTTTGGGACCTCCACCAATTTTGAAAAAAAACATCCTCGTCTCTTATGCGCCATTCAGGAGTGTCACCTTGCGGGGGTTGAAGGTACTTGCGAGGATGGGGCGCAAGCATACCAAGCCAGCGCTTTTCATCGGGCAGTAGCAATTGATCTTCTTTAAAATACTGAATTTGAGCCGCTTCCAGGAGAAAGGATTTAGCTTTTGCAGCGACTTGCAGAGGGGTGTAATGCAGCTCTGTAAAAATCTTCTGATTGCGGGCCAACCAGATCTGCCAGCATACATATTTTGGGAGCGCTATCCAGATTCTACGCCAGAAAGATTTGGAAGGGATTCGATGGGGATAGTGTTGACTCCAAGAGGCAAAGAGGTCTGCTACTGAGTTCTGCAAGGGGGCTGGAATCTGCAAGTCCTGAAGCGTGAGAACCCAAACCTCTTCAACAAATCTGCACTCCATGAAAAGATGCTGGGCTGTTTCGGAATTGTTACAGCATAACACACATCTGTGAGGCCCAACTATTTTCCTTTTTTCTAGATTATCCCTCGTAAGCTGCTTGTTATGGACCAAGGTCCAGAAGAAGAAGTTTACTTTTGGAAGGGAAAGCGGCTCCCACACATTCTTCCAAAACTCCTTAGTTTGACTACAATTCCTTATGACCTGTAAAGCATTATACCCAGCTGCGGTGGTATAGACTCCAGACTGTCCCCAACCCCAGCTATATTTTTTGGATCTGCAAACTGGTGCAACATCATCCAACAGGTCGACAAGCAGTGCTTGTTGATGGGAAAACCGTGCTGGCACTCTGTGGAAATCCCATCCGTTCCAATCTCCACGCTGATCCCAGGTCGAGATATCATACAGTCTGTTTACACCTGTGCGCTCCAGCCAATTCCTGAGGTCTGCAATGTCTTACATCTGAGCAAGTGGCTCACTCCCCATTATACTGTCAATCCATAGATGCGTACGCTTGCCGTTTCCTGGAATCCTGTAGATTAATTTTTTGAAAAAATTGCTGCTTTTACAACATAATTTCCAGACCAGCGTGCTATTGGGTGCACTCGCTGTCTGAAGGTTGGAGAGCGCGCTAATGGGACCATACTTTGAGCACAGGGTAACACTGATTGGATGAGAGGGTTCATTGAACATCTTCCACAAAATCTTTCCTCCCAAAGCAAGATTGACAAGCATGGGTTCTCTAATTTGCAGTCCGCCTTCAGACAATGGCTTTTTAACCACATCCCAGTTAACCAGATGCATTTTTCTCTCATTGCCTTTCCCTCCCTGCCAAAGAAAATCTCTGAGCAGTTTGGAGATCTGCTCCATCACCTTCCTTGGAGCAAGGAGGAAAGCTGCCTGGAAGATTGGGAGAGCATACAACACCGTTTTAATTAAGATTACTTTACCTCCCTTAGTTAGCCAGTTGCCTCCCCACGCAGCAATTTTGGTTTTAATTTTTGAGATTATATCGCTCCATAACGACCTCTTGTTTACTCCAGAAGTTATGGGAAGACCAAGATATTTAAACCTGTCCCAGTTTGCCTGACTTTTAAACCCAAGAAGAGCAGAGATTGCAGTAAGTTCATTCTGATCTATGTTCCAGCTATATATTTCGCTCTTACTCTCGTTAACCAAGGCACCTGAAACTCTGCAGTAATTTCTGAGGACTGAGTCGAAAGCTCTGGCTATTCTGATGGAGGCTCCTCCGAGTAGGAGAGAATCGTCGGCAAAGAGAGCATGGTTCAAAGGTTCAGCTGCATTTGAAGGTTTGAGGCCCGGAATATGTCCTGCTATTCTTTCAACAGTAAGCTTACGACTGAGGGAGTCTGCCATTATGATATACAGGAAGGGGGAGAGAGGGCAACCCTGCCTGATACCTCTCTGAGCTTGGAAGAAGTTAGCGGGTCTGCCATTAACTAACGGAGCAATCCATGGACTGTCAATGCAGGCTTTTATTAAATGGAAAAAATGTATCGAAAAACCAAAGGAGAGCAGGACCTTAGATAGGAAGCTATGATTAACTCTATCAAAGGCGTTAGCCATATCTAGTTTAATCAACATACCTTTCTCCTTTCGTTGCTTACTTGAGTGTATTGTCTCCTGAACTTGGATCACGTTGTTCAGAATGTGCCTACCCTCCACGAAGCCACCTTGGTTGCTGGAGATCAGTTTTTTTAACAGTGGCTTGATCCGACTCGCCAGCAGTTTTGCCAGGATTTTATAAGAAGCATTGCATAGCGAGATAGGTCTGAATCTAGCAAAGGAGTCAGGATTGGTGTCCTTAGGAATTATAGCCAGATAAGTGGACTTAGTTCCTCCACCAATCTTGGCTTTCTGCATGAATCCTCTTGTCATTTTAAGCAGATCTGCCTTGATAATGTGCCAGCAGGATTTGTAGAAGTGGATTGTGAACCCATCCGGCCCAGGAGCCTTGTCTGATTCCATGGACCAAATAACTTTTATGATTTCCTCCTCAGTAATGGGTCTGCAGAGGTTTAAGTTGTCTTCAGGACTGATAAGGGAGGGAACACAGGAGAGAAAATCATCCACCTCCTCATCGTTGCTTTGAGTTTCTTCTCTGAACAAGTTCTTGTAGTGGTTTTCAGCAGCGGCTTTAACTTGATTGAATCCTTTACATACTTGACCCTCAGCTGTTTTGATTTCTGCTATGTAGTTCTTTGACAGTCTAGCTCTATATTGCCGGTGGAAGAAGGGAGTGTTCCGGTCCCCGGCCTTCAACCAAAGGCTTCCGGATTTAAGCCTCCAATATTCTTCTTCCTTACGAAAAGATTGGTACGCTACTCTTTGTGCTTTTACTTCCTCCTCGAACAACTCAGATGTGATATCTCTGTTTTCCAAATCTGTTTGCAGATCCGACAAAGACTGCACAGCCTCCATTCTCTGATTGATGGGGTTGATATCCGCTGTTTTTATCCAGTCCTTCAGAGCTTGCTTTGTAGCTTTCAGCTTTTGCTCCCATACGTAGCTGGAGGATCCGGAGATTGGTTTGGCCCATGCTGCCTTGACAGTCTCCATGAATCCATCTCTCTCTATCCAGAGTGGGTTGAATCGAAAAGGAAGCGGACCCAAGTCTTCTTCATCTTCCAAATGGAGCTGGATGGGTTTATGGTCTGAGGAGAGCTTGGGCAGAATTTTGGTGGTTATTTTCTTGTTCATCATAATGGAGCTTTGTGCCAAGAAACGGTCTAAACGAGCAGAAATGTGCTCCGTACCAACCCGATTATTAGTCCAAGTGTAAATGCCACGAATGGGCCTGAAATCAAGAAGGTCCCAGAGCTGGGTGATCTCCTCAACCTTGGCCAACATAGGGTCACTGGAGCTGATCCCCCCCCTCTTTTCTTTTTCTTTCAGAACAATATTCAGATCCCCGGCTAGTATGATATTGCTGGGATTGGTCTGTTCAAGAAAGGCCTCAAGTGTATCCCAGCATTCTCGCTTTTCAGAATAAGTCACTGGAACATAGAGATTGAAGAGAGAGATGGTCAACTTACTTGCCTTATGCTTCAGCTCCGTGTATATCCAGTGCTGGGTTTCATGGGTCCTAAGCAGCTGAAAGAGGTCTTTCGTCCAAAGTGTTGCCAGCCCTCCAGAGGTTCCCCTTGCGTTGACTGATTTTCCTGTTTTTTTGTTCCACTTTGTTCTACCTAACTCTAGAAGGGCCTGCCCTTCTATTTTGGTCTCCTGGAGCATAAGAACGTCTGAGGGTTCTGATTTCAGTAGGTCCCTGACTGCTTCTATTCTAGAGGGATTCCCCAGACCTCTACAGTTCCAAGAGACGAGATTCATTATTTAAGAGGGGGTCAGGCTCCTCGGGAGGCCTTGGTCCTGATATTTCGTCCACAGAGTATTTTGTCAGATCGATTTCCTTGAATCTCGAGTCTTTCTGCCTTCTTCCCTCTTCACGAGATTTCTTCTGCTTGAAGGCGCTCAGAGAATTCTTCTTCTAAGAACTAGAACTAGCTAACGTTTTTTCTCATATTTCACAGGGAAGGATTAGTGGAGAGCTACAATTTTCCTCCAACCTAATTGTTTCTCTCTTATTGTCAAGGAAGGCCACTGCTCCTCGCTTCATAGTAGATCGCTTGGTATGTCCCGCTCTCCTTCGGTGTATTTATGAGCTCCCGCTTCTCGTTGCTTTTTTTGAGCTTTGGCACCTCCAGTCATATTTCCTTTGCCTGCGCCTTTTTTTGAGCTAGTGTTTCTTTGGACTAGGGTCCATTGTTCCCCATTTTGTTTATCCGCCTGTTCCTCCGCCTTCTTCTTACAGTGCTTTGCGAAGTGACCGTGCCCGTGGCAGTGCCTACATTTAAAGGGCAGCTGTTCATAATCCAACTCTTGGACATGCGTCCACCCAGCAACAGTGAGCTTGATTGCTTCCGGTAATCTTTCTTCGAGATCTACTTCTACGCAGATGCGGGCACATGAGTACTGGTCCTTTCTTACCGCCTGATCTATGTATTTTCCCAAAGCATTTCCTATGGTCTGGAGAGAATTTGGATTCCAGCAGTGGAGAGGCAAGTGAGGGAGTCTAACCCAAACCGAGACTGCCGAGGGAACATCCTGAGTGGGGTCGAAGTCAGGGGACCATTTGTTTAGGTAAAGGCCCTGAGGGCCCATAAAGTATGGCCCGTTTCTGAAGATTAATCCTTTGTCTTCCGGGTTTTCAAAGACAAACACAAAGAAACCCTTACCTACGAAGTAGCTATTGACTCCCTCCTTGATTAGAGGCTTCCAGTTCCTTTGAGTCCATTCCTCAACCGATTTGGGAGAGGGCCAGAGGCCCGTGAACTGGCCTATGAGACCCCTCTCCGCCAGATTCAGAGCCGATTTGCAGGTGTCTCCTTCGGGGAGAGCCACTGTGGGGATTGAGTCCAGTTTTTTCACAAATTTCTGCTGGGACTGAGATGGAGGGCGTTTGGGAGCATTCGCAATCATAGCCCTAAAAGCCGTAACCTTCGGAGGCGGAGGGGGATCTGGGGTCCTGCGGTCTTCCATGGTAGGATCTGTCGCAGGGCAGGCTGGACAGGGCAGAGCAGCGCGCTGGAGCTGCCAGCAGCCCAGGCGCGATCAGAGGGCGCAGAGGGCGCAGAGGGAGGCAGAGTGGAGCCAGAGCTAGCGCGCGCAGATCAGTTTGGTGAATTTTTAACCAATTGATGAATACACATAATAGGGATATAAAGGGTAGGTCAATGAAAACTTTATAGGTTCAATAAAGAATTCATATATTAGGATGTGGAGAAAATGGGGCCCCAGGACTATGTCATTCTACATCAATTGGATATTATGGAAATAATAGTTCCTAATATACATGAAAAATACAATGAGGGAATGCAAAAAGAAGTGGAGACTCTAAATAAAAAGAAAACTACCTCCAATCATATCATTATATAGGAGGACCACAAGTTTGGAGAAAACTACAATAAGAGATGTCTAGGAATCATCAACACCAAACATGCTTCGCTAACTATGAATAGATATTAGGCTAGTTTAAATCAATATACTTCCATGTTTTTTACTTTCTATATTCTCTATGCTTTCTTAAATGCTATGTGTGTAGATTGCCAGAAAACTTACAAGCTATAACTAAGAACATTTTGTATATAGATTAATAGTTAGTAACTATATTTTTTAACACCCTATGATATAGTTTCCTTCATAGGAGACCTCACAAGGTTATAGATATAGTTTTTTTTAACAATATTAATATAAATATTAGCTTAAAAATCAGTATTTTTTTCTTCATAGTTAAATATTTTAAAATTAAATTTATTTTAGTAAAAAAGCTCTATTTTTTCCGAGGAAAAAAATCATAATTTTATTAATGAAAACAAAATTACATGTTGTAGATACTCTCAACATACCATCAAGCAAGTCAAAAGACTAGTGACCACATAACCATAAACAAAACTAAAAGAGATAAAGTTATAGTTTCAAGTTCATCTCTTCTTTTCTACTTTCGGTCATTCTCCTTGAGATAGCATGGTAGATACTATAGCTAGTGGATTGTATTTTTCCATCCTTGGATTTTCCTTATCTCAATCCTAGCTTTCTAAAACATGATTAAACATGATTACTTTAGTAAAAAAATTATTAACATTTATAGTAAAATAATATTTTTTATATTAATGTATTTGCATAAATATTAAATTATTTTTATAAATATGAATACAAAGTTCTCTCCATCCTTATATATATATAGAAAATATAAATAATTATGCATTTAGTTTATTACATTTAAATATAAATAAATATTTTTAAATATCATATAATAATAATAATAAATGGTGATATAGTATATTCTTTGTATTATGGCTAATTTAAATCTACTTTACTTTATGTACGTACCATGTTTAGGATATGCACTCCACTTAAAGATTATCATAATAGTGATTTGAATTTATCCAATATCACACCATTATAAACTCAACTTGGTTTGAATTTATCTAATATGACACCATTATAAACTCAACTTAGTTATTGGTTCAACTCAACTCACTTTAACTTAGGTATTAATCTCTCTAAACAAATAACACATAACAGTAATAACAATTTAGAATATAATAAAATAAAAAATATACAATTAATGGAATTGTTTTGGACCATCCATTCTTAAAGTACTTTGACATGATGGAGGGATTACTCGTTTTGAGCTTTCTAACAAGTTTTTAGTGGAGCATAGTATCTGAAATAATAATTCAAAATGATTAATATAACGGGGCAAAATATTCCAAATGAGTAGTGGATTGTTGTGTATCTGAAAAAGGTGCCTTGATTGCAATTTAGGCAAATGGAATGACATACCTTCCCAAACTAAAATTCCAAAGGAGCTTAAATGGATTTTCCTATATTTGGAAGTGGGTCCTGAATTACAATCTGTGGAAAATTGAATGAGAGGCCTCCCTAAACTATAACCAAGATCGATAATGACAAGATGCACGTTCCAATATATAGTAGATAGTCATACATCCTTTAAATTCCTTTGCATTTTCTAAGGCTGAAGTTGATCCAGCACTGAGGCAGCCAGAGAGGACAAATTAATGTATTCCAAGACCATTGAAAAGACCAAAGGCCGACATGTTACAGTAGCGAGATTAGATTACATTATTCTCTTATACGATCAGGACACTGAACGCCAGCCTACTTATGATTCCGTTTACACTTGAACTCGCATTTGAAATCTCCTCTCTAGGGTTTATCTGAACTAGCAATCAATGCCAATGGTGGGCATTATTTCTGAGCAGTTCATGTGGGACCAAGAATTCAGAATTCTCGAATTGATATCTGGTACCAACGAAAATGCATTGACCTTTATTGTGTCCATTACAGAGTACGGAGAAGTTTGCCTAGGTGACAATTTCGTTGGTACAGGTTTCTTGATTGGACAGGGTGGCTATCTCACTGGATGTTATCTCTTCCCTTCCACATTGTTTCACCTTGTTTCAAATTCCAAGGGTGTCATGACTCATCATAGTAAAGGGTATCATGATTCATCATAGTAAAGTTGGAAGCTTTGGAAGGATAGGCTTCAGGTTTGAATAGGGATGTCTGTTCCAGTTTTTTTTTGGTCTCTAGACATCTTTGTCATAAGCTGAAAATATTAATTTATAGTATACCAGGCTAGTAAGTTGTTATATATAGGAAGTTGTTAGTTTCTGATCAATTAAGGTTGAAAATATTAATTTATAATATATGGGGTTAGTAAGTTGTTCAATATAGGAAGTTGTTAGTTTCTCATCAATCATTTAGTACCTAAAAAAATAATTTAGCCAGGGCGTAGTCTAAAAAAACCTATAAAATAACCTAGAAATTTTAGCAAGATTATGAAAAAATCAGATACAAATTTTTTAAAATCTGGGTTAAGGGTGTGAAACTTCGGGATTTTGGGTGCCCAGCGAGTTTTTGAAATTTCAGGGAAGATTATGAAAATTTCCCTATAGAATTTTTTTTTAAATCTGGGTTACTGGTGTGATCATAATAAGATACAATTTTTTTTAAATCTGGGTTACTGGTGTGAAAAGTGGGGATTTTGGGTGCCCAAGGAGTTTTTGATTGTGCTGAAATTTAGGCATGGTTATGAAAAATTATAGAAATTTCTTAAAATTTGGGTTAACTGGTGTGAAACTTTAGGATTTTGGGTGCCCCATGGGTTTTTGATGGTACTGAATCTATTTCCACCATCAAAAAAACTATTCAAACACTCCAACTATCTGATATTTTGAAATAATTTTTACACGGTTCCAACAAAAAAACTGAGGTCTGCCCTATTTTGTTGGGTATGTAGACAACTCAAACCAGTATGGAAAATTCATTATCCCCTATTTTTTTAAAGGAAATTCCACTAGGATGTTATCTCTTCCCTTTCCCATCTAGAGGAATAGGAATCAAGTTTGACTCGGGATGTTTGTTTCAGTTTCCTTGGTCTCCAACATCTCTGTCATTACATGAACTATGAGTTTTTGATATATGTGGATGTTTGTTTCAGTTTCATAAGTTGAACTATGAGTTTCTGATATATATGGCTTGCAAGTTGTTGCATATATCTATGGGGAGGTTGCTAGTTCTGTCCTAAGATGAACTATGAATTTATGATGTATGTGGGTTGCCCATATCTAGTGAGGTTGCTAGTTCCTCATGAACCATTTCTTAAAAAAAAACTATGAGTTTATGACATATGAGGTTAGCAAGTTGTTGCATATATTGGGGTCAACAATTTAGCAAAAAATTGAGGTCTGCCCTATTTTGTTGGGTATGTAGACAACTCCTTAAACCAGTATGGAAAATTCATCATCCCCTATTTTTTTTAAGGAAATTCCACTAGGATGTTATCTCTTCCCTTTCCCATCTGGAAGAATAGGAATCAAGTTTGACTAGGGATGTTTGTTTCAGTTTCCTTGGTCTCCAACATCTCTGTCATTACCTGAACTATGAGTTTTTGATATATGTGGATGTTTGTTTCAGTTTCGTAAGTTGAACTATGAGTTTCTAATATATATGGTTTGCAATCTGTTGCATAAATCTATGGAGAGGTTGCTAGTTCTGTCCTAAGATGAACTATGAATTTATGATGTATGTGGGTTGCCCATATCTAGTGAGGTTGCTAGTTCCTCATGAACCATTTCTTAAAAAAAACCTATGAGTTTATGACATATGAGGTTTGCAAGTTGTTGCATATATTGGGGTCAACAATTTAACTAGTATGGCAAATTTATCATCGGCTGTTTTTTTTTCAGGAAATTCCACTATGGGTGTGTTTGAATAGAGTTTTGATAGTAGAAATAAATTCAGTGCCATGAAAAACTTAAAGCACTCAAAATTTTAAATCTCCACAGCTATAACCCAAATTTCCCACATATCATGCCCAATTTTCTATTTTTTTTCTGGACTTTAGACTATAAAATATAAAAAATATTGCAACGGCAAGAATGGTGAAACTCCACAGCTATAACCCAAATTTCCCTACTGTTCCGTACCCAATTTTCTATTCTTTTCCGGGTGAAAACCTAGACTGCAAGAGATATTGCAGTCGCAAGAATCGAATATATCAACGTCTGCAATTTCTACGAAAAAAAAATACCTCCGGTACAGACCGGACGACAATTACACTGAATTTTTTTTAAAGTTTCAAGATTGATGGATGGTTGAATAGATGCATCGAATCGAATGGCATTCATAATATATCTCGTTGGCATGCGTAAGCAGACAAATGGTCTGCAGCAACAGAGTAGTTCTGATTTTGTCTGGTGATGTATAGGAGCGGGGCGGGCCATTCACAGGATCAGAGCGCACATTGTTTTTCCAAAATACTGAAGAATATGAGCAGACAGAAAGTTATGTGGACCTTATCCAGGCCATTACAGGAACCCAGTAAGCTTTTTCTCGACTAGAACCTGTACCAATAAAAAAACCCTGATAAACTTTTCGCAAAAGCCATCCATCACCTGATAAATTATTCGATCCCAACCATATTTTCGTTTGTCTCCACACGAATATTATTATTTCATTGATGTGAATGAATCACAGATTCCAAGTTGGTAGAGGAGGAAGAATAACAACTTGCATGGTACGTTGCTAGAAAAAAATAAAAACAAAGAAAATAACATCAAATTATCACTGACCATGGTCCCCATTTTTCTAGTTGTACAGATCCATTTTTAACTTGGTGATCAATTTTGAAGTACCTCCACCACCCTGAACTGTAGTGTGCATGATGCCAGTTGCTTTAGCTCTTAACATCCATCCCCAATATTCGATTCCACTGTCTTACTTCATTAATGATGAATATGTATATCAGTGGATCTGGTTTCAGGAAGAAATTTCCAACCAATACTTCATTGCCGGCCTTACTTCATTAATGATGAATATGTATATGAGTGGATCTGGTTTCAGGAAGAAATTTCCAACCAATATTTCATTGCCGGCCATCTGTTAGGTTAAAATGGAAAATTGCCACACAATTTTGGTATTTGTTTGCTCTTTATCGAAGAAATTTCAAATCTTGTATGGCATGTCATCTGATAATGCCAAGTGGAATATCACTACACCTGAATAGCAATACACTTTTTAGTTCATAGCCTAAAATGCTTAGCTATAGGTTAAAACCATAGGTCTATTTTGATTGTAGATTTTGAAATATTTTGAAATTTGATAGATAAAAGTTGGAATATTTTGAAATGTGATGGATATGAGTGAAATTAATCAATAAGTACAAGTGACTTCAAAAGAAGAAGTGACATCAAGAAATTGACTACTCATATACTTTATGTCAGATTTTAAAATATTTCAAGAATCTGAAATCAAATTCACATGGAAAAAATCAAATGATAATAATCTAGTCTTCTCTATTATTTTGGACTTTTCTTTTAAAATTTTAAAAATTTAATCAACAAATCTACACAATATTCCAAAAAAAGTCATGAACATCATAATATTAATAAATCTACACAATATTCGCAAAAAAATTATGAACATCATAATATTAATATTAATTGTGAAAATCTATATGGTAAAATTCATATAATTTTAATACTTCAAAAATTATTAAAAAAATCACATTTACTTTAAAAATATAATTTAAACAACTGAACTATAATGTGAAATACCCTTCATTAAATAAACCCAATAAATCATGTGAAATATAGTTCATTAAACAAAGTCAATAAAGTATACTTACCTCATATCTTAACATTTTGACTATTTAATCTACATACCATTAACATTTACATTTTTTTAAGACTAAGATGGAGTTGTCATTGCCTTTTAAAAGCTCTCTAACTTGTTATAAAAAGGACGTGAAATTATTTCCAATATAAATGAATATTAAAAAAAAAAAAAAAAATATTTATTAAATTTCAAACAAAAATATTTTTAAAATTTTCAATTAAAAGATAAAGAATTTTTTTACTTATTATTTATATAGTTTGTTCTTTATTAATTATTTTTATATATCATGACAAATTAAAAAATGAATGTTAACAAATTTTTCCATATCATAATAGTTTAAAAAAAAGAAATGTTATCATTTTTATACAATAGATTTATTGCTATGGAGTTTATGCATTTATGTATCACCAAATTTCATCAAAAGCTTTAGGTGTGGTGAATAAGAGAAACATTTCCAAGTGGAATAAGCTTCAATTTGAATCAACTCCTCATCCTCTTGATCCTTGAATTTACAAATTGTACCTAACCTTTCTCTATGGCTCCACCTGCATATCTTCTCACTTCTTACTCTACTTTTCCTTATTTCACTTGGTTGCATTTTCTACTTACTCTACTTTCTTTCATTTATGAATATCATTTACATGTTTTCTTTATTCAATGGACTTATGATTCCTTATTATTATAAATTGAATGCTAAATAAGTAGTATTTATTCATTTTTGTTAACAAAAAAAATGTTATTTGTATGTTCATTTGTAAATGGTGTCCTTCATCATAGTGAAAATGTGCATTAATTATTAGGCCACAAACACACTTCTCATTAGGCCTATAACTATAATTCTTATGGGAAAAAATTGCAAGTTATATTTCTTTTATGGAAAGTTGTGTTGTTGGAGATTTTAAATAGTTTTGTTATTTATTTTTAATTGGAGATTACAAGGATGTCCATAAATATATTTTGATTGTTTTTGAAAATTTCATTGTAATTGTTTGAATGATTGGATGGCTACAAGTAAAAAGAGAAAAAAGGTTTCATTGTACAACAATGACATCCATGACATGAAAAAGCAAATGAATAATTGTAATATTAGTGAATTAGTGTGGTTTGTGTACTTGTCCAAGTGTACTTGGAGTTTTGATTTGGAGATAATACTTTTGATTTGAAGTCTATACAACTTGTCACAACAAAAAATGTCATGTATGAAACATATATGAAATTTATATTTTTTTTTTCATTTTCATATAAAAAATAATAATTTATTTTAAATTATCAATATTGAAAAGTTAAAATAAACTTAACCTAATATTTCCCTTCAAATATGATACTTGAATTTAGAAGCTCACTACATTTTGTACTTACCAAAATGAACTAATAATACCTATAAATAATCATAAAAAAAAATCCCATTTCAATATTGGTTTGTAACAAAGTTAGTTTTTTTTGTTTGTTTTTTTTTTATAATTATATAAGTTGAATGCATGGAATTTAATCAAATAATTTTAAATAAATAAAACAATTTAAGAATAAAAAATATTAATTATGATTAATTATAATTATTAATTAAAATTTCGATAGTAACTAAATTTATTAAAATTTTGGATTTAAAGATAAAAAAAATTATGACAAGAAAATTGCATTTTCCCAATTTACATATATAAATTTTACAAAATAATAAAATAATTTATATAAAATAATAAAATAAATGTATTTTAATTAACATTGTCCATTATAAATCTATATTAATAAATAGAAAAATAAATTTATAACATAAAGTTATATAGTTATATTAATATAATAACTGGATAAGAATTTCAAATATAAATTAAAAAAACATTTGAAATATGAATTAACATATTTAATATACTACAATTAAATTTGCTTTAAAAAACTTTTGATACGATTATTTAATTCTTTATTATTATGATAACGATCTAATTTAGAGATATAATATAAATTCATCATATTTATTTAATAATATTTATTATATAATTTATAAATATATAATATATTTATTTAATTTATAAATATAATAAATAAAAAATTAATATTTAAAAAATATTAATATAATTTTACTATTTTATATTTTATTGATGATGATGATGATTAAAGTCCACTAAGAACAATGCCGTTCATACGACCTCAAGAAAAAGAAATCTATAGGACCTCAAGAAAAAGAAAAAAATATAAGTGTGGTTCTTCAAAATCTGATTTTTATGATCAAAGAGAAGAGAAAGAAGCACTCCAAGATCACTATAGATGGGTTGGGTTAATAATTCAAGAATATTGGAAGTGTGTCAAATGTTAGGGAATTGAGAGCGGATGTGGGCAGTCTAAAAGGAAGTTTTTTTCATCTTCCACTTGCTTAGTATCCCAAATCTCACAGATTCTATGTTCCATGGAGTCTTGGGAATAGACCATGGCCCGGTCTCACTTCAAACCTTATGAGAGTTAGTTCTTATCCTAGCGAGGTAATAGTATTTTTTACGCTATCATTGCTTCTCATACTGAGCTCCTCCTTAATTCCCCAATGGTTGAGCCAAGACTTTGCATCCTTATTCCACCTCAGCTTGAAGAGAAAGTGAGGGTTTCAACTAAAATTAGAAGAAATAATAAAATAAATAAATAATTTAGACATATATATATATATATATATATATATATATATATATATATATATATATATATATATATATATAATCAATCTATTTAAACAATACTAAACTATAAATATGCACATTAATAT
Organism: Pinus albicaulis; assembly: GCA_034641835.2. NCBI lineage: Eukaryota > Viridiplantae > Streptophyta > Pinopsida > Pinales > Pinaceae > Pinus > Pinus albicaulis. The sequence continues at coordinate 1,183,380,168 of CM076584.1, forward strand.
AAATTAAGACGAATTACATTAATGGATGATATATGGTCACCACTAATTATTATCTAATTTATAAATATATAATACATTTATTTAATTGATTATATATATATATATACATTTCATTAATATTTATATAACATAAATAAATAAATATATATTGACAAAGTAATAAACTATAAATATACATTAATATGAATTAAGATGAATTACATGATGGATGATATATGGTCACCACTACTAGGTGGCATGGTCACCTTAGGAACTATTACTTCACATGATAATTGATGGGGTTATGAAGGTTGGTACACAAGACTTCAAGCTATTAATAAGAGATGGCTCAAGCACTCTCGAAATTGTAAGGATCTCAAGGAGGAAAAACACTAGTGGCTTGAATGACTATGTATTTTGGTGGAGATGGTGTTTTAAATGAAGTTGTTGTGTGGTATGGGCTATGATGGGAAGCATAAAACACTCAATTTTGTCTTTGAGGTTTGCAAGCCTAGGAGATCCCTTGAACTAGCTCTTTTGCATGGTGAGAGAAGTTTCCTTTTTTCCTCCATTGCTGGCATGCAACTTAGAATTAAGATTAGTCTATATTTGAGTTGGTTTAGTCCTCTTGTCGGGTTCTATAGTATTTTAATTTATGAAGTCTAATCTTTTATTTACACTGTAGAGGTCTTATAATTTCTATCCAAATCTTATCCTAAGGATTTAACACTAGGTTTTTGAAGTGAGTTGGGCATGCTAGGATTACTCTTTTCTTTTCCCAATTCTATATATGAGCTCATAAGTAGACTTATGCTCTTTGTTTCATCCAAGTGGTCATTCCTTGAGTTTTTTAGTGGTTTCCATTTTTGGGTTGTTTGTGTCTCTCATCTCATGGGGTTCATATCCTTCACATATGAGGCCTTTCACTAGTTATGGAGAACTCTCCAGCTAGTAGTTTCCCCAAATCAGGCCAAAAGGGACTAAAGAGGAGGGGTAATTCTAAGTCTCTTCTCCCTAATTGGTCCAAGTCTCATCCTTGCCTTACAAGGGTGGAAAGGGTTTTCAAATATAATAAGAAACACTCAACCATGGGATCCTTTCATACATTAAGTAAGAGGTCAAGAGTTTATAATGTATGGTTTAGCAGAAATTTCTTTGGGGTTCCAAACAACAAATTAAAGAGGAATTTAAAATTCGAGTCTTAGATTCCTATATTTCTAGATCTACAGATATAAAGGTCTTCAAGCTTATGGAATTTTACTAGCTTGAAAATACACTAATATCCTAAATGGTGGAAAAAAAAGGGGACTAAGAGTCGAAAGCTCTAGATAGACTAAGGTGGTTATAGAAAAAAATTGCAATATTGTGTAGAGTTATAGTCTAAACTTCAATGTTTAGAATGGAAGCCAACAAAAGGAGGATAAAATGGAGGTTATTGCAACCTTGGCTCTATATGATATCATATCCAACCCCATTATCATTGAAGATGAACTAGGGAGAGAGGTAGTTGTGACAATCAAGGAGTTGAGTTCTCCAAGCTAATCAGGTCCATATGCACCAAATCCATTTGATTGTGTTGTATATTACTCTTTACTTAGGTTTTAATTGTCTAATTTTTTAGTTTTTAGTTTTTATATTTTGTATTTGAGGTTCTAAACCTGTATAGATGTTTTCGATGTATTTGGACCAATTTAGAAAATCTTGTGATGCTTTTGTGGAGTAGGTTATGGCGTAGTTTCCTTCATGGTAAGCCACATACAACCATGGTTATAATACCTTTGTTCAATATTAATATAGTAGTATAGTAACTTACCAAAAAAACAAGATGAATTAATATGAATAAAAAATTTAAATGAATTTATATTAAACTTGAATATAACATTCGAAAATTAATTACTAAAACTTATTTTTAAAAAGTTCAAAATCCAAATTAATATATCAAATGTATTAAAACATAAAAATTATGGATATAAACTTTCTATTATATTTTTTAATATACAAAGTTTTATGTCGGCACTCCACTGATCATCAAGGAAAAATAAATCTTAACTGATAATATAAAATATTGTTGGGGTTGAGATTGGGGTTGAGATTTATAGATTAAAAATACAAAGGATAACCATTATGAAATATGAGAGACAAACTGTTGGGAAAATAGTAGAATTATGAATAGATATGACTATGAATATGAACTTAAATTTATTTTCTCTCCTTTGTATAAACATCTCTCCAAGAACCCAATTCATGCCATAACTAATTTAGACACCAAAATAATCAAATACTCATCCCTAGACTCCAAAATTTAAAAATGTATTATTCATCATAATCATCAAACCCCTATGATCTATGGCTAACCCATAATTCATAAAAAGTATACATCCTTCTTAGGTTGATATAATGATGTAGGAACACCTACTCATGCCCTAACTTTCTTTTTTGTGGATAAATTTCACTCATTTACTCGGAGACTACCTCATCTATTAAATATTACTCAAATTTTATTCAAAATACTTAGCATATTCACCTAATTTTTATTCCATCTGCACTTGATATCTCTAATCTTGTGGACCTAGAAAACCTTAACCCCATTGAAATCTACATCAATGGGGTTCACCTTATCACCAATGGTAATCAATATTGGTAATCAATATTTTTATGGAACATTCTAAAGCCATAGCCTTAAAAAATATTCATCTTAAGTCTAGATGTTGGTTTCAGCTTATTGATAATACCCTTGTCAATTAGCATCATGGGCATCCCTCCTTGATCTCTTTCCTTAACCATATTAGCAATATTTTGGTCCATATTCAATTTATTATGAAAATCCAAAATAAAATCTTTCCTCTTTTTTTTTTTTTTATGTACTCTCATTTACCCATCTTTAGAATGTCACCTTTACCAATAAATTTTGTTGGAAAAATACTCATATTACGTAATGCCTTCATGCTCATTCTCACCATCACCCTGTTAAAATATTCATCATTTTAAGGAGGTACAGATGCATCTTTGAGGAGGTTCCAATCATGATCCCCCACATATACAATGCCATTATGGGATGGAATAAGGACAGGGATCCATACAGGCCTTCCAATCGGGATGACTCCATCAAGATTCGCCCTCACCCTATCTCATTGCCTGCCATTTTCTTTGATGGCGCTTGTAAGAATGGAATTATGGGGTGTGGAGCATGGATCAAACCCTCTCAATCTGAAAGGATCCAGGTAAGCTAGAATGGGGGCAAAGGCACTAACAATTTGGCTGAATTAATGGCCCTTTGGGGCGGACTACTGGTGGCTTGCAATCTCAATCTTAGACAGGCATCCATATACGGAGATTCAAAGCTTATCATAGAGGCCTTCCAAGGTCTCTGTCTGCATTCTTCTATTACTGCACATGGATGGTTTAGAAGGGCTAAAATCCTATGGGAGAAATTGAATGAGCCTCCTCTCCATCATATCTTCCGTGACAACAATACGCGAGCGGACAGGCTATCTAAGAAGGGTATGAATATGAATTATGGCCATCTTCAGGTAACTCGATATGTTAACAATCAAGAGGTATGGACCAGCAACATACCAATTCCTTGACTCATATATTCTGGTGGAAGAAGTATTCTGCAATTTTGAGCTCGACTGCACAACCACGAGCCTGGAAATTAAGCGAGCCTGGAAATCTTCAACCGAGCCTGCAGGAACAAGTTTTCTGAAAATCAATCCTCAGAAAGTCTTAAAAATAACATAAAGTTTTTCACTCGCTAACAAGCTCGAATCATATAATACCACTCTCACTATATGCAAGATCGAATCATAGTCTTGGTATGATAGATATAAGCTAAACTGGACTTTGATTCTCAGTGTTCTGTCATAGTGCGATAAATTGAAATATAAGGCTATTATGAGGACAAAAAATGTATGCCTTTTCTATCTGTAAGAAGTGTAGAAGAAGTGCAATAGCTAGATGATCCTCAAATCCATATGATGGCAGTTAAAGCCGATGAATGTACTTCTATTATCTTTATAATACAGTATTTTTTTTCCTCTGAAGAAAAAAAAGCACTAATTACTAAATTCATTCAAATATCACCTCCTCATTTCCTTGAGAAAGAAAAATCCCACCTAACACAGGTCCATGTGACAAATGAGTTTTCAATTTCTCAAATCAAGAAGATTTATCACTCAATCTACCATTATAATTCTAAAGTTTCTCCTTTTTCTTTCCTTTCTCTGGCTACCATTTATCTTCCCTACATCTAGGGTAATAATATTTTAAATTCATTAGCCAAAAAAAATATGATAATTCTCTTTAAAATTATATCTTAAATAGCTATTTAGACTAAATAAAGATAAATTTGATCTCATGCTTGACCAATGAATTTACTAAATTCCAATACTCCTATAAAAAAAATATAAATATACAAAATGAAAAAAAAATTAAAGCCCATCTCAAAAAACGTGTAGCTCATGCATTCCACAACCTCATTTATAATTTGTTTATTTCCAAACATTTCTACAATTATAAGAATTTCAATTTCTTTGATCGAACCTTTATCATTTCTCTTGTATCAAAATAAAATTCTTACTTCAAACTCTTATCATTCCTCTTCTATCAAAACAAAATTCTTACTTTAACATTTTACCATTGGTCCCATATCATTTGGGATAATGGAAATTGAAAAACATCCAAATATATTTTTAAAGAAAAAAATGATCACAACTATAGCAAATTTTAGGAGCATACAATCCATCATCTTAATCATGAAACCATTTCTCATTCTCTTTTTATTTATTTATTTATTTTTACTTTATTTAACTTTTATCCCTAATTTTATTTTTTATTATTTCCTAACTTCTTTTATTATTTTAATCATTTTTTTTTAATAATTTGTTCATTTTTCACAACTATTATTCTTTTCCGTTATCCTTTTAATTTTATTATTATTATTTTCTATTATCATTTTAGTTTTATTGTTATTAATAGTGGGTGGAGTTTTAAAATATATTATACAATTTATCCCAAAAAAATCACGTTTCATTCTAATAAGTATTTTCAAATATTTTGATTTATAATTTATTCCATAAATATTATTATTACTAATAAATTCATAAATATAATATAAATTTATTTAATTGTTATATTTTAAATTATATCATAAATATAATCAAATAAACCATATATATTATTTTTTAAATTATAATATATGTTATACACAAAAGAGTTAGAAATATTTATGTATAAGGAGTGCCAAACAAGGAGACTAAGTCTTCCTTCTATTTAGGAATATCTCATATATCTATTTATTATAATAAAATTATGTCATTTACCATTCAAACAACTAACATAACAATAGTAAGTATCATACTAACATAACAAATATAGACCATATATGAGTTATATTTTGTACTAGCACAATCATGAAGGCCCTCACAAAGGGTTGAGACTTCATTTTCCTATTAACTTAAGAAATAGTGATTTGATCCTAAACATTATTGGACAAAAACTTTGAATTTCTCATCTATAAATTCAACTATATGTAAAATGTCATGTTGGGAAATGTTCTTTTATTTAAGGACCTGGATTATCATTTCTTTCACCATCCAATAAATTTTGGTGATCTGTAACAGCTTCATCTCATCTCCATTGTTCTAGAGAAACTTATATCTCAAAATCATCCCTCTATATCCTCTTAGACTAGTTCCCTAGATACATTGTGTCTCTTCTTTTAAAATGTACTATTTAATTCTTCCAATTCAACTTTGAGTGAATTGATGAACCTCAAATGGAAAATATCCTTTACTACTAAGGATTCCCTCTTAACTCTAGTAGAATATTTGTAGTGTAATTGGGGATAAAAATCCCTTCTTGAAGTGGCTTGTGCCTCTTTCTTTGACCATCTCCCTTCCCCCTCACATTTCACTTCAACATTATGCTACACTACAAACTTTGATACATAAAAGACAATGGTGAATGACTCATGGTACAAAGGTAGACCTAACTATACATTCTACATCCTAAATAACAATTAGGTCACTAGCATGTTAACCTAAATTCCCCAACACAACCACACTACACTACGAGGAATGCTCAACAAGAAGCCAACTTGAGATCAAGCTTGTTGGACATCAATTTTCCCTCTCAATCTAAGCAACATAGGAATTAACAACAAATGGAAAAACAATAATAAATTAGTAGAATTATCATTTTGAAATTTTCCTCAAGTAACACATGTTAACTACTATCATTCATTATTCCTAGAATATATACTTCTCTTACTACATTATGAGGGTTTATCATTCTCCTATGATCTCTTTTGCACCATCATCACCCAATTCATTTTAGATGAGCTTATACTCATAATGTACAATACTCCCTCCATCATAACTCAATTTCATTTTAAGTGAACTTATACTCGTCATATACAATACTACCTTAATTTTTGTTTTCACCATTCCTTTTTTCCAACTGAAGAAATCACGCCTAGATTGTCAGACATGCATAGTCCTACCCTGAATTGGACCATGAAACATGTAAGACCAAACTTCCTCACCTAAATGTTGAAACACATTCTCAAGACTTTGTTTCCACCATTCCTTACCCAAATGATTTTAATAATTCTAATAATTATCATTCATTACCCCTAATTATTTGAATGAGTCTATTGATTATCTTTTGCAATGACATTACACATTGGCCATCGATGCCACATTTAGAGATAATAGACCATAAATAGTAAAAAGACTATTGCATCAATATTTATATTTTTAATTACTATAAAGTATCTATTAATATTAATACTATCCGGTTATACTCTTTATTTCATTTAATAGTAAAACTCATAACTACAACAAATATTAAATTATATATTTTATCAATAACGTTTAAGTTGTAAGTTATATGTTAAACCAAATCAACAACAAATAATAAATTATATATTTTATCACTATTATTTATATTAAACTATATATTAAAACTAAGTAATGAACCTACGGCAGCAAACCTAGTCAGCGGCAGATCTGGTCCGAGGTGAAGAGAAACTGGTCTACGTCAAACCTGGCCTGAGGTGAAGAGCAACTGGTCTATGGTGAAGAGCAGTTGGTTCCCTCTGAAGAGAAAACTAGTATACGGTGAGGATTTATTCCTGTTTTCAAGGTATCTATTGTTATTTGAAGCGGCAGAGGGTATTTGATATTTGAGCGTTCGGCTGAACCAAAGCATTGGATTTCAATGCCCATTTTGGCATAGCAGGATATCAAGCGAGCACAAGACTTTTCTAGGGGTTTGGACAGCGTGAATAGCTGAGAAGGCCGGCACTTTGCAGGTAGGGTATCTTTTTACCCTAGTCACCATTTTTTCCGCTCATGTAGGTAAACTTTCTGCGCTAACTATTATTGAAACATTTCTGAGTTAAACTCTTCATATTGGAGCATATCTAGAGCTCTGTGGTGTATGGATAGGTTGAAGCTGTTGTGGTAGTCAGTTTCGGCAGTTCTGTAGCTACATAGTGGAAGTATATCATAAGTATATAAATGGGAAATTGAGGAAATGAGTGGACTATATCTAGTGGACGAAATGACAATTATTGATAAGTTTTATATTTCTATCATCTATGAACTTTATTTTAGATATCATCAAATTAGAATAAAGCACAAAAGCATTCCCAAACAACTTTTATAATGCATGAATGTCATTATGATTTTTTTGCTATATTATTTGGTCTTACTAATGCATTTTCAATATGCCAAAGTTTCATGGATTCTATTTTCAATCTCTTCCTTAGAAAATTTGTGCTACTATTTTTTGATAATATACTAACTTAACAAATTAAAGTTAGATGGAAAAGTCAAAGCCCAAAATCTTTAAGAATATTAGAGGATTCTTAGGACATAGGATATTACTCCATGTTTGTCAAGAATTATGGTCAAATAGTCACACCAAAGGACACATTTTCTTAGACTCGCTACTAATTAATTTGCCAAGTGAGGATGAAGTAGCCGATCCAACCATGTAGGCTATAATCAATGATAAAGGGAGAAACCCATCATGCAATGTTCTTGGGACAACATTGGGCAAATTTGGGGTAATTGGGGTAAAGCTTGTGGAGGAAGCCACAATTAGGCTAATTTGAGGGAAACCATATAACCCCACATTAAAATAAGGAGAAGAGACCCCATAAGGAACCTATAAATAAGAGAGAGGAGAAATAATTTTTTCATCATTCATTTTTATTGGATATTTATGTTTTTGAGTTGATGCTCTAAGGGTTTTAAGACCCCTTTTCCCTTGATTGGTTTCAGTGGTGATGATCCCACCCTATCCAGTCCCTACCTTTATCTCATTTGTCTGGTGCAATATTATGAGGTATTCTCATCTAGATTTGACTTTCAAGGAGAGGAATTCATGGATTGCTAGTTCCTGTGACCTTTCTGGCATGAACTCTAAGTAGTGAAGCATCGAGAGGAACAACAAGTTAGTTTCCAGGAAATTTATCGAGGAAGTGGGTCCATTTCCAACCTGATCTATGGTATCGTGACTTAATTGGAAGTAGACAATGTTAGCAAGGGTCATCCTAGTCATTTATAGGGTAGAAACCCATGGACTAAGTTACAAAGGGATTCCTATGAAGAATTATGTATTGGTTAGGATTATATTAGGGGAGCATAACCATCCCTTTTCCAAATACAAGCATCCTAAGTGACTCCTATGGCAACATGGAAGCCTCCTAAGCTAATATAAGGTTGTGGTTTCACCATAAAAAAATCCCTTGTAATAGCGCAAAGGTTGGCAACCTTGTTGTAAGCTTGCAATTGAGGGCCCCATCGAATAGTGTCGTCTTTATCAAGTCTAGGTAGTGCAAGGTCATCCATTGGTCGTGGAGGGATAACACTTTGATTTGTAGTAGCGAATAGATTCATTTGTCGAAGACAGTTGGGAAACAACAAAGCAATAGTTACGGATGACATTAAAGGTGAGATTTAGGAAAATAGAAGTGTAGCAATTATTGCGAACTTAAAATTTTTAGGTGTTGGACTTATAACTCATTTTATATTATTGAATTGGTATTACGTTCTTGATTTATTAATGCAAATTAGTGTGAATTTGTGATATATTGATGTAATGGTGTAATCTATTGTTTTCCTACACTATTGTATGTTCTCTGACCCCAAGGAAAACAAATTCTCTAGGGAAATTATAGTGGTATCAAAACTATGTATCTTGTCAGCGTGTGAGCATATAGGTTGGTATCACTAACCTAGGATCTTCAAGCAGGGATTCAATGGAGGATGGGAAGGAGTAGTATATGGAAGAAACCACACAAATTATAACTACTCAGTGGTAGCAACAACAACAACAACTGATGACACAAATTTTTTCCTAGTTTGTGAATAATGCAGGTTACACTAGACTTAATGGATCTAGTGGAGAAGGAAATAATTACCATGTTCCTCTTCAGCCTCATAACCCCAGATAGAACAAAAATGAGACAAGTAATTGGAATATTCTGAGACCTTCGCTCCCCCAATTCCTAAATGCGTGGAGAACAAGAAATTGTGGGCTACCACAAATATATATATATATATATATATTATTGGAGTGAGTGTCAAATGCTAGGAGAGGGTACTCATGAAGCCCTTACCTTTTAGGAATTATGTGTCAAAGTACAAATTATGCCCAAATATTATGGTAATGGCACACAACAGAAAGTAGTCATGAGGAATTGGAATGATTTTTGGACTAACCTTATTTGTGACCTTCATCAATATCTATATAAGGTGACAAGCCTTTCAAATGTCTTGGTTAGTAAGAGTAACCATGAATTTACAAGAAGAAAGGTTCAAAATAAGTTTGGGAATGATGAGAAATATGAACAATTTTTATCAAATGAATAGAATCCATCGAGTGATATTGAGTTACTATGTTTAGTTGATGAGAAATGTGATTTGGAATCTCATAGTATTTCAATGGAGGAATAAAAGTTTGAATTATCACCCTTACTTGATGTGACCTACAAGCTCAAATAAATAGAGAGTGTGGAGAGTAAAGAGAACAAGTTAGAGGAGAATTGTGCATCTCAACCCCAAAACTTCGAAAATGAGGAAATTTTTTTATCCATGTAATAGATGAGGAGAAGAAATGTGAACCTTTGTTTGTGTTAAATGCAGACAAGGGGCCTACATTGGGGAGTGTAGTAGAGAAATCCATTTATCTTGAATCACATGTTATTATAGAGAATGATGAGATTGAAATGGAGTCTTTTCCAAATGGGGACAATGAGTTGGAACCTCATTTTCATATAAACGATGAAAAGGATCATGGATCTATATGTTTTGATATAAGGATGATGATATTCTCACTAAATACATGTGTTGTAACAGGTTGAGGAGGTGCATCATGGCTAAGTTTAACTATCTAGTCTGTAATCAAGTGACTACAATGTGTCTAACATTAGTGGATATTCTAACACGTTAGATAAAAATGTTGGGGACTACAATCACTTAGTGCAACTAGACATGTAATAGGATGTTATGGTTATTGTGACTGATTGAGTATCTATAGGTGTTCTTATTGGTTAAAACGATCTATTTACTCCATTGTTCAATATGATTTACTTCTTTTAAAAAAATTCCAACAGTCACTAGATCTTCAAGAACCGACAAGGGTTCTTATAGAAATTGAGAATTGTAACTAGTAGCAAGTTGGAATTGCTACACTAGGAGGGGTTAATGATGGCTATGTGGACCTTAAGGCTATTTTTGGAACTTATAATTTGATGATTCCTAACAAGTGGGATGTTTTTCCTATTTGGCATCATTTTCTTCAATGGTGGAATCACATGTATGACACTATAATCAATGCATTTAAATATTTTTAAAATACAAACTCTCAAATTCATCAACTTGCGTATCATGGCAAGACATGTAATGTTAACAAGCTTCCTCATGTTTCCCGTAAGCAAGAAAATTATGTTGTCTACCCAAAAATGTTGAACAAAATTAATTTTTATTCAACAATGAAAGTTCAAGAAACATTCATGAAAATAAGAGAACAAGAAAAAGATTCCTTAAGACATGAATTAGCAAATGGGATTAATTTTATCAATAGTACTAATTTGGACCCTTTCTGTATCGATATTGGACAGAGATTTCTTTGGCCTTAAAGGAGGAATTTGGTATAAATTGAATGGAGGTAAAAGTGTTTATTGTGCATATTCACATTCAATTAATGTCTCCAAGGATGTTTATAAAGGATGGAGAAGTTGGGGCATTTATTGTGACAGGGTTTATAAAGGAAAAAATGAATAGAATTGGTTAGAATACACAATATGTTGTTTTCTTCAAGGTATGAAACAAGGGGTTTCAAATGCTAGACGTCACTTATGTTGATTTCTCTTAGGGCTATATTGTTATTTGCTTTGATAATTTCATTTAATCATTTCCATATTAAATTCACCCCATAACATCGTAACATTATTAGGATTTACATCATTATTAAGAAACATATGCAACTATGTAGACATAACAATATCATCATCAATTTAGTGGAACATAAAAGAAACATAGAGTAAAATCATTCACACATAGAGATACAATAATTGGTCGGAGACCAGGGAAAAACCCGTTATGGGGAAAACCCTTTCAAATTCTTCTTCTTATTATATTTTCATTGAATGATTTAGCAAGAGAGAGTATAATGATCCATATATTCAACCATAAACCTATCCAGCAAAATCAACTAAACAATATCCCTGAAATGAACCAGACAATGCTAATACTCAAAATATTGATTCAGAGGGCTAAAATAAACTATAATTATCTGCGGTCAACTACTAAACATTGTGATCAACAAGCAAAAAAATTGATCAAATGAAAAACCAAACCCTAGGTCCCAATTTCACGAAGAGAGTTTCATGCGTGCAGCTGAACCATTCAACCACGTGCATAAGATTTGATTCATGTGGTTGTGACAACAAATTACATGTGCCATGTATGCAATCAGAAACCAAAACCACAACACACATGTGACATTTGAACCCTGATATATTAGACCTATATAAGCAAAATTTCAATGAATCATCTCAGACCTGTGCGAGCCAAACCAAATAAAGAAGAAGAATTACCATGATGATGATGTCCAAATGAGGTTGAGTTCACTTGTATTTATAACCTTCCAAGGGTTTCCAATTTGCTTTAGGGTTGACCTGATCAAATACGCACATGTGGGATTTAATTCAAAATACATTTTCCCTTGTCCAAATTGAGCACTTCAATAGTCAAAATTGGTCTTGTCGAAAAGAGGAATCTCATCCCATGGTTGGAATTTGTCACTAGGCTTCCAAATTAACGCTCCCTCTTAGCTAGGGAGAAATTCCAATTATATAATGTCATCATCGCAAGAATCCTATCATCAAATCATATATATTCTCAAGTATCTCATCATCAAATGTCAACACTGCTAATCTATTCTCATCTATTTATTGTCTCTTAATTGTCCCTATTCATATATTGAACATTCTCAAATATAAAATAATAATAATTGGATATCATAGGGAATGCTAAGCTACCACCTTCTATCATGTCAAAGAGCACATCTCAATATGAAACAATCTCAGGGAGCACATACAAACCTGAAACTACATCGTGGAGCACATCTCAACTCGAAATCACTGCCAGTGGGGAGCCTAATGCTACCACCCAGGAAAAATCAAAGAGCTTATCAGCAAGGAGCCTTTCTCAACCTAGAACTGCATCAGGGAGCTCAGTCTCAGCCTTGAATCACATGGGGGAGAAAAAAATCTTCAACCTGATATCAAGCAATAGGTGATATAGAGGAGAACATATCAACCCATCCTATTGCCTACTGATCTTCCCAACTGTGACCCTCAAGATTCATGTGGTAAAACACCTACATCATAATCAACTTGGGTTGTACACCCCCAAGTACACTCTCAACTCGTTGGCCAGATGCGGAGTGGTATTCCTAAAAATCCCAACTTGTGGGTATGATACCAAATGGGGTATACTCTGCAGAGACCAAGATAGGGGAGCTAACATCTCCAACCCTATAGGTGACAGATAAGGGAGAAATATCTATGGCCTTATTTTCCAAAAATTCTTCAACCCTAGGAGCCCTCAATCTCAATTCCTCACCCTGGGAGCTCAGACAGGGGAGAAGAGTTGGCTCAGTGTTCTCAATCAGTCCTACTCTTTGTAGATCAAAAACATATCATCATGCTCATATCTTGTATTTGCTTAGTAATCATGTCAAAATAGAAATAGTTTCCTATTCATGCATGACATCAAATCAAATATTATATTATAACAAATAGAAATATCACAAAAAGGACACCTTATCATCCTCCCTCTCATGGAGGCAACAAAAACAAGCCTAAGCTTATCTCATACATCAACACTGGTTGAATATATCTCAGTCCCATCTATATACAATATTTTCTGCCAATCGGATCCCACTCATTATTATCACAATGTATCCCTATCATATTTAGAACCTACTCAAACAACTCTTCAAATAGCTTCTTCAACCTTCCTCACAGCTATTCATGCTAGAAACATCGTACTCAAACTCAAAAATTCTTAAAGCTATGGAGTTCTCATCCAAAAAAAATATCATGGAATATCTCATACTAAGTAAACACTGAGAAGTGCTCATCTTATCAATAATAATCCCAAACAACATCAATACATCCATACAATTACATATTATATGAAGAATATCTCAAACAAAAAATTTATTGTCCCATGCAAATATATTGAAGGGTGCTTGGAAACAATTCAATGTACATGAATTGAATCAAGCAGGTTTCATGCAAAAGATATATAAAGATACATGTGTCCACATGGAACATCAATGCTTCAACCATCAGTTTCCTCGTCAAGTTCAACAATATCTCTTCATAACTTCTTCAAATTTAGTAAGAGTGTCCAAGGATTCACTTTCTTTTAATAGCTTCACAATATAGATTTTATTTTCCCAACTTCATAACATAATCCATCATGCCATGATTCTTCATTTCAAACTTTAGAGACCGTCTACCTCTTGCTTTTATTATCAGAGGCTCATTACCTATTAAGAATATACCATCAATATATAAAACCAAAATCAAAGCCATACATTGGACCACTTTTGAATAAGAGGTTTGAATCAACACATCTTCCTGGATTCACGTGACAGTAGAAATACCAGGCTCAGGGAGCTTGCTTCATACAATGATTTATGAAAACATAACACTTGACAAAACCAATATTCTTAGCCTTACACAAATCAATACTATGGAATCAAATCAACTAAGTCAGCTTGTCAAGGCTTATATGCTTGATCAAAACTATTACCAAAATCACAATTTTTTTGTCAATATCCTTGTAACAATATTTTCGGACCAAATGTTAGTTGAAGCTCTCATCCAAATACCAAGTTACAAATTTATCTATTATGATGTCGACCATTGTTATTTACCAAGAAATATCAATTCAAACTTTATCAATCCATCCTCATGATCATAATAAAATTCATTTCATTCAATATATGCAAATTCATATACCGAGGATAAGTCATATAAGTTTCATCCATTCATTGTGAGATTACTGCATACTGAATCACAATTTTTTATACTTAATCCAATGTTCTAAAGCCAATGAAAACAATACAAAATCGATGCCAACATTAATTACTATGCTCACATAGCACTTGTCATCAAGGAAAGTCATCAATTATCAAATCAAAACATTAGTCATCAAGTTAAAACCCAAATTTGTTATCACAGTGAGTTCAATCAGTCCATAACCCAAAACATATTTAGGCATCAAGTTAAAGTTCTAAAACATATTTATGAATTATCAAGCATCATTTCAAAACTCCAAACATTGCTCATATATGCCAAATCTTGCCAGGCCCTTGCCACTGTTATCAAATATTGTCATGGAATAGCTTCAATGGTTAAATCATAATGGAATATTGATATGCATGTTGTGGTCACCTGCAAACAAAAGTTTAGCCAACACATTCACATTCTCTCTATTAAGTCAAATATTCAAACTTCCCTACACATAGAACATTTTAATGTCTGCTCCATATCTGTAGGATCATCATAATGCTAGTGCATTCTTGATTTTAAGCATAAAGCTTTAGATTTGCGACCTACAAGTATAACCACACCCATAGGCTTTCTTCGATGCGGTTGAGAGGCTACAACTTCACCCTTAAGCTTGCTTTCATTCGGTTGGGGCTTAGTCTAAGTGAAACCATCTCTTTAAGACTAGAACTTGTTGCATACCAACAACATCTGATATTTGTCTATTTATGTCAGAAAACTTTAACAATATACATATAAATGATAATAGTTGAAGGAATCCTATGAAATTTTTCTCCATCTTAATGAGCAACCCCTTCAACCATTATTATTCAAATCATCAATCTATATATAATGTTGTCATGCATTAGAATAATTGTTAGATCATCAAGATATATCAAATTCTTAGAAATATATCCATCATGGTCATAACACGACAGTATCAGCTACTTCATCATGTCATATGACATTAAATTTTCATCAAGGGTTAGATTCATATAATTAGGGCAGTTATAAAGTTCTTCATCATACTTTAAGGATAATAATTCATTCAATAATCAAATCAGGGCATCCAATTTTACCATATGTCATAATTACTAATCTAAGGTAAACAAGGAGATCTTGAGCAATAATATTATTTCCATCATCATGGTTATCATACTTATCACAAACAATATCAATAGTGTTAAGCTACCATATATATGAATTAGTGTGCTAGCCTTATTTATAAGATAATGAAATCCATTATGTCTAATATGATAGATGTTATCCAAACATCAAGTATACCGATATATTAGAAATCAATGTTTCTAAGTGGCTTCATAGAATCAAGAAATTCATCATGTCTGCAAAGAAATATACTTGTCTAATACCTAGTGCATCTTTTCATCATAAGTATCATGAATAAATATCAATTTCATATGCATGCATGAACCATTTGTGAAGGAGACATTCTCATCATACCTTAGGGCTAACCATGTCATCCAATATTGCAGCTGAAACATAACACTAAAACAACACATCATATACCTTGTAGTATTCAGATACATTGGCACCTTCTTATTTGACATAGGAAACTGTAGCATTTTTTCAATTTCCTTGTCATGGGAAATTGTATCTCTTCTCTTCCTGCACTAGACACCTCTTCCATCATCTTAGATAATCCTCAAGAAGGAACCACTTATCACATCCATCAAGAGTTTAGAAGTATCCATCAAATATAAATGCATGAAGTACAAGTAATAATCAAAATAATAAACCCAAACATGAATAGAATCACAAGGGGGTTACATAAATCTAAAAGGTACTTATCTTTTAACGAGATGATATCATCCCCCTCTTGAGCCAGCCTTCAAGAGTGATCATTACCATATTTTATCCATTTTTCAATGATACCTCCAATATTTCAACCAAATTCATCAATAACCAATCCTAATAGAGACTATCCCATATAGAGCTACATCAAACTTGTAACAAGTTCTTGAACATATTCAAATTTATCATGCTAGGTTTTATAGATTGCATATCTCAAATCTTTTCCATAAACCAGGGATTCTTCCAAACCCTAACCTCATATTATCCATCAAACCCTAGTATTCTTTCAGGTCTCCTCCATCTTCTCTTATTTCATTAAAGGCGCATTTATATGGGTGATCTTATATGAATTTTCTTCAGGACAACTATGATACCATGTTAATTTCTCCTTGGGCTAGATTGTTCTTTCCTTTGATAATTGCATTCATTATTTCCATATTAAATTCACGCCATAACATCATAACATTATTCATACTTACATTATTATTCAAAAACATATGCAACTATGTAGAAATAAAAATATCATCATCAATGCAATGGAACATAAAGGAGCAATATAAGAAAATCATTTACACATAGAGACACCAGGATTGGTCAGAGACCACGGAAAAACCCACTATGGGGAAAACCCTTTCAAATTATTCTTCTTATTAGATTTTCATTGAATTATTCAACAAGAGAGAGTATAATCATATCCATATCTTCAACCATAAAAATCTCCAACAAAATCAACTAAACAATATCCATGAAGTGAACCCAAAAATTCTAATACTCAAAACCTTGATTTAGAGGCATGAAATCAATGTTCACTATTTGTGGTTAGTTGTCGAACACTACGTTCAACAAGTGAAAAAATATAACAACTGAAAAACCAAACCCTAGGTCCCAACCAAATAGAGAGAGTGTCATGTGTGTGACTAAACCAATTCAGCCACATGCATAGGCTTTCATGGCTGCGGTTGTGACCAAAAATTTCTTGTGTCATGCCTGCAGTTGGAAACAAAATCCTTCGCACATGTGCGAGATTCATACTTTGCAATATCAGACCTGTACAAGAAAACTTTCCACAAACCATCTCAGACTTGTGTGAGCCAAACCAAAGAAGGAAGAAAAACGATCATGATGATGATGTCCAAATGAGGTTGAGGTCACTTGTATTTATAGCCTTCCAAGGGTGTCCAATTTTCTTTAGGGCCAACCTCATCAAATATGCACATGTGGGATTTAATTGAAAAATACACTTTCCCTTGTCCAAATTGAGCACTTCAATAGTCAAAATTGGTCATCTCAAAAAGAGGAATCTTGTCCCATGGTTGGAATTTGTCACTGATTTGTGAAATTAACAACTTAGAGCATGCTATGATTTGTTAAGATTTGACACTCAAAATGAAGACATGGGTAAAGTATTTGATAAGGACTTGGATCAGATACCCCACTCGATTTGGTTTTCATGGATACCTCATCTATTAATTTCATTGATAAGGCCTAAGGAGTCTCATTGCAAGCTCATTCTACTCATAATAGCTAGATTCTATCCACAACTATTTATCATCATTCGCAGATGTATTTTTCTTGATATTCAATTGTGAGTTTAGCTTATCTAAATATAGTTGAAACGAATCCCATAACCTCACATCCAAGTGCAAGTAAATTAACTTCTAAAGTTGTAAATAATCAACTTCTCCATGGTGGTATTTTTTTTGTTCCTCTTAATGGCTCAAATCGCCAAGGTCAAGAATTGGATAGAAAATAAGAAATTCATGGGAATATTTCTACAAGGTTGGAATCATCTTCGAAAAATTCTTAATGTATGTGAGCATTAGAATTAATGGAATTGAACAATGCCAAGGATATCATGAAGGTTTTGAGGAAAAAACACCCAAATTTGACGAGTGGCCTTGAGTTTTTTTGCACTAAAATTGGTTCAATATCTCTCCCCATGTCTGAAGAGAGTCTTCTTGTTGTAGTGCATCAATTAATTAACAAATTTTATAAATATCCTACTTCAACAAAAACAGAGTTTCCCCAATATATCTAGAAGGAATGTTTTGATATTTATATGTGCTTTTCTTGAGAAAATATTGTGAAAAAACATGTTGAGTTTATGAATAAGGACAAATGAGACTTCAAATATGATATTGATATTGAAAATACATCAAGATTTCCACCTACTCTAGATAATTTGATTAAGCATTTAATACTTTGGAAGAATGCTCTACAAATCAATATTGAAGATAGATTTTTTGTTGTCTTCAAATTGGAGGAAGAATGCAGGGCCTTGTGTCATTTTTATGTAGTTGATGTGTAAGTCCCGGGAAAATAATTTTCATATCAAGAGATCGCACCTAGCCATAGAGTGAAATTGGATAGATTTGGGGTTGATTTTCCCATAGTGTGTAGACTTGGCAAAAAATTCTGTCAATTAACAATAGTTGGTTCTCACAGTTTAGGAAAAAACTTTCTTATACATACTTTACTAAGTCTTAGTGACACAAGTGATTAACGAATACTATAACTGTTTTGTTTCTTAAAAAAGTTGATTGAGAAACACAAAGAGTCAAGATGCAGGCATCTTTCTTTTTACACTCCAATCACTGTACCAATTTAGCTACATGTCTGCATGGTCGAGGATGATTTGATGTTTAGTATTTTTTGGGAAGTTTATGAGATCGACTATACTAGAAATATATATGAATTTGATCCTCCAATCATCTATTTTAAAGTGAATTTGGGACAATCTATTATTGATCAAATCCCACTTGAACCTACCACATACATACAATTGCATATATGCATTGAGATAACTTCAAACAATTTCAAGAATTTCTTTTATTAGTAGGTTTGTAGGATAGTTCAAAGC
This sequence comes from Pinus albicaulis, assembly GCA_034641835.2. Taxonomy (NCBI): domain Eukaryota; kingdom Viridiplantae; phylum Streptophyta; class Pinopsida; order Pinales; family Pinaceae; genus Pinus; species Pinus albicaulis. The sequence continues at coordinate 1,183,399,400 of CM076584.1, forward strand.
TGTAGTTGTTTGTGGACTTTCATAAAACAATATGTAGTTCAGTTAGCCTTGTTAGGATTCATGTCATATGTGCTACAAATTTGTGGGAAAACTCTGAACAAAATTTTATTTGATAAAAAATCATGCAAAGTATCCCACATTGACTTCCACCCTTCTTATGATTCCAGTACCATTAAATCTTATGCGTAATTTTCAGACTTTCCTAAAAAGTTTCTTTGTTGAATGTATTTTTGTTTTTTCCAGGTGCATAATTGGACATTCCATTGTTGCATAGAAGAGTCTACATGTTCAATGTCCAAATTTGAAATTTATTGACGGAAAGAATGTTAGGTCCCTATATTACTAGTATGGTCCCTTATTGTTGTTAGTGTAGCCCCCTTATTGTTAATGTTGTACCACTGTAACCCCCATATTGTTATTATTGTGCCCTTAAATTATTATTAGGTCAGCTAGGATTACATTGTGGCCCCACTAGGATTACATTGTGGCCCCATGGACTCCTATATATAGAAAGGAGGTTTTCTCATTTGTATCATCCAAGAATTATTCATTCATGTAATGTATTGGAGGTTCCCCCCTCAAAGTGGCTTATTTATAAGGCGTTGATATCTCTTTTCTTCTATTTTTGGAGCTGGTTTCACAACATTTGGTATCAGAGCTTTGGATTTTAGGGTTTCACTGCTCCAAACAGGTCATCATGAAATTTTCACTATAATTGTTTTTATATGAAGGTTCAGAAGCTGAAATTTTTAGAGTGTGAAGCCAAAATATTGAGGAACATCGTCGCAGAATTTTAGAGCTTGGTTTGAAATATTTTCAGAGATATGATCTGTGGAAGGTAGGGCTATTTGCAAGCTCCTGAATTAACCTAAACAGGTCATCACGAAATTTTCACTATAATTTTTTTTGTACAAAGATTCAGAAGTTGAAATTTTTAGAGAGCGAATTTGAATACTTGAGGAACAACATCACAAAATTTCAGAGCTTGGTTCGCAATATTTTCGGAGATAGGATCTGTGGAAGTTAGGTCATTTTCAGGCTCCTGATTTTCATCTCAAAGAGGTGATCGTGGGAAAATCTTCATAACTCTCTCTCTGAGCATCAGATTGGAATTTTGTAAAAGGTGGTCGCAAGCACACAGACTATAGTTTCCTTTCTATCAATTTCAGAGCCAAAGGAGGAAATAGTGACACGTGGCAAGTCGTACAAGTTTTCTCTACTGAACCAATCCATAATTAGGTCATCCTAGGAGATTGAACAAAACTTTGTCTTCAAGAATCCAAATCAGGTCAGACCTGTGGCATTCAAAAGAGAATTTAGAGGGTTACCTAAGTGACAAATTTTAGATATTGAATATCCAAAATCATAGAGATAATTTAGTTTTAATATCGAGCTCCTCAAAAGCAAGAAAAGGTGTGTATTTGTTTCCGAATTGCATAAGTTTTTTGTAAAAAATCAGTTTGAAGTGATTCCAAGGGCCTATTGAGCATATATTTCAGTATTGGGTTCTGAAATGCCTCCGAAAAAGAATTCAACACCCATTAAGCCCTCAGAATACTCTACTATGACTCATGAAGATGAAGAATTGTAACATGATCTATCAAAATTACAAGAGCAAGTGGACCAAATTTCGCTCTCGCAAAGAGCAGGAAAAAATGAAATGGAAGTTTTGAAGGAAGGTGTGGAAGCGAAGATGGATGGTTTGAAGAAAGGCATGGAAACTAAGATGGATGGCATGGAAGCTAAGATGGAGGACATGGAAGAAAAAATGAAAGACAACATGGAAAACATGAAGAATGATCTAAAAGTAGACATCGAAGGTTTGACAAAGTTGATACAAGAAATTATTCCTAATGGGGAAAATATAGTAGAGGAAACTCATGATGAGAACAAAATAAATGTTAATCTTGATTTCATAAACTCTAATGTTGGATTGAAGAACCACCATATTTCAAAGATGGATATTAGGAAGTTTGATGGCAAGGATCCCGTAACATGGATACTACAAATGGAGCAATATTTTGATCTCAATAATGTGCAAAACACACAAAAGGTACACATTGCAACTTTACATTTAGAAAAAAATGAATTTGTATGGTATCGATGGCTTTGATCCCGTAAAAAAATTGTCACTTGGTTAATTTTTACAGAGGAAATGATAGCACATTATGAGGATACAAAGAGCAACACCTTCTTTAGCCAATTGATAGATCTCAAACAAAAGGGTTTAGTGGCAGAGCACATTGAGGACTTCAAAAAATTGAATATAAGGGTAACTGATATTCCAGAGGAACACAGGATTTATGTCTTCATAGGGAATTCAAAGGATAATATCCAACATGAATTTCGTGTTTGGGAACCTGATTCATTGGAGAAGGCATTCAGGTTGGCAAGAAAAATTGAATGTAAAATTATGGCGACAAGAAATCCTACCAATCATGTCTATAAAGATGGAAGTGTTGCTACTCCTAGACTTCCACAAACTACAAGGTTGAAACCACAACAATTGGAAGAAAAAAAGAGAAAAAGGGATTTGCTACAGTTGTGATAGAAAATACACTAAAGGTCATAAGTGTGCTAAGAAAGTCTTTTATGGGTGTGAAGAGGAGGAAGAAAATGAAGAAGAAACATCAAAAGTAGATGATTAAACACCGGAAGAAACCTAGAGGGGTAAGAAATGAGTTTAGTAATATCATGTAATGACCATTTGACAAAATTACCCTCCTCACACTCTCAAAGATAGAAGGACTATCAAGAAGAAAAAGGTAATAGTGTTGATTGATTCGAGTAGTACCCATAATTTTATTCATTGTAAGGTAGCCAAGGAATTGAATTGTTTCCTATAGCCAGCACCAGAATGTCAAGTGATGGTTGCAAATGGAGGAACTATAAATTGCTCTGTAAAATGACATAATATCAAGCTAGCCATGGGGGAATATGTATTGAATATTCCAATGCTTTCCATCCCAATGGGAGGTGTTGATGTTGTACTAGGAGTACAATGGTTACAATCTTTGGGAACGGTAGCTCTTAATTTTCAAGAACTTTTCTTGAAATTTTTTTCGGAAGGAAAGGAAATTGAATTACCGGGTATCGCAAGGAAGCTAGGAAAGATAATAAGCTCTAATGTCATGGAAAATCTTCTGAAGAAAGAACAACAAGGATTAATTGCACAATTATGCCCACTAGAAGTTCCAACATCAAAATCATCTTTTTCTCCAGATCTCCAAAAAGTCTTGGATAATCATTCCAAGGTGTTTGATACTCCCAAAGGACTCTCACCAATTTGTGATCATGATCATGCTATTCATTTGAGTCCAGGAAGTGTTCCTCCAAACATCAGGCCTTACAGATATCCTTATGTCCAAAAGAGCGAAATTGAACGTATGATTGCAGAAATGTTAGAGGCTGGTATAATTCAACCTAGTCAAAGTTCTTTCTCTACTCCAGTAGTATTGGTGCACAAGAAAGATGGATCATGGCGCATGTGTCCAGATTATAGGGAGCTCAATAAGCTCACTATTAAAGATAGATTTCCCATTCCTATGATTGATGAATTATTGGATGAATTACATGGAGCAATTTATTTTACCAAGTTGGATCTTCATTCAGGATATCATCAAATTAGAATGAAGACTAAAGATATTCTGAAAACAGCATTTTGAAATCATGAGGGTCATTATGAATTTTTGTTCATGCCTTTTGGCATACCAATGCACCTTCTACATTTCAAGGGTTGATGAATTCCATTTTCAAACCCTTCCTTAGAAAATTTGTGCTAGTATTTTTTGATGATATACTAATCTACGGCAGGTCTTGGAAGGATCATGTTCAACATGTTGAAAGGGTGCTCAAACTATTGGAGGAGAAACAATTATATGCGAAAACATCCAAATGTTTCGTTAGAGTACAGGAGGTGGAATATCTGGGTCATATTGTATCTCACGAGGGTGTTAAGGTAGATCTTGACAAAATTAAATCCATTAAGGAATGGAAAGTCCCCACAACCATAAAGAAGTTGCACGTATTTCTTGGGTTAATAGGGTATTATCGTAGGTTTGTTAAGAATTATGGAGAATAGCAGCACCTCTAACAATATTATTGAAGAAAGATGCATTTTCATGGACTCCTAAAGCAACTAAGGCCTTTGAACATCTTCAAGAGGAAATGTGCCTAGCACCAGTCTTCGCTATGCCAGACTTCACAAAAACCTTTATTATGGAATGTGATGCCTCAGGAAATGGAATTGGTGTTATTTTAATGCAAGAAGGAAGATCCATTGCTTTTGAAATTCATTCAATCAAAGGAAATTATTTACAAAAGGATATTTATGAGAAGGAAATGTTGGCAATACTTCATACACTAAAGAAATGGATACCTTACCTAATGGGAAGACACTTCAAGGTAAAAAATGATCAGGATAGTCTTAAACACTTTTTGGAACAAAGACTATCTTTAGAAGAGCAGCAAAAATGGGTCACAAAAGTTTTGGGTTATGACTTTGAAATCATCTACGAAAAAGGGAAGCTAAATGTTGTTGCATATGCACTCTCAAGAAAGGATGAAGAGGTGGAAGCATTGCTTTGTGCCATTTCAATTATCCAACAAGATTGGATAACCGAAGCAAGGGATGAATGGAAGAAGGACGAAGAAGTGTGGACTCTCATTCAAAAGTTGCAGCAAGATCCTAGTACATCTAATACATTTAGTTGGAAAAATGATTCCTTATGGTACAAAGATCGCTTATATATTTGCAAGAATTCCAAACTAAAACAAAATATTCTTTTGGAATTGCACACTTCTCCTTTAGGAGGACACTCGGGATTTTTAAAAACTTACCATAGGGTGAAGAAAGAATTTTTTTGGGATGGCCTTAAATCCGATATTCAAAAGTTTGTGGCGGAATGTTTGGTTTGCCAGCAGAATAAAGTGGAAACAATTAAGACCCTGGGACTTCTACAACCTTTATCCATTCCAAGTCAACGTTGGGAGGAGATTTCAATGGATTTTATCACAGGTTTACCTAAGTCCGAAGGAAAGAGTGTCATCATGGTGGTAGTTGATAGACTTACCAAGTATGCACACTTTTGTGCATTATCTCATCCATTTAAAGCAAGTACAGTTGCTACTACATTTATGGATAGAATTCAAAAGCTACATGGAAGCCCAAGGGTTATTGTGAGTGACAAAGATCCCATTTTTACTGGAAATTTTTGGACGGAGTTATTTTCTTGTTTGGGTAATCAATTAGCTCATAGCTCATCTTATCATCCTCAATCTGATGGTCAAAATGAGATAGTAAATAAATGTTTGGAAGGATATCTTCGTTGTTTTGTATCTGATAAACAAACACAATGGGTCAAGTGGTTACCTCTTGCTGAATGGTGGTATAACACTTCCTTCCATACTGAAGCAAAAATGACCCCATTTATGGAAATTTATGGATATCATCCACCATCCATCACATCATCTTTAAGGGAAAATTCGAAGGTTCAAGCAGTGGAAGATCACATCGAGCATCAGCAAGAAGTTCTCCAACTCTTAAAGGATAACCTGAATTTGGCACAAAATCGAATGAAACAACAGGAAAATCAACATCGCAACGAGAGAATTTTTGATGTAGGAGATTGGGTATTTTTAAGGCTACAACCATACAAACAAATGTCCCTCAAGCAAGCTAAGAAGGATAATAAATTATCGCCAAAGTACTATGGTCCTTACAAGGTGTTGCAAAATATTGGTACTATGGCATACAAATTGGAGCTTCCTTCTTCTTCGTGAGTGCATCCAGTTTTCCATGTTTCATGCTTAAAAAAGGTTATAGGGGACAAACTTCCAGTTCAAACAATATTGCCAGAACTTGATGAGGAAGGAAAAACCATATTGGAACCTGAAACTGTCACGGAAACAAGAACTCAACAACTACGAAATCGATCAATTTCAGAGTATCTCATCAAATGGAAGAACTTACCCACTGAAGATTATACATGGGAGGATGAGAATTTTATACAAAAGCACCCGGAGCTACTCAAGCGTTGAGGACAACACTTTTTTGAAGGAGAGGAGCATGTTAGGTCCCTATATTACTAGTATAATCCCCTATTGTTGTTAGTGTAGCCCCCTTATTGTTAATGTTGTACCACTGTAACCCCCATATTGTTATTATTGTGCCCTTAAATTATTATTAGGTCGGCTAGGATTACATTGTGGCCCCACTAGGATTACATTGTGGCCCCATGGAATCCTATATATATAAAGGAGGTTTTGTCATTTGTATCATCCAAGAATTGTTCATTCATGTAATGTATTGGAGGTTTCCCCCTGGATGTGGCTTATTTCTAAGGCGTTGATATCTCTTTTATTCTATTTTTGGAGCTGGTTTCACAACAAATAAATGTTGGGAAGGGGGGACTATAATATTCCCTACTCATTAATTGTCCAAGGGAGGATAAAGTATCTTATCCAAGCCCATAGGTTATAGTCAATAATAAAGGGGGAAACCCATTATCCAATGTTTTTGGGGAAACATTCGGTAAATTTGGGGTAATTGGGGCAAAGCTTGTGGGGGAAGCTAGAATTGGGGATAAGTGGATGGAAAAATTTTCACACCTCACATTAAAATAATAAGGAATCAATAAATAATTAAGAGGAGAAACAATTTTCTCATAATTGATTGGTTATTTCTATTTTTGAGTTGATGCTCTGAGGTTTTTAAGACCCCTTTTTCCTTGATTGGTTTCAGTGGTGATGATCCCACCCTAGCGAGTCCCTATCTTTGTCTCATTTTCCTGGCGTAGCATTATGAGGTATTCTCATATGTTTTTTTCATTGAAGGAGAGGAATTTGTGGATTGCTGGTTTTTATGACCTTTGTGGCATGAACTCTCAGTAGTGAAGCATATGGAGGAAAAACGAGTTAGTTTCCAGGAAAATTATTGAGGCAAAAACTCCATTTCCAACTTGGTCTATGGAACCATATATTTATTGGAAGTAGACGAGGTCAACAAGGATCATCATATCCATTTCTAGGGAAGCGACCCCTTGACTGAGTTATAGAGGGACTTCTATGAATAATTATGTATTGGTTAGGGTTGTGTTAGGGAAGAAAAAACCACCCCTGTGATAAATAAAAGCTTCCTAAGTGAATCTTTTGGTAACATGAAGCCTCTTAGGCTAATCTAAGCCTATATTTTCATCATCAAAGAAGCCCTTATAACAACTTAGAGGTTGGAAACCTGGATGTGGTAGTAAGTTAAAAAATGAGAACCCCATTGAGTAGTGTCGTCTTTCTTAAGTATGGGAAGTGCAAGGTCAACCATTGGTCATGGAAGAATAATATTTTGATGTGTATCAGTGAATAAATTTAGTTTCCTAGGATAGTTAGGGAGCAACAAAGAAATATTTAGGGCTAACATTAAAGGTCAGATTTAGGACAATAGAAGTGTAGCAGTTATTGTGAAATCAAAATTTGTAGTGTGAAGCGTTAGACTTGTAACTTATTTTGTATTATTGAACCAGTATCATGTTCCTGAATTATAAATGCAATTGAATGTGAATTTGTGAGCTATTGGTGTAATGGTGTAATCTATTGTTTTCCTATATTGTTGTGATCTTAATATCACTATTGTCTAAGATTGTGATTAAACATAGTAATATGGGTGAAATTTGTCATATGTTCTCTAACCCTAAGGAAAAATAATTCCATAGGGACATTATACAATAAGAAACATAAACAATTACAAAACTTAAGGAGGTTATGTGTACTACTCCTATCCTAGCCATGCCTAAATTGATGAAAATATTCATTACAGAATGTGATGCATCATGCCATGGAATTTGTGCAATTTTAATCCAAGGAGGATGACCCATTGTTTTTTAAATAAACCAAGTTAAAGGAAAGAACTTACTCAAACCAATATATGAAAAAAATGATGTCCATATTACATGCAGTTAAGAAATGGTTCTCATACCAGATAGGATGGCACTTGAAATTAAAAACAAATCATGATGGTTTGAATTACTCCTTGGAAAGATGACTATATTGAGAAGATAAAAAAAATGGGTTGCATATATTATACATTATGAAATTGAAATTATCAAAACAAAGGAAAAAAATTATCATTGCACACACATTCTCAGGAAAGATGAAGACATAAAAGGTTTGTTGTGTGCTATTTTCCTTTCTACAATCTGGCTAACTGAAAGAAGCAATGATATAATGGAATCAACTATAGGAGAACCCTAGTGTAGTATAAAACTTTATGTGGAAGAATGAATTGTTGGGACCTATCAATATTTCCTTTAATTATGTAAATCTCTAGACTCAAATAGAAGGTCCTTTTGGAATTACACATTTTTCCTATAGGAGGACATTAAGGGTTCTTGAAAACTTACCATAGAATCAAGAAATATTTTTTTGGAAATGTTTTAAATAGGATGTGAAAATTTTTATGTATGAATGTTTTGTCTTCCAATAGAATGAGGGAGATACAATCAAGATCCTAGGGCTTGTACAACCATTATCCATACGAAACCAACATTGGGAATACATTTCAATAGATTTTATTATAGGTCTACACAAGTCTAAAGGAAATAAATAATCATCTTAGTAGTATATTGATTGAAAAAGTATGCCATTTTTTTATCTCATTTTCATCCCTTTAAAGAAAGTATGGTAGCGACAAATTTCAAGGAAAAAGTTCATAAGCTATAAGAAATCCCTAGATAATTGTAAGGGTAGAGATTTGACTACATTATTTTCCTATTTTTGTACTCAATTAGCTCATAGATCATCTTACCATCCTTAATTTGATGGGAAAATTGATATTGTGAATAGATTTGTAAAATTGTTTCTTTGCTTTTTTATATATGATAATTATATACAATGGGTCAAATGGTTTCTGTTTAAAGAATGGTGGTACAACACATCCTTCAATACCTTATTAAAAATTTTTGCATTTATGGCACTTTATGGATATCATCCTCCTTCCATCACATCACCCTTGAGAGGGTAAGCAAAGGTTTAGGTAGTGGAGGAACAAATAGAGCACTCATAGGAGGTTATCAAGCTATTTAAGGATAATTTGGTGATAGCATAGAATAGGATAAAACAACGAAAAAATCAAAATTACAGTGAAAGAGAATATGAACTATGGGATTGGGTAATTTTGTAGCTACAACCATACAAGTAGATGTTATTCAGGAAACAAAACAAGGAAAATAAATTGGAACCCAACTACTATGGTACCTATAAATTATTGCATAGGATTGGAAGTAAGGAATGCATATTGGAGTTACCTCTATATTCATATCTAAATCTATCTTCGCATGCTTCTTTCTTAAAAAAAAGATCCCAATTTAACCTACTTTATTAGATATTAATGAAGAAGGGAAAATCATACTAGAACAAAAAAAAAAATCCTTTAAACAATGGTTAAATAGCTACAAAATAGATAAATTATTGAGTACCTCATCAAGTGGAAGAACCTACCAGTAGAAAAGGTAACATGTGAATATGAGTTCTTCACGTAGAAATATCCACAACTAATTAAGTGTTGAAGGAAACACATGTTTGAATGGGAGTGACATGTAAGACCTGGATTTATTACATTTTTATTGTTATATTATTAGGATGGATAAAAATTTTCATTATGTTTATAAACTTTTATCGTACCCTCTCTAATATCTCTTGTCACACACACACACACACATACATATACACTAAAGATACCTTGTGAGGAGACGTAGTCTGATAATCATCTCATTTGTATACATTTTTTCTATTCTAAAAGAAATTTTCTCCCTTAAAGATGCATTGGAGTCATTATTTTCTCTTTCTCAAGGTGTGGATCTACTTCTATTCCTCTTTTTATATTGACGTAGTGTCCCTTTTAAACACTTGTAGTTAGTTAATAAAAAACAACAATATAGATCTATCATATTCCAATGCTTAGATTCCACATCCCCATAATGCCAAATGAGTGAGTTTATGAAGAAGGATTGAGATTAAATAAATTCATATATGTGCACATTAATTAAAATGTGATGGAATTATGTAAGCATGAATTAACAAAAAATCATCGCAATCAAATGTTTATTACGATATTTAACATAATCACACACCTCATGCAAAATACAGATATTTCCATCTCATAAAATAACATTAGTTTGTAGACTAAAAAAAAATGATATAATATGTATATTTTAACATAATATATTTCAAGAACTAGGCTATATAAGTGCACTTTTCCATCTAGTTATAGGTATCTAGACTAGATATAATAAGACAGGTATGAGGCCTCCAATGTGAAGGAAACAAGCTACACGCTTCTTTCTCTCTCAACCCAACTCATTTTCTCTCATTCTCAACTAACCTAATCAACTCAGTATAGAGAACTGTATGCATCTCATCTAACCATCAGAAAAAAATGAAAATTTGGTCCATTGTTCCACATAGCACAATGAAGATATTAGTTTTCTTTGTTGATTTTTATGAAATTTCTTAAATCATAATTACTTCCAATGATTCTTATTTAAATTCCTTTTATACCACATTCATCATTAAGAAAATATAAAACAAAATCATCAATAATACAAGAATAATTATAGTAAGAAAAAGAAGAGACAACCAAACACAAGAGACAAAAAATTACCTTGGGAAAACTCCAAAGTAGGGGGGAAATCCAACAACATTTTCTATGAGAATTTTTCCATTTAAACAAGAGATACAATCTGAAATATCAATCAAATCAAATTCAAACTGAATCTAACAACCTCCTCCCACATTTACCCAAGTTAATCATCCCGCTGGGGCAAACATGTGAAGATATGCTACTGTGATACGATTCAACTCCCCATGTACATTTAAGGAAGTGGAACCGACAAAACCAAACCAATATGACCTTTATTAGGAGATACAAACCCTTAAGGAGGCAACCAATCCTTCCAGGTGCTTAACCCCCTAGACAACTTGTGATTTTATTGACTTGGACCCTCAGTTTCTCCCATGACAAGCCATGCATGTGACTGAGGCCTTCCAGTCACTCTCACAACAAGGCATGCCATGGACTTTTTCAAGAATTTTTGTGTTAGCAACCCCATATTCTGAGCCAATTTTTCAAGGCCAGGTCTAAGGCCACTTCCCAAAACTTCATGAAACTTCTAGAAATGAATAATAACAATGGAAAAAATATACTAATTCAAACTTTGATACAAATACTTGATCTAACCCCTACTAGCCATGACATGAATTTCGTCAAGCATGTCACAATATGTAATCTATAAGTCATAACAACATATATGAGCATAGGGGTCTCATAAATATATGAGAATTGTAGAGAAGAATTATTTCCATATAATAATAGATACATTATCATCTATTAGGACATATATACATTGTACATTCATTTGCTAATCAAAATATGATAAGAACCATACATCAATTCTGTCATAAAACATACTCATAACCAACATATAACCAACAAAAATAACAAGGATATAACATCCATTAAATCTGCATATAAACCAATGAATTTACCCATAAAATAACAAGGATAAGAAGCTCTTATTAATGAATGAAAAAACCAACCAGGTTTGGCACTTCCATGAGTCACCGGACCATAGATTGGATGAACCCAATCTTTCTTTCAGCTAATAACCCCTGTGCCATATTCCAAGCATTAATGTGGGACTCAAAACCAAACCAAACCACGTTTCCTCATGATTTACCACAATCCCCACCATATTGATAGGCCCTAAACAAGCATGGATGCCACCAGATTTCTCCACCTACAACGTGAGGAATTTTCCTGCCTCCTAGTCTCTAGGCTTTACCATATATCTCACCATTCACCGGTCAAGGATTACTAGGCCTAATAAAGACTCCATCATCCAGGATTTAACCTATATATTGTCATTCATCGGTCGAGTATTCCTAAGCCTGATTGAGGGCACACGCCTCTATGCTTTACCATATATCCCACCATTCACCGGTCGAGGATTCCTAGGCCTACCAAGGCACAAAAAAACTAACTTTTCCGCAATCCTACCTTCTTCAGTCCAAGGATTAATAATACATGTGTTATTTCTTTTAGAGAACACCTCACTCATTACGGTATTTAAAATAAAAATCTCATAAAGTTATGCACATTTTCTTCAACTAGAAAATAGCCATGTTGTGTATGGACCTTTATAAATCCATATCGATACAATATTTACAATAATATAAACATATACATATATGCACATTTACTCAACCAACAAATAAAAAGATATGATGCCTATATCAACAACAACAGAATCTATAGGCTCACACATTCACCCTCAAAAGTATTCCAAGATTGACTTCCTTCTCAGGAAGTCTAGAATACACTGCTAGAGTCAAACCTGCATCAAATATCCAATGCTACAATCTTGCACCACTTGTCCTCTCAGTGAAAAGTTACCATCTCATTGTTCCAGGTCACAATCCCAATGTGCATATGATTCTATCTGGAAATTATAATGAACAAAATCAATGTATTTCCTAACCTTCCCTTCTCTTCTACACATTCCCTCAGGAAATCCAGTCACCCACTTCCATGCAGTCACTCACCTTCCAAGTTCCCTAACATCCCCTTTCCTAGGCGATCCATCCCTTAGCAAGGCTTCCTCGAATCAGAAGGTCAAATAACCAAGGAATATACCTGCCTCAAAACCATCATACTGGTCATAGCATGCTCATGGAAATAAATGGACACTATTGGGTACCATTTTCCCATAATGGCCCTGCTCTTGAAGTTCTTTACCAACATATTGTTGACTGTTCCAATTTATTTTGTTGCTTCTAATTCTTGTAATCAGTTTCAACCACTGAAACTAGTAATTTTCATGCTCTCCTATACTAAGCACATAATTTTCATTAAATTCAAAATAAATCTACATAAATTCACATCGTACCTCATCAATAGCTCGTCAATGAGGTACACTTGAAATCTTGTTCACTTCTTGTCACAACTAGTCAAACTGTTTATTTGATCAAATCATCATGTATAAAATATCACATATGGTTAGCTCAAAACGCAACCATCATAAATAAAAATCATAAATCACATGTAAAAATCATAAACAAGAATAATATATCACATGTAATCATCATAAATCAGAATCATAGGTCACATGCATATTTAAAACTAAAATAAAGTACTGATACTTATCCTTTAATTGACCCTTTCTGTATGCACACCAGATTGGTTGGCACACCCGACAAACACGTAGTGCCTTCTCTTCAACCACATATGCATACACATAGTGGCATAACACACATACAACCACACACTACATACAACACCATATAATACATGCACCTATGCCTAACATACACCACATACACTTACACCCAACGTACAACACAACACATACACCTGCATCCGATGTACGACACAATACATACACCTACACCCAATGTACAACACAACAGGATACATATGCCTAATTTTGGTGTACAGCACAATACATATACATGTAGGGAGTACAACACAATTAATACACATCACAATACAATAACTACGCAATGCATATACACAGTACCACACATACACAAAACAACATGTACAACATGCACATAATACCACATGTGCACAACATGACATGTACGACATGCACACAATACCACATGTGCAACATGTACATAGTACCAATTATACAAAACACCACCTGCACAACATGTACATATCACTACATGTACATAACACCACTTGCATACAACACCCCATGTACAACATGTACATGATGCCATGTCCACACAACACCACATGTACAATCATACACACAACACCACATGTACATAGTACCATATGTACAACATTCACACCATGCCATATGTACACAACACTGCATATGAAACATGCACAAAGCACCTTCTGTCCACAACACATCATATCCAACATGCGTACAACACCATATGTACACAACACCACATATCCAAAATGCACACAACACTATATGTACACAACACCACATATACAACATGCGCACAACACCATGTTTACACATTACTGCATAGACAACATGTACACAACACCAACTACACATTACACTGCATAAAAGACATGTACACAACATTGCATGCGCACGACTGTTGGAATCACGATTGTTGTTAGACCAAAACCCACAAGCATTAGTCTCCGCTACAATCGCCAGAGTTAGGATCCATGAGAGGCGATTAGTCCATGTCACGAAACACACGGGGAGTGTTGAACCCAATGTCCAACAATCTCCCCCCCAACGTGAGCTGGGTGAGTTTTGAACTCGAGAACTGTCACTCTGATACTACTTGTTGGAATCATGATTGTCATTAGACCAAAACCCGCAGGAATTAGTCTCTGCTACAATTGTCAGAGTTAGGATCCACAAGAGGTGGTTACTCCATGTCGCGAAACACACGGGGATCGTTTAAGCCAATATCCAACAACAACATCACAGGTGAAACATGTACAACATATACACAACAATAGTACCACACATCCAGAGACCACACTGTCCTTACCAAGCAACCTTGCTTCAAATGTCTTTCCACCATCCATGTTTTTGCTAGCATGTCGCAGGTCATACTACTTTCATTTTGCTAATGTATCCCTCAACATTACCTATCCACAACATAAACATAGGCATAGTACAAGAATATAGTATCAATTCGCATCCACATGATACTAACCTCGTAGATACGTCAGGGCTACTCTTCCCACTTGATTCCTCATCAACCAAGCACCTCTTCATTCCATTCACCTGCATAAGCAATTATTCATCCACAAGAGTGATTCCTGTCGACCCTGTAAGATAATGACATACATACATACATATATACATATAAACATTAGCATAAAATAGTCATGATCTATGATGACCCTCTCAGAAAATGGCACACATACATACATATATGCATATATGTACATCATCGTAACCATAATCACAACATACTTACCAGATATTATAAGGTCGAGGTCAAGGAAACTCCATTTATCCATGCACAACCTACACAACATGGAGAACAACAGTTCCCAACATAGCCAAGGCATTTTTTACCTTAAGCCCATTTACTTTACCTTTCTTACTACCTTTCTCATGACTATTCTGCCATCATCCATTTACACCAATGAACCCAACCAATCTGACTAGTTGTCATATTCTTTCCATCAAATTCTTGTTACATGCACCAAGCTTCATCCAAGTCTTACATTACCTATTGGGTACCACACATCTCTCCCCAAGCTCCATTAACTTTCCACTTTCTCAACCAATTCCCAAGAATCTCAACACATAAAAGGAAAGAACCAAACACAAACAAGAAGAAAACCATGAAAACCAATCACAATACGACACCACAAACAAAGTTGTATGGCCATACACTAAACATAAACAAAACCAAAAATCAAGTGCAACATATCAAAAAATAACGAAAGAAAAATACTAGAAACAAACACCATGACTCAATCCCCATGGGTTCCCAATGATTCCAAGGGAAATCTCAACCTGGACCTTCTTCAATATTTCATGGTAGTCTCTTTTTCCATGCAACCCCCCGCATCATACTTATATAAACATATAATTATAAATGTATGAATAATTATAACAATATACCAGTTATATTACCTTCTCATGTCAATCACATTTCCTATAATTGAACACATCCATGCCATATCTCAAGGGAATCCAATCTCTTGATAGACCTAGATAAAACTAGAAACTAGCTAATATACCTATCAATTACATGTTCATGAATTAACATATATCCACACAAATTCAGACAAGATCAAGGTTAAGAAGACTTCTTATATGCAAACACTCATTCGTTTTGAATTGTGGTTTCCAAACATATCCAAAGGAATTCTCACTCAATTCCTTTCTTTTACATTTTTACCTTGCTACAATTGAATCTTATTACGTACTATCACATCACCCAATTGTTAGTTATATAAACACATCAACTATTGCCTTATCATGCTAATACCAAGAATGTTTCCCTACAAGTTCTTACACATGTAAGTCGCATGTTCCAAAGATCATGAAAACATATCTATTAATTGAAATCAACCTTTACCAAGACTAATAGCCATATCATGATCAACTCACATTCATTATTCGTAATGCTATGACTATAACCTACTTACACTCAAGTACATATCAATTGTCTCAACACATATTATGTTAGCACAATCTCTTAAAAAAATATCATTTCTTCATGCGATCTTATAGACATGTACTCATATCATGCAACTAATAAAACATTCAAACAATAGATAGATGGAATAATAGACATCAAGTACTAAAACACCAAACATACGACATAATAAAAAATTCAATCGCCAAGTAGATGACATAAGCAAATTCATACCTTAATGTATCTTAGATGAGGATATATTGTATGCACAATCAATCTAGATTAGCATGATATAGCTTCACAACATATCAAATCGAACATAAATAAGGTCATTATGTCCATAATAGTAACTAGATAACATGCTCACATCATAAACTCAAAAATAATTGTCATTCATGCATAACAATCACATAAGCACAGTCAGTCTAGATTAGTAAAACACAATATCACAAATAGGTCGAATCATACCTGAATGTCATAACCCTAACCATCTACATAGGAAAATCCAAATTAGCATGATCCATATAATATCAAGATCTTAGTTGCAATGACCATAACCATCATGCATACGACCACAATGCATATAACAAAACGTTACTATCCTTCATAACTAACTGACACATGTATATGTGATCACATTGATTAACTAAAAACTATCATACTTGTAACAAAAAAAACCATAGACTAACAGACATGTATATAACCCTAATTCATATCATAATCGTTAACCAACAGACATTCATACCGAACATACAAACATGTATGATGATATACTCTTACCCCAAAGTCTAGTGTTGCAACCTTGCTCTGATGATCTGATTCTCCTGCTATATCTCAACCAACACATCAACATCATAACATAATAGCAGCATCATGATTACATAAACTACAACAGTGACCTCATTAACAAATACCTTAACCCTGAAAATGCATGCATAACAACATATAAACACTAGTAATATTCCAAAAATTTAGCTTTTAGCTAAATGGAATATTATAGATCATTTTGTCACTAGGTAGGTGAATAAATGGGTGGGGAGGCCCATAGATCTCCTTAGCAGTAATAAAAACACTTCAGTGTGAAAGGAGACCTTATAAGAAGCTAAATAAAGTACCTTTGAGAAATAAAAGAACAGGTTGGATCATGCTGACCAAAGTCAAATCACTGCCCATTCACAGAACTACCAAGGGAGTGATATGGACGTTAAATGAGGAATAACGCAGTTTTGGAGGGAGATGGATTGCATGGAGGAAATGACCTAATTGAGTGGGGCCAAGGGAAAGGAAGCTCATAATCTATATAAGGAAGAGGATGGCATCCATATGGGGTTATGATTTGGATTATTATTTTGTATGTGGTCTTTTTAGACTTCTTGCATTATTCAGCTGTTTAGTTGAGATTGATGTGTTGTTTAGCACCGGGTGTTCCCGAGCGGGAATCCCACCTCTTTCCTTGACAGGCCTGTTGGAAGAAAATTTCATTTCATTTCCACATTCATGTTTTCATACCAAGCTACAACTTTCTTCATCAGCACAGTTTTTGCAGGATATTGTGTTGTGTTGCAGGGTGCAGCAATGGAGAATTAGATCGTGTGTCTTTAGAGCTATTTTTTCAGTGGAGGAAGGTTTCCATCCATTGAGAGGCCTATAAATAAGCCCCTTGGGATTTATTGACACATTTTTCACCAGGCCAAGGAGTATTTAACCCCTACAACGCAATTTTAGTCCAAATCCGCATTATTTTAGGGAGGAATTATAGGGGTAGTTGCAGTGGTTGTTTTGGGAGGAGATTTCTTCAGTGGAGGAGCCATTCTTTCATCCAGAGGATCTATTGGAGAAGAGCTTTATATTTATACATCAGCTTCAGCCATATCTTCTCATTTTTTTTTGTTGCATCATATCTTCAGCCCTAGGGCTGCAACTTACATTGGCACATTGTGTGCATTTTCCGGAAACCCTCTTAGGTTGTCTTGGAAAGTTGATCTAGTGCCCGGATCTGTAAGTTTAGATTATATTGGGGCCTATATCAATATTTTTATATCATTGTATCATCTCCAGCTTTATTTATGTCTAATATTACTGCACTGTAGTAATTCTCTGGTATTTTGTATTGCAACAACATCTCACTTTTGAGAGTGTTTATGTATTGGATGCTTGTGTGATCACATTCTATGATTGGTGCCTCATTTTTTTGTAATTATTTGCTGCATATATGATCAATAAAATGGATTTGTATTGGTCTCATGATTTCATGTATCAAATACTTGCTGCTCCTTTCATTTTATGAGCTATATTGCTGCATTCCCCATTTGGGAATATTACAGTGGTATTGGAGCATAATCTTGGCTCAGCCTGTGTATTCAGCCAATATGTCACCATAAGGAGAAGTTTCTCACAAGAAGAGGAGATGTACAAAAAAAAATAGAGACATGACTCCATTGTTTGGAGGAATAGAAGAATAGGAGCTCACAAAGCTTTTTTTTCAAACTATGCAGAGCATCAAGGGAGATATCAAGAAGATGAGAAGGGAGATGTGCAAGGAATCTCCAAAGGGGTTTGAATATGAATCAAGCCGTAGATTTTTGCATGATAGATGTGAGCATGCAGCCACACATTATGATTCACAGTGCAGTCTTATGCCTAGATTTACTATAAGAGAAATGGAGGGAGAATATGTGCCAAAGAAGGAGACCCTTGGTGATTATTTGCAAGAGTATGAATCTCAATATAAGATGCTCAAAGAACACTTAAAATTCCAAGGGTTTTGCAAGATCAAGGAGGAAAGAAGCACAAGGAACAAGCATCATGATGTGGGTATATTCTTTCTATCTACTTTTGATGGTTCACCTAAATTTTCAGCCAGAGCTTGGGTGGAGGAGCTAGACACCTATTTGCAGCAACACCAACTTTCAGAGAATGAATCCATCAAAGTAGCACTGCTAAATTTTGAAGGTAAGGCCTATGCTTGGTGGATGTTTTAATATTTTTCATTAAAAAATGCAAATACATATACTTATGAAAATTTCACTAGGATAATAGTGGAAATTTTTGTTGAAAATCATTCTGAAACACCTTTGGTGGAGCTAAAAAAACCAAAACAAACAAAACCTTTGCATGGGTTGGAAGGATCTATAAACTCAAATCCACTTGAGGAAACTGTTGAAGAGGCTAACATAATGCATAATACCTTTCTAGAGGCAATATCTGTATCTCATACTCCTAGAAAAGAGGGCATTGAGATCCCTTTTTCAAAATAGGATCCTCTTATTGAAATGTTTCCCATTCATATTGAAGAGGAAGAGAAGGCTAGAGGCAACAACACTGTTATACCCAGAGCATATCTAGCACCTCATGCAGAGGAATATGGATCACTTGCTCCAACAAGAGGAATTCTTGTATGTTCACAATGAGTTCCAAAGGATCTCATATGTAGAGATAGAGGCACAATCCATGAACAACATGTGCCATTATTGATAGATTGTGAAACCTTGCAGATGAAAGGAGAAGGCATGGAGGGTGGCCAACATCATATGATTAGGAGAAAACACCCATATCTATTTCATAAGTTTGATGCACAGAAGAGGCAGACTGATTTGTGCAATAAGGGCAAGGACAAAGTTGTCCATTCATATATGCAGCCTACTCTTGATATTAATGTCTCATTGCATGGAGGCATTCCACCTGGGAGACCACCAGATCAGGAGATGATGAGAGATGCTTCAAAATTGGTTGCACCACTCATTAATCCTAGAGCGGTGAGGACGTTGGGAGGACTTGACACAGCACTGAGAGCCTTGGGTAGACTCGAGGAGGAGGGAGACATCCTTCCATTTTCAACATTACCCACTCTCACTACCTATTCTACGCTGATAGAAGTTGTTGCAGTGATGGAGGGTGACACCACCATGGTGTAAGGAAGCTGGTCCATGAGTTTTGAGAAACAAAGGGTACTTCCCTTGAGGATATGGAGTAGATGGAGGCCACTCATGCTTACATTGGCCAAGATCAGGAGGTTCTTTTTGGATGGTAGCTTCTCATGGGAGGCCAACTTCCAAGGGCCACCACTTCTACTTGAGCATGAGCAACTGCATGATGGGCATGGAAGCACTTTGGAGGATGAATTTGGCATGAGGGATGTCACAGGAAATGACAACAACATGTGGGGAGCTTCACATTTCAGATCTTTAGCGTTGTCTCTTAGGAGGATTGATCCATATTGGATGTCTCAACTTTTGGCAGAGTACTCCAAGGATCTTGGTGCTTTCATGATTCTTGATGACCTGGAGGGAGATGATAGATACATGGTGGATGATGGGTTCATATATTCTTATGAGAGAGTCTTCTAGACTAGAGCTTCTGAGCTCAAGGAGAAGCTGTTACATGTAGCACATGTGGATTTCCTTTCTATGCACTTTGATGCATATAATTCCTTGATGGAGGAGTTCAATTGGGAGGGCATCCAACAGGATGTATATCAACACATATAGAGACATGCATAGCCTAGATGATGATGGAGAGGTTGTTACAACCACTTCCCTACTGATTGAGAGTGAGGGAGAACTTTTAGTTGAGCCATTTTAGCTCAATGACCAAGGTACATAGTAGAGGATGTACATTTATGCATTATGATTTGTACTCTTTTAATTTTTGTGAGCAGCATATTGTACCAAGGAGGATCATTCCTTATTGTATATTGTATTGTGATTTACTTGAGGCCATTTGCAACATTTATGTTGGCCATTCTATTAGTGGTTAGTGGGAGATGTCACATGATTCTTGGTGTGCACCATTGGCACCAAATTTTACTTTTATGATCACATCTTGTAGGATGATTGTGACAGCAAAAAAGTGGGTAAAAAGACACTTGTTATACTTTGTTTTGAAGCAGCCAAGGGATGCACTGTGCTGGTTCCATAGGTGGGACTATGATCCACCTCCCAGTTGTCATATGGCAGCTTGTTTTTTTTTTTTTTTTGCTTCCATATATTTATGATGTTCTTATTCTTATGGGAAGCTTTGTTGGGAGGATGAAACAAGAGTCGGAGGTGTCCATTGGGAGTATGATTCTCCATACTTCATATGTTGCATATTTTATGAGAAACAATGGGCAAACCATGATTTCCACACTACATCTCTTGTCTTCATATGGGAGGAGCCATTTGCAGAACTTGAGTTCTTGGGAGAGGCATTTCATGGATTTTTTGATTGGTGGGGTAACTTGGAACATTATTGGAGACCATAATATTTCAGCCCAATATCCAAAACATCCCCATACATATCATAAATGGAGAGAGAAACAATATGGGTGGAAAAAACTAATCTCTCCATACATCCCCAATACATTGCATGAACCTGGGGTTGAGGATTTCTTTGATGAGCTACCTAGGATGGCTCATTTCATTTGGATGATAGCATGGGTATGGGAGTTTCTTATTGGGATGGAGATCCCCAATTTTCATAATCCCACTTACCTTGAGGAGGCCATTAGACAACAAGAAGGTTTCCACTTACTCCTTCCACTTTCTCATGACGAGAGCCATTTGGTTTTGCATACTTGGGAGGAACCATTGGGGGACAAATTTATTGTAGATTATTTTGAGAAGTGGTGGGGACTATTGATGATGAGGCCACAAGAGGAGGAGGGGAGGAATTTTTCTCCACCTTAACAATTTCTTGAGGATAAGCAACATTTTTTAGGGGAGGACTGTAATATTCCAAAAATTTAGCTTTTAGCTAAATGGAATATTATAGATCATTTTGTCACTAGGTAGGTGAATAAATGGGTGGGGAGGCCCATAGATCTCCTTAGCAGTAATAAAAACACTTCAAGTGTGAAATGAGACCTTCTAAGTAGCTAAATAAAACAACTTTGAGTATGAACAGGGGTTGGATCATGTTGAATAGGTCAACTTTGACCAATTCAACAACGCTGTTATGGAGGAGTGGACATTAAATGAAAAATAACGCAGTTTTGGAGGGTGATGGATTTCATGGAGGAAATGACCTAATTGAGTGGGGCCAAGGGCAAGGAAGCTCATAATGTATATAAGGAAGAGGATGGCATCCATATGGGGTTATGATTTGGATTATTATTTTGTATGTGGTCTGTTTAGACTTCTTTCATTCTTCAGTTGTTTAGTTGAGATTGTTGTATTATTTAGCACCGGGTGTTCCCGAGTGGGAATCCCACCTCTTTCCTTGAGATGCCTCTTGGAAGAGAATTTAATTTCATTTCCACATTCAGGGTTTTAGACCAAGCTACAACTTTCTCCATCAATGCAGTTTTTGCAGGATATTGTGCTGTGTTGCAGGGTGCAGCAGTGGAGAATTAGATCGAGTGTCTTCAGCACTGGTTTTTTAGTGGAGGAAGGTTTCCATCCATTGGGAGGCCTGTAAAGAAGCCCCTTGAGCTTTATTGACACATTTGACACCATGCCAAGGAAAATTTATCCCCTACAGTGCAGTTTCAGTCCAATTCTATGTTATTTTATGGAGGAGTTGCAGGGGTAGTTGCAGTGGTTGTTTTGGGAGGAGATTTCTTTAGTGGAGGAGCTATTCTTTCATCCAGAGGATCTATTGGAGAAGAGTTGTATATTTCTACATCAGCTTTCAGTCATATCTTCTCATTTCTGTTGTTGCATCATATCTTCAATCCGAGGGCTACAACTTACATTAGCACATTGTGTGCATTTTTCGGAAACCCTCTTGGGTTGTCTTGGAAAGTTGATCTAGTGCCTGGATTTGTATGTTTAGATTATATTGGGGCCTATATCAGTATTTTTATATCATTGTATCATCTCTAGCTATAGTTATGTCTAATATGACTACGCTGTAGCAGTTCTATGACATTTTTTATTGTAGCAACATCTCACTTTTGAGAGTGTTTATGTATTAGAGGCTTGTGTGATCACATTCTATGATTGGTGCCTCATTGTTTTGAAATTATTTGCTGCATATATGATCAATAACATGGATTTATATTGGTCTCATGATTTCATGTGTTAAATACTTGTTGTTGCTTTCATTTTATGAGCTATATTGTTGCATTCCCCATTTGGGAATATTACAACACTGGTATTCATAACCAATGCATGACTGAGATTCACTCATGAAAACCACATCCAATCGATGACACCATCAAATTTCACATGGTGACACAACCGCAACCATGACCTCCACCATGCATACACAACAAGCACATATACCACAAGCATAAAGAACACATATGCAACCGACATGTATGCATGAACAACACACTTCCCATCCAATAGAAAGGGTGAACCATGCTCTAAGACCACTCTGTGGTATCATATATCACACAAAGAGAAAAAAAACCAGACACCACCCAAAGAGAACGAAACCAACTCTGATACCACTCTATAACAACCTCCTCCCACATTTACCGAAGTTAACCAGTCTTCTAGGGTAAACATTTGATAAGAGGATATTATGATGTGATTCAACTCCCAATGTACAATTAAGGAAGTGGAACCAAAAAAACCAAACCAATTTGGCCTTCCTCGAGAGTTATAGACCTTTAATGAGGAAGCCAACCCTTCCAGGTGCTTAACCCTTGTGATAGCCTTGAGACAACTTGAAATTTTACTAATCTAGACCCTAAAACACTCCCATGAAAATCCATGCATGCGACTAACACCTTCTAGTCACTCCCAAAGAAAGGCATGCCAACGATTGTGGAGTTTTTCAGGCAATTATGTGCTAGCGATCTGTAATATTCCAAATTTGGAATTTTCTGCTCCATCGGGAATATCTTAAGATATTCCAGAATTCCTTCTATAGAAAAACCAAAAGTCCATTCCATAGATTGACTGTTGGAGAATTTAATGGATATGTCACCTTCACAAGGAAGTGTGAGATCCAAAAGCTAGCTGGCCCTTCACATACTCTATCTATGGATATGCAATATTTCCACTTCAGGAATTTCTACAACAGGGTCCATGAGGACGCTGTATAAGGAAGTCACTGCATAAATAAGGAAAACCACTACTAGGATGCCCTAGAAAATTTCTAATAAAACTCCCCTACATAATATGAGCTCAAAGAAATGCATCTAGATGGGTTATTCAGATCTCCCCAAACTAGATCCCTAAAATAATGCTCGATGAGAGAGCTTACAGAAATATGCAAAAAAACCACCTGAAAATCTACAAATATGAATGTATCATGAGAGGGTAAATGATACAGCTAACATTATATTAATATATCAGCAAGAATGTACAGGAATATCATAAGGAACAAGGCCCTCAAGATCTTAGAACCAATCTCCAATGAATAAGCAGTGTAATACATGAGATGTTGTTGCTGCACAAAATGCCGGAGAGCAGTGAATGCGTAGTCTCTATGAGAGATATGGCTACTGAATACATATAAAATGATAATGTAGCTGAAGGAATACAAAGAAATGCCCACAAATGGGAAAATGGGCTGAATATGTGATTTCTAGCCAATCTCAGGGAGATTGCTAGAAATGCCGGATAAAATACAAAGTGACAAACAAAATGTCACTGCAACTGAAAACTAATGTACATGAGGCTATGGCTGATATAAAATTATGATGCCCTCCTCTGATAATTTCTTCAAGGAAAAGGGGTTGATCCCCTTTACTCAAAAACACTCCACCCGATGAGCACAAGAATCTCCCTCACACTGCCCTCCTGGAATAACACAGTTTCTCCAAGTGACTGTGCAGTGGGAGTTGATAAATGAGTGGCCTCATGCCACAGATCATAAATATGGTCCAAGATCCCTCTCTACAGCTCTTCCAATGAATATATCACTCCTCCAATGAAAAAGCAAGTAAGGAAAGACTCTATGAGTTCCTCTGCTGCTACCCCAACAACACATCACCATTCTTTTATAGAAATAACACTGCAACTAAAGGAGTGAGCTTGGAAAAATTCCGGAATGAGGAAATGCAGCTCAAATCCTCTCCTCCCATGAGGAAGAGGTGGGGGATCCCCTCTCGGGAACACCCCCAATGCTCAAGAGCACTGCAATCCTACTAAACAACCTGGATGTGCAAGTCCTTGGCCTCACTATGAAATTCCTGAATCAAAGCATAAAAAAATGAGCTGCTATCTTCTTTCTTATAAATCAAATGAACTCTCTCTCACCATATGTCCCACAATTAGGGTTTCCATTCACTTTTGAATGCTTTCCCTCCAAAAACTACGTTGTCTTCTAAAGAAAGCCACCCCTCTAAGGCAGCGTTGTTGACTTGGTCAAAGATGGCCAACTCAAGGTGATCCTCATCATGTTCACACCATTAGGTGTTTATTTTAGCTACTTATTTATCCTCCTTCCTCATAAGGAGTATTATTTCTCTATCATCAAGGGGTTAAGGGGTCTCCTTACCCATTTTATTAATCAAAATAAAAATATGCCACTATAATGTTCCATTTTAGCTTGAGGCTAAAATTGGGAACATTACAGTCCTCCCCTCCCACATGTTTCTTGTCCTCAAGCAACTGCATAGAGAGAACAAAAATTTCTCCCCCTTCCCATCTTGTGGCCTCCTCATCAACAATATCCATCACTGCTCAATATATGCTGCAGTTAAACTGTCCTCCAATGCCTCCTCCCAAGTATGCAAACCAGAATGGTGCACCTTACGGAAAGATAGAATGTGTAGGTGGAAATATCCCTACTGAACCATGGCCTCCTCAAGGTAGGAGTGATGACATGCATGGGAAAATATATTCCTACTAATGATCCCCTCATCCATGCTATCATCCAAATGGAAATATTGCCCCCGGTTCTTGTGCAATGTAATGGGCTAAACAGAGAGTTTTGTTGCTTCATCCCAATAAGATCTTCTCTCCCTTGTAGTACATATGGGGCTACTTCTGTCCTTGGGATGAAATGGTATGGCCTCCAAGAGTGGCCCAAGCTACCCCATCAAAATATTCAGCCATGAAATTCCTTTTCAAATTCTCCAAGTGGTTTGCCCCACAAGAAGAGGAAAGTAATAGTATGGCAATCATGGTTTGCCCATGGTATCCCCTGCAATATAGAACATGTGTAATGGGGAGAATAGTGCTTCCAATGGGCTGTCCCAACATATAAGTCACTCTCCAAATAGGGCTCCCTGTGAATAAATCAGCATCAGCAATACGAGGTAGCATAATACAATGAAAACAAGCTGTCACAAGACAACTAGAGAGTGGGTCACTACTCCTCTCATGGGACTAGTGTAGTGAGCCTCTTGCCTTCATCAAAAATATACATAACATGTGCTTTCCCAGCCACTTGTTTGCTGCCACACACATCTCAAAAGATAGGAACATGAAAATATAATTTGGTGCCAATGGTGCACACCAAGGAGCATGTGGCTCCCTCCACAAACCACCATAAGAATGGTCCATTCTCCTGCTACAAAAGTATACAAATACATCCTTGTAAATTATGCAAGAAGGGGAAAATCTTATTGAATCATCATGCTGCTCAAACAAGGAAGGAAAGTACAATACAAAATGTGGGATTATATCTTCCCCAATTTGTACTTGGGCTCTTGAGCTGAAATGGTCCAACTGAGAATTTCCCTCTACCTCCAATGAGTAGGGAAGTGGCTGTGAGGTTCTCTCCACCATAATCAAGCAGGCTATGAATCTCTCCCTATGCTGATAGATTCCATGATGAATTCCCTCCCAAGTGAACTCCTTTAGCAAGGAAAAGTATGCATTTAAGTGCATAGCTAGGAAGTCCACATATGCTGCATGCAATAATATCTTCTTGGGACTAGAAGCTCTAGCCAAGAAAAATCTGCCATAGTGTTAGATGACCATATCATAAAATCTGTATCATTCATCTCCCTCCTGGTCATCAAGACTCATGCATGCATCAGGATCCTGGGGAATACTCAACCCAAGCTGAGCCCTCCATCCTGGATCAGTCCTCCACATAGACAACGCTGGTATTCTGCAATATGGTGCTCCATCACATTGCTGCCTGCTACCTTGACATCCCCTCATGCCAAAGTCATCCTCCAAGTTGCTGCCATGCCATCATGCAGCTGCTCATGCTAAAATAGAAATAAGGATCTTTGAAAACGAGCCTCTTATGAGAGACTGTCACTTGCAAAGAATCTCCTGATCCTGGGCAATGTAGCATGAGTGGTCTCTATCTACTCCAATGCATGAAAGGAACCTCCCTCAAAGGAAGAATCCTCTATTCATCCAAATCCTTGGAGAAACCATCCTCCATCATGAAGATGTTATCCTCCAACCATGCAGCAAACTCTATTAGCACAGTAAAGCTGATGAAGATGGGTGCTACTAAAAATGAGAGAGTATATCTCTCCTCTTTGAGTTTATCCCAAACCCTCTACACTGTGTTGGATCCCTCTAGTGTCTCCACCCCTCCAGAGTCCATGAGTGGTGAACCAAATGGAATGATGCCTCTCATCAACTCTAAATAAAGTGGCCTCCTAGGTGGAATGCCCCCATAAAGTGAGACATCATGCTCTGAAATAGACTGCATGTATGAGTGGACTGATTTGTCCCTCTCTCCTCTACGCAGTGCAGTCTCTTTCCCTTGTGTAGAAAGTTTCTGAAATGGATATGGGTGAATGCCCATCATCCCTTCATGCTGATCCTTCTCTTCCCCTTCCATCTCACAATCCCCATCAAATGCTACATAGGGCTCTGGAATTGTGCCTTGGTTCCCACATGCAAAAATATTTGGAACTCCCTGCAAAGATACAAGGGCTCCCCTAGTGGAAGCAATAGCTCCCTTCTCACCTCCATGTGGTGATGGATGTTCTCCCAATGTGACAGCGCTGTTGGTTCCTTCCAGTGCATGCAAAGTGTTTTTTCTTATGTCACAATGAGTTTCACCAAGTTCTTCCATCAAACCCTTAGTGAATGCCTCATGTGTTTTTGCATTTTCATGGCAATGTAAAATGGGACTTTCAAACCAACAAACATGAGCCATACCTTTGAGTTGCAGCGCTGCTCCTCCAATGGCCTCATCTCCTTCCTCTATCCTTGCAAATGGAAAAAGGACTGCGCTGTGGATCTACATGTGTGGCTAAATGCTCACACCCATCATGAAAAAACTAGGGTTTGCTCCATCCACAACCCTTTTCAGAAAATCTTCCCACTGTTCCCTTTCATCAAAATTTTCAATGATATCCTCAATGGTCTGGAAAAGAAGGGAAACCTCCTCTTCCATCATTCCTCTTTCCTTGTATCCTTTGAAAATATCCTCTCCTTGGAGAGAAGCTCCTCTTTCTGATAGCATTGGATCATGGGCACAGGCTGAGCCAAGATCATGCTCTGATACCACTGTAATATTCCAAATCTGGAATTTTCTGCTCCATCGAGAATATCTTAAGATATTCCAGAATTCCTTCTATAGAAAAATCATAGGTCCATTCCAAAGATTGAATGTTGGGGCATTTACCGGATATGTCACCTTCACAAGAAAGTGTGAGATCCAGAAGCTAGTTGGCCCTTCACAGACTCTGTCTATGGATATGCAATATTTCCACTTTGGGAATTTCTGCAACAGGGTCCATGAGGATGCCATATAAGGAAGTCACTGCATAAATAAGGAAAACCACTACTGGGATGCCCTATAAAATTTCTAATACAACTCCCCTACAGAATATGAGCTCAAAGAAATGCATTTAGATGGGTTATTCAGATCTCCCCAAACTAGATCCCTAAAACAATGCTCGATGAGAGAGCTTACAGAAATATGCAAAACATCAACCTAAAACTCTGTAAATATGAATGTATCATGATAGGGTAAATGCTACAGCCAACATTATATTAATATATTAGTAAGAATGTATAGGAATATCATAAGGAACAAGGCCCTCAAGCTCTTAGAACCAATCTCCAATGAATAAGCAGTGTAATACATGAGATGCTACTGCTGCACAAAATGCCAGAGAGCAGTGACTGCATAGTATCTATGAGAGATGCAGCTTCTGAATACATATAAAATGATAATGTAGCTAAAGGAATACAAATAAATTCCCAAAAATGGGAAAATGGGATGAATATGTGATTTCTAGCCAATCTCAGGGAGATTGCTAGAAATGCCGGATAAAATACAAAGTGACAAACAAAATGTCACTGCAATTGAAAACCAATGTACATGAGGCTATGGCTGATCTGAAATGATGATGCCCTCCTCTGATAATTTCTTCAAGGAAAAGGGGCTGATCCCCTTTACTCAAAAGAACTCCACCCGATGAGCACAAGAATCTCCCTCACCACTTCCCTCTTGGAATAATGCAGTTTCTCCAAGTGACTGTGAAGTGGAAGTTGGTGAATGAGTGGCCTCATGCCACAGATCAGAAATATGGTCCAAGAGCCCTCTCTACAGATCTTCCAATGAAGATATCACTCCTCCACTGAAAAATCAAGTAAGGAAAGACTCTATGAGTTCCTCTACTGCTACCGCAACAACACAACACCATTCTGCTACAAAAATAACACTGCAACTGAAGGAGTGGGCTTGGCCAAATGCCAGAATGAGGAAATGAAACTCAAATCCTCTCCTCCCATGAGGAAGAGGTGGGGGATCCCCTCCCGGGAACACCCCCAGTGCTCAAGAGCACTGCAATCCTGCTAAACAGCCTGGATGTGCAAGTCCTTGGCCTCACTACAAAATTCTTGAATCAAAGCATAAAAAAATGAGCTGCTATCTTCTTTCTTATAAATAAAATGAACTCTCTCTCACTATAGGTCGCAAAATTAGGGTTTCCATTCACTTTTGAATGCTTTCCCTCCAAAAACTGCGTTGTCTTCTAAAGCAAGCCACCCCTCTAAGGCAGCGCTGTTGACTTGGTCAAAGATGGCCAACTCAAGGTGATCCTCATCATGTTCACACCATTAGGTTTTTATTTCAGCTGCTTATTTATCCTCCTTCCTCATAAAGGGTATTATTTCTCTATCATCAAGGGGTTAAGGGGCCTCCTTACCCATTTTATTAATCAAAATAAAAATATGCCACTATAATGTTCCATTTTAGCTTGAGGCTAAAATTGGGAACATTACACGACCCTAGATTCTAAGCCAATTTTTCAGGGCTAAGTCTCAAGCCACTACCCATAACTTCATGAAACTTTCAAAAATGAATAATAACAATGGAACAAAGATACTAAAGAAAACTTTGATACAAACACTTCATCTGACCCCTACTATCCATGATGGGAATTTCATCAAACATGTCACAAATATGCAATCTAAAAATCATAACAACAAATATGAGCATAGGGGTCTCATACTTATCTAAGAAACATAGATAAGCATTGTTTCCATATCACAATTGCTTCATTATCATCTATTAGGTCATAACCATACATCAATTATGTCATAAAACATACTCATAACCAACATGTAACCAATAGAAATAACAAGGATACAACAACCATAAAATCAACATATAAACCAATAAATTTACCCATAAAATACTAAGGAGAAGAAGCTCTTATTAATGAATGTAAAAACCAGCGAGGCTTGGTATTTCCACGAACCACTCGACCATAGATTGGCTAAACCAAATCTTTCTTTCAACCAATCAGCCTCATGCAATATTCCCACCATGATGTGGGACTCAAAACCAAACCAAAACAGGTTTCCTCGGGCTTTACTACAATCTCCACTAGATCAAAGGGCCCTAAACAAGCATGGATGTCGCCATATTTCTCCACCTACACCATGATGAATTTTCCTATCTCCTAGTCTCTAGGCTTTATTGTATATCTCGCCATTCACCAGTCAAGGATTCCTAGGCCTAATCGAGACTCCACCCTCCAGTATTTATCGTATATCCCACCATTCACCACTCAAGGATTCCTAGGCTTCATCAAGGGTGCACACCTCTAGGATTTACCATATATCCTACCATTCTATAGTCAAGGACTCCTAGGCCTACCTAGGAACACAAAATCTAACTTTATTGCAATCCCATCCTCTCTGATCTCGATATGCCTAGGCCATGTGTTCTTTCTTTAAGAGACCACCTCACTTAGTTTCGAAACCATCTGGAAATCCAACTCAACCAAATATAAGAGAACCCAACACACCATGGCTATGTGGAAATGGAAAGGCTAGGCTGAAGAAAAATATCACACTTGGAAAATCCCATGCCAATAACAACAAGGGAACCGAATACACACATGCATGTACCATGCATGCCAAATATAGCAAGGAAATAAAAAATTAAAATTGATACTTGTAAGTAGTATTGTTGTATCTGCTTGATATTTCTCTTCCTTTCTTGATCTTTGCTTTCCTTTGCCTTCTTGGTCCATCCTTGGATTTCCTTGATCCAATGCTAGAGTGCTCCAAGAATGCTCTAATTTTCCAAGAGAGAGAGAGAGAGAGAGAGAGAGAGAGAGAGAGAGAGAGAGAGAGATATCGAAAATTGAATTGACAAAAGGTTACCAACTAACACTCAAAAGCCTTTTTATTAATTAGGCCTCTATTTTCTTCATTTTCCTCCTCACATGCAACCTATGACCTTTCACCTTCCTTTTTTCCTAATTTCCATTACTTTGATAAATAAATTTCCAAAAATGCCATTTTCCCTTTCCAAAGCCTTTGCCTTTGCCAATTTCCTTAGCCATAATAAACCAAATGAACACCCACACTAGAATGTTTCTCCCAACATTTATCTTGGAATACGTGTCCCATGACCTTGGTCTTATTTTGCATTTATTAACTTTATTACATGGATTTTAGACCACGGATGTTAAACTAGACAATAACTAATCCTAGGTAACCCTAGTGAAAAACAATTCTCAGAAGTTAGACCTATTTTGGTTTAAGAAAATATCAGTCATGTTGCTCATACATGCCTAGAAATTAGCCTCATACTTTGTCCTTCTTGTGGTTTTAAATAAGATTCATAAGTCATCCTCGTTATGCCTCAAATTAGTCTGATTTGGATGCTCAAAAGTGATTTTATTGGATTCCCAAAAGTGAAGGATGAATTGGTAATATATAGAGGTTAAATTATTTGAATGGGTTCGGCCCTTCGTTGGAGCTGACTTGACTTAATGTTGAGCCGCCTTAAAAACATTTGGAGGAAAAATTCATATTATAAAATTAAAATTTCATTTATTTTAAATCCATATTGAAGCCAATTCATATTTTTCCAATTTTGGAGGGCTAATGAAAATTATGAAGACCAGCCAAAGCTACAAAATTCCGATAGTATTTACTCAACAGTCCATTAGGGATATTCTTTCCTTTGGTTCTCTTTAGTATAATTAAAAGGGGCACTAAGGATACCTAGTTTTAGAATACTCTCATATTATACATTTATTCTAATGTAAAAGTAGGTTGCCACCTTGGAGAGGCTTAAATTTCATTCTCATATCTATTTCTCAATGGAAGAAAGAAATTCTCTCTATATTTTCAAGCTATTCTGGTGTTTGTTTTCTAACATTTGGTATCAAAGAATATGATTCTATGGTTTTTCTCCTTCAATAAAGACATGTTAGAGTTTCCATTATAACCTTTATGAGAGAAATTTTAGAAAAAAAATATTTGGAAGGCTAAGGGGAAAGAGTAAACTATATGTGGTCAAAATTTTAGGTTCTAGTTCATTATATTTTATAATATATGTTATATGGAAGTTAGGGTTTGTAACTAATCCTAAAATTAGTCTCAAACAAGCCATATTTTTATTTTTACCACAATTTTTTGAGAGAATTTTTAGACTTAAAAATGTTTTATATATTGAATAGATATAGTAAATTACTTGTGGTAAAAAAACCATGTTTTGGATCATTGTAATTACATACATCCTTAGGAGATTTTTATATTCCTTCATTTGGGAATTTTGATGTTTATTTTTTTGGTAAAGTCTTGGACTATGAATTCTTTTTTATTTTTAGGACATATATTTAAGTAGCTATGTTATAAAATTTTGGTTCTTATATGCTATGATTTCATAAATATAAGATATGGAAATGATGGTTTTTGAATAGTCATAAAACTAGTCTCAAACAAGTTTTCTCGGTATAAATATCACATCTAAACCTAGAATCATCCAAATTGAGTGTCACTAGTGCCTTTGGAATCAATAAATACCATATTATTTCTTTTTTCTAACATTAGCAAGTAAATTGTATTAGAAAAAATTTATTTAGTATAAAAAATATTACGTAACGACATTAAGAAAGGCCATTTTTCCATATATTTTCTTACAAAATACCTAATTTTATCATGTTCTCATAAACAAGAAAAAAAACAAAAAATTACGAGGTATATATTCAAATTCTCTATAGAAATCATCCTTGTACTTACAACACTTAGCTTACATACAATATCATTAAGCTATATGGATGGCAAAATAAACTTCATACGTGGCAATATTAACTAGGGGAATTGCCACATTTAAATCAAGTATATTCACATGAGGGGAGAAATAAAATGGTTAAATATTTTGCAGACACTACTAGCATGGTGGGAAAACATTTTTTTCGTTGTAGTTTTTCTAGTTGAATTTTTAAGCTATCAATTTCAATATCCTACCTTTGAATTATTTCCTGATGCTCGATCATTATCTCCATGGTTGATGTGAATTGAACTACTAACGACTCTATACATATAATAAGTGCCATAAGTTTCTCTTTAAGTTTGATTGGTTCATATTCTGGTGAGGATTCATGCCTCTCTTATTTTTATCTCATGTCGCTCTATCCTTTTCTAATCGGACACTCTACTCATTGCTCAATTCCTCTTGTAGTATTTGTACAAGGTTCTTTTGGTGCATTGATAAATGCACATTATTTATCCAAGAATCAACATACAAAATAAAAATGGATATTTAAGGGAAGGATTCATTAGAGAGAGGATCCCACAACTGGGCATTTTTTAATTTCTCTATCATTTCATACAAGCCAGGGTGTGATGGTTGGATACCTGCATGAATACTCCACAAAAACCCAATTATGAGGTGAAATGCCCATTTCCCATTGAGCTCATGGCTCCATATACCCCATGACTAAGTTAGTTCACCATTTTTGCCTAGTTTCTAAATGTACTTCTCCATATTTTCCACAAAAGTGATGGGAGGCGATGCTGCAAAATAATTGATGTCACCTTGGTGGGTGTAATTTAATCGATGTACCAAAATTTTTTCCCAATGTGCCTTATATTCTAACATATTTCCATCCCTTCTCTCTCCATGTGCCTAATTTTCTTGGGTCATGGTACCAATTGGGTCTAAATGGAACCCCTCACACATAATGTTATAGGGGTGCCATATGGCTTGATTTGCTAGTGATTCAACTAATGAGTTTAAATCTTGAATGAAATGATGAGCTTTGAACTCTTAGATAGAGCATAGGAAAAGTTTGATCCTCTTGTAGATTAATTGCAACTTCAAATATGAAGGGTTTGTGTGTATATTTACATGTCTAATGATAATGTTGGAAACACTAATTACGATTGACTTGTTTGTTGGGATATTATTGGATAGCTTAATTATTTGTAATAGGGAATGTATCTCCAATAAATTATTTGAAAATATTTCGAGGATCCAAAAATATGATATTTTAATTTGTTAGCCAGAGATAAATATCTACCACCCCCCCCTCGCCCCCGCCCCCCCGCAACCACGCGCCCCCCCCCCCCCCCACCCCCCAACACCTGCCATCATTGGAAATACCATATTATTTCAACTAAACATTTGTGAAATATACATTACTTTTGGACATGCGGTGTTATGTACAAGTTCGCTCTTTGGAAAGGGATAAGAATCAGTAAGCTTTGAGAAATTTATTGTAACATACCCATGCATAGATACACTAGAAATTTTACATTCTTAGTGAATTTTTAATTTTGATACCATTTTTCAACGTGAAAGAAAACTAAGAATAAATGAATGAGACCCATAGGCTCACAAAAATAAGAAAGAAATATAATATAACTATGCACATTTAGCATGTTAAAAACACAATATAAAAGCAATGTTATTCAATGTAATCATAGTGTAAATTTAATGTAGATAACATAGAGAACATTTTAAGAAAATATCACCAAATAAATATGGATTTTGGATGTTCCACCCAACCTTAGGTTTTTTTTCACATTCATTTATTACAATAGGCCACCTCCAAGTTAAGGCTATGATTCCACAAGGATGGGATCCTTGGACAACTATATTAATGAAAGAGTCATCTTTAAAGCTTTCTCTATTCACACAATTATACATCATTCATATAGTTGTGATAATTTATCAACTAGTCTAATAGAAATAAGAAACACCATCTCCCTTTCCCCTTTAGCCTGCATAAATCAAGGAAATAAATCCTTTTGTTTGCAATGTAGTCCCACAACCTATCCCATTTCCCTCCAAGGATGTAAGGTTACTGGTCAATAAATTTCAATATTGTAAGTTTCAAGGATTCTCAGCCATGGAAAATTTCATTATCAATTCTAATTCATTTATTCACTTTAGCATATTTTCATATGCTACAATAATAATCGATGTATTCATACAACTAATTAACAATAAATTTATTTTCAGCGTAACTAATTTCCCTTCTTCTCCCCAATATCAAAAGGAATCAAAATTAGAATGAATGATATTAACCCCCAAGCAATCAATAAGGTAAAATTAAATACTATGATCATGATATCAATAGTCAATGATTAATGAGGGTGGCATTCCTAAGACCACCTTTTGAGCTTAGTTTGGAAAATATGAGTTCAGAGTGGTGCCATTGGGTTTGACCAATGCACCAACAATGTTCATTAATCACATGAACAATGTATTATAGAAATATATAGACCAATGTTTCCATGTATTTTGGGATGAAATTCTCACACATGCAAAGAGTTAAAGGGAACACGAAGAGTGATTATGGATTGTGTTTACATGCTTAAGGGAAAACAATTGTATGAAAAACTATCAAAATTATTTCTTTCCAAAGGAGATTCATTATTGTCCACATCATTTTAGGAGAAGGAATTTTGGTGAACTCAAAAAAGGTGAAGGCCATAATGGATGGGATAGTGCCAAATAATTCTTAAGAGGTATGAAACTTCATGGGGCTAGAAAGTTATTATCGAAGAATTTTGGAAGGGTTCTTCAAGATTATGAAACTAATGACTACATTGCAATGAAAAGGAGTTAGGTACGAGTGGAGGAATGAATGCACCACTACATTAATTGAGCTAGAGATATTAATGACTATTTTATGATTTTTTAGGTGCTTGATATGGATAAGGACTTCACAGTCTATACATATTCTTTGAAGAAAGTATTGGGAGCTTTGTTAATGTGAGAGGAGGGAGTGATAGAGTATGTATCTAGGAAGTTGAAAAAAAAAAAAATTGTGCTACAAGTGACTTAGAATTGGTAGTAGTGATGATATATTTGAAGCTTTTGAGGAATTTCCTCATTAGTAAAACAATTGAACTAAATACATATCATGAAATACTGAAGCATCTATTTACTCAAAGGCATCTAAATGATATACATAGGCAAATGAGTGAATTCATTAGTGAGTAAAATTTTGGGATTTCATACATCAAGGGAAAGGAGAATTTGGTGGTTGATGCACTAAGGAGAATACCATAGATATTCTCCTTAGTACCCTTAAGGGTAAATTGGAGAGAGTGTGGTAGAGAAACTTATTTGGGGTAGCTGGTATTTAAAGGTTACATCATCACTCTAGAATGGAAAGTAGACAGAACCAATGTTTGAGGGATATGTCATTGAAGTTGATGGACTATTGGTATTTTAGGGAATTATGTATATCCATGAGGGAGGAGATATAAAAATAATTATCCTTGAAGAATCCCATAGCGCACTTTATTTTGTGCAATTTGGTGTGAGGAAGATGTATGTAGGCATGAATAATCCTTTCTTTATGGTAGGCATGAAGCTTGACATAGTTTTGTTTGTTGTTAAGTGTCTTGAATGCCGGCAAGTGAAGGATGACCATCACCACCAAGCATGACTCCCTACAACGACATTAAATTCCTATGTCCAAGTGGGAAGTCATCTCTATGAATTTTTTGTATGGTTTGTCATTCATGTCACAAAGGCACAATGTTATCCTAGTCATAGTTGATAAGCTAACCAAAGCTTCTCAATTCATAAAAATCAAAGACACTTATGATGTCACTAATGTGGCATGAGTATGCATATGTGGATTAAATTGGTTACATGGGTTACCCACAAACATCATTTTTAGTAGAGACTCTCTATTTATGTCCAGGATTTGGATAGGTTTAAAGTTAGTGTTGTGGACTTAGTTGAACATGAGCACTACATATCATTTGGAAATAGATGAGTGGACTAAAATAGCAAATAATACTATGGGAGACATTCTTAGAATGTATGTTATGGATAACTAGACTGAATGGAAGAAGTACCCACTATTGATAAAGTTTTATTACAATAATTTTTACCACAATTCAATCCAAATGGTCCTTATCAAGCTCTATATGGGAGTCCATGTTGGACACTAATAGGATATGAAATTTTGGAGCATACACGAATTGGATTATGTGATTAAAATTAGACAATAGTTAAAGGAAGCTTAGGATAGAGAAAAGAGTTGTTGATGCACATAGGATTGGTAGAAGCTATGAGGTAGGGGACCAAGTTTTTATTTGTACCTAACCCAACAAGAGTATCATTCAATTTGGAAAATGGATGAAGTTTTCAACTCAATTTATAAGACCTCTTAAGATAAATTGGAATAGTTTCCTATTTTCTTGTATTGTCATTCCACTTTCATAAAAATCATGATGTTTTTTTATGTATATGTTCTACGACATTATGTTCTTGATGAATCTAAAAAAATAATTAGAAGGAATTGTTGGTACCAAACACCAGAACCATTATTTTTTATGGAATTAAACAAATTATATCATGTATATCAATAGCTCAAATATCATTTGGTGGACCAAGTTAAGATCTAGTGGCACAAATATAGCCCAAGATTTGCTACCTAGGAGGATGTAGATACTCTACTTTGAGACTACCCCTCAATTTTTTTGACCACTTGAAATGCCCCATTTTTACCCAAGCATCTACTTATACTAATGCCCTAATTGTATTTTCATGATGCATTATTTATGAAAACTATCTAATATTGTTTCACTTCAAATTTTAGATATAGGTGGACTTATTTATATAAAACACTACATGGATTATGTTTATGATGCTAAAAATAAATGTATGGTTTAATTCGAGCATGTTAATGTTAATTGAAATATCTGAGTAAATAGATACTAGGTCTAATAATATGATAACCATGATCAAATTTATATATCTATGTATTTTTATGCATATTCTTGGACAAAAACTAACATATAGGTTCAAATGGGGCTATGTGAATGCTAGTGAACCATACTAGTAACTAGCCAATGTGCGGACATCGAATGATTAATGATATGATGTGCATTGTTCCATTGCATTTTTTATTTCATACATAAAATTTCATTGATATTCCATCAGAAAGTTTTTCACAATAGATCTAATAAAATTCTACTTAAAGATCAGAAATCTATACTATGCATATTATTTTTCCTTAGACTTCTGGATTTATTAAGTTACAGTTTCATGCATGCAATATGTAAAATGAAAAAATAGAGAACAAACAAAATACAATGACTCACAAACATAAGAACACAACATATGCCCTACGAAACCCTTCCAAGAGAAAACTGAGTTAGAAGGGGGGGGGGGTTCTTTTCTCTCTTTCTCTGAATGGAAAATGGGTGTAAGTAAAAAGAAGTCAGGCTTGTGGCTTGTGGGCTACTACGATGTACAATCCCTCTCTATTTTCTCTCTCTCTATCTACTCTTGGATTCTTTACTCATTTATGGAACAAAATTCACTTGAATAGAATGGAATTCCTTTTCACCCTAGTGGTATAGTTATAACATAACTTGATAACCTATTAGTGGTTAAGTTTGAATCCCTCCAATATGAACCCTTCTAGAGTCTTTTTCATCAATATCATGCGACTATATTCTTTTCCATGACTGATGGGGGTTGATATGGAATCCTCTTGAATCATGGTGTTCAAAACAATAAGGTCAACTTCCGAGTGGCATAAATTTTGAATATATAATGTAATTGAGGTGATTATTGCATTGCTGGAAAGGTATCTTTGTGTAGAATAGCATAAAAAAGGTTTTTAACTTAAGAAAATAATTTTTACCTCTAAAAAATGTTGTTTGATGCCTCAAACTATTCCTATAATTTTTTAGATAGCAATTTTCCAAACTAGGTCCCACCAATAAAAATGGTCTTGTCATCTAATTCCTCTACTTTTTCCACTCTGAAAAATTCAAGATGAATGAAAAACAATATAATGATTAAATCTAGATCGCACCTCCCCATTTATTGAGGCTTTTGTTCCCCAAAATATTCTACTGAATGAGGTGAGGAAAGTTTTCCCACACCTTCTCTCAGGTGTACCATTTAGCATTTCTTGGAAGTTGTCCTTTCAAAAAAATCAACCGAAGGTCATGCTACCCTTATTTAATTTATAGATTTTTTTTGCAAAACTATATCCTCTATAAACTCTACCTGATCATTTAGTTCCAAATCCTTTACAAAAGGTAGGTCATAATCCTCTTCCTAATCTAACATGGAAGGCTCATAGAGTTTTAGATTCTCTACTTTCACCACTGAGTAAATGCACGCATATGGGGGGATACTAAGTATATAGAAGCTATCTCCCACCTTTTTTGGTATTCAAAGAGACCATATCATAGAGCCTAGATTTACTCACCATGACCATATTGCCACTTCTTATTCCATTGTAACCATACTCGATATCCAACCTTGAAGGAATTATTTAATCTCTGTTGATCATTATTGGCCTTATATTTTCCATGTGGCTTCTACAAAGTATCCTATACATATATATGGATCTACCTGATCTTCTCAGCAAACTTTGCAGCCCTTAGGCCATCCCCTATAATATCTTACCTCATGTTTCCTTGTTTCCCATATGCAATATCCAAAGGTGAAGGTGGAAAATATCAAAAAAAAAATTTCAAATGGGGACATACCAGTAGAAGTGTGGACTATTCTATTATAATATTGTTGTATATGTACTATATTTTCATCCCAAGTCTTTGGATTATTTTTATTGTAACCCCTCAAAATATCGACCAAAATATTATTGACTACTTCTATCTGCCCATTT
Source organism: Pinus albicaulis (assembly GCA_034641835.2). Lineage (NCBI taxonomy): Eukaryota > Viridiplantae > Streptophyta > Pinopsida > Pinales > Pinaceae > Pinus > Pinus albicaulis. The sequence goes on from CM076584.1 coordinate 1,183,439,703, forward strand.
TTCTGTGGATGGAATGTTATAGACCTCTTTAACTTCATGCCCATATTCTCCCACAATATAGTTCAAAATGATCTGAGAAATATTGTGTCCTTGCTTGAAATGATGCTCCTTGGTATTCCAAAGTTCACCCAAACCTCTTCAAAGAGAAATTTCCTTGCTTATTTCCTATTGATGATATTTTAACATTGCATAATAACACACATCTTTGAACCTGTCAACTAACATGAAAATGTATTCATGTCCCTTCTAGTTCTTGGTAAACCTCCCATAGTCTATGGAAATATTTTCACAAGGATGAGTGGGCATAGGGAATGTATGATATAAACCGTGTAACATATTATTAGGTTTATGGTACAAAAAAGCATGCACCCTCTTACGAACCTAGCTACCTGTTATTGCATCTTGGCCGAATACACATGCGTTTATAATTTTTCCACTATCTTCCCTACACCAAAGTGCCTTGCAACCTTAGTGGGGTGGGCCTCTCTAATTAGCTACAGTCACTCATATTTAGTAACACAGAAATTATCAAACATGTAGAGTCATCCATACTACAGATGGTATTCAGTTGTGTTATCACCATCATGCACATGACTATGGCTTTGCAATCACTAAAACACCTCGTTTAAGTCATCATTATTTGAATAAGCCTCTATGTATGCATCGTAGGTGAATGGCACCATGTGAATCAGAGTTCTGAAAGCTATAAGCCTTGATGTTGGTAGCCTTGAAATCATGTTTTCCAACTTGTTTGTGTTTCCATTTCTATACTTGATCACTAAATTAAACTATTATAAAAATCCATCCACTTGTAATTCCTTGTTTGTTGTAGTTTACTCTAGAGTTGCAGATACTGTAGTGGGTTGTGATCTATGTGGATTAATATCTCCTTTCCCATTAGATAATGTTTTCACATCTTCATATCTGGAACCATGGCATATAAATTATTTCCATAGGTAGAGTATTTGAGAATTTCCCCATGAAATACCTCTAAAAGGTAGCATATAGGCCTTCTTAAATTACATCAATAATGCTACGATAGAATACTCAGTGGCATGTGTCTCCACTTCGAAGGGATATTGCAAGTTTAGTCATTCCAGAACTATTGCTTGATTGATATTTTTCATTAAATCCTAAAACACACTCTACTAACTATTTCCCCACTAGAAAATCTTGCCACTTGGTTATATAGAACAGAGTGCTACTACTGCTACTGAAAAATGGGGTTATGAATTTCCTCAGATATTGCGCTTCCCCAAAGAAACTCCTGAACTTAGAAACATTATTAGGAAGTAACCACTTCATGATGGCCTCTATCTTGGTAGGATATATGTCCAACTCTCATCCACCTATCACATACCCTAGATAATCCAATGTTTTTTGTGCAAAGTCACACTTATTGAGGGTTTCTAGTCATTAGTTATTGTTTATTGTCTTTGTCACCTACATTATATGTAATAAGTGACCCTCCAAGGTAGAACTATATACCATTATATCATTCAAATAGAAAATAACAAATGAATCTATAAAAGGGTACAAATTTGTCATTCATAAACCTCATAAATGTAGTTGGTGCATTGCATAGGATAAATGGCATGAATAACCACTCATACACACTTTTCCTAGTTTTTAAGGCAACATTGTAGGTATATTCTTCTCTACCTTGAACCTGGTGATATCCAGACATTAAATCTAACTTGGTGAAGTATTTGGCACGTTGAAACCTATGTCACAAGGCTCATCTAACTTTAACCTTGAGTTTTTAATTTTGGCGAACCTTAAAATTTTTTTGAGGTTCAGCGAACCTCATCGAACCTCATCAAACCTCGTAGTCTTTAACCAAGTTTTTATATCAAAACTCATAACCTCATGTCACAAATCAAGCTTGTAATCTATCCTTGAAATTTCCATGTTTGTGATAGCATTTTTTATGTTTATTTATGTTGATATATTACTATTTTGTCCTATATTTCATTTTAAACTTAATATATGTATATATATATATAGAAAACTTATATAGAGGAACCTAATGGCGAACCTCATCTGAACCTCATAAAAAAATTTGATCTTGAACTGAACCAAATCATTTTTTAACACGAACACAAACCCGAACCATGTGACTTAGGAAACTGATCTAGTAGATCATCTATCTTGGGTACGGGGTACCTATTATTGAGCATAGATTTTTTTAACCCCCATTATTCAATACACATTAGCCAAGTCCCATCCTTCTTTCAAAAAATCATGACGGGTGAGCCACATGGTGAAGTACTTGGTCGAATGAAACCATATTCTAGTACTTGTTACAAAATTTATTCTTTACCTCACATTCTTCCATAAAATACTACCTATACATCCCAATGTTTGGAAATGGGGAGTCTGATAATAACTAGATCTCGTGCTCCAATTCCCTCTTGGGAAGTATCCCTTTAGGCTCCTGGAACACATCCTTGTATTCTTGTAGAAGTTTTTCCAGTTGTTTTTTTTGTTTCTTTGTACACCCCTCCATGGATTAATTTTCTCTTAATAACTCTTCTATGGACTAAATTTCTCTTAAAAATATAAAAACATACATCTTGCTAGAACTAATTATTTTCTTGGTTTGGTTGCAAATTACTAGTGAGATTTTGGAATTTCCCTTATGCACATTGACGTTGAAGGATTTTCCATCCTTGATTAGGCAGTATTGGTTGGCTTTCCATATAACAATTTCATCCTACATGTACATATAGAGACTTCCAAACACATGCCACATACATCAAGGGGAACTACATCTAGTTCTACATCATCAATAAAATCAACACCAATAGAAAATCTAATTTTTTACTATTTTTTTACCTTTATTTCTACATCCTTATTTACCCATCCCAATGGATATGGGCTTGTATGATCACAAACCTCCAATCCCAATTTTTTGATAATCTCTTCTACAATGATATTTTCATATGATCTTGAGTCAAATAGAGCATCAATATTTGTCTTCCTCACCTATATGTTTATGTGGAAGAGTATAGTCTTTTCATTCTCTTTTCGTTGTTGAAGGCCACTTAGATTCACCTCCTTCAAACTAATGTACAAAAAATATTCTCATCCATGTGTAAGTGGATTTCAACTTGGTTTCTCAAACTGGTGGTAGTGAGGTTCTTATTCTTTGCATATTTCTTTATGTTCTTTTGGTCGAGTTCTGGATGCAACTTCCAACACTTTTCCTCTATATGACGATAAATGCTATAATAGTTACAATTTTTGCTAATATCTTTGCACTCAGTGTGATGTGGTTGCCATGTTTTTATCTTTCCCTCTTTCCACTTTTTCTTCCTCTCCTTAGAAGAATCATGGTTCTCCTTCTGCTTTGACCCACTTTATTCCCCTTTCTTTTGGCTTATATTCTCTAGGTAATATTCCTATACACAAGCCTCATCAATTGATTTGGGCTTCAATAACATCACTTGATTCCATAGATGGCTATGTAGACCCCCCAGATACTTAGGAGTATATATGAGCTCCTTAGGGAGATATCCAACATTATGGTCATCTTTCTAAATTTTGTGGTGTACTCCTATACATAATTTCCTTACTTCTACTTGAAGTAATTCCATAGTGCCCATTGGTCCTATACATTACCAATATGGTAAAATTGTTATTTTATGAGGGTTTTCAAATACTATCATTTAGTTAATGGAGGAACTCTCCAACCTCACAGTCTTTGTGTGGGTTTCTGAATAGTTCAGAGCATGACCCTCTAATTTCAATTGATAAAATGAAATATTTTGTTCTTCCTCTATATGATGAACACTAAAACAAAATTATAATTGCTCAAACCAATAATTTAGCTCAAGAGTTTCAATCTCACCTTGATATGGCTTGATTTTGAATTTCTCTTCATTTTGAATAGGGAGAGTGAATGGTTCATGATATTTGAATTGGGTTGATCGTTTTTGGATTCTTTCTTAGATTCCCTCTTTGGTTCTTCTCGATCTACATATTTCCCCTCCATTCTCACTTTGCTATTAGAACCTACATATTCTACAAATAGCTTGATCTTATTGACTAGGTCTTCTATGAGGAGGTTCACATTATGGTTTATGTCTATTATTTGTGCTTCTAGCCACACAAACCTCTCCTCTACAAGATAATGAGGGTTATTCATAGATTCATTGGTCATGTCTAGGGTTTTATGAATTTTATCTTAGTTAATATGGATCCCCTACAAATCCCCAAAATAAATTTAAAGAAACTTTCTCTAATACAAATATTACCTATAAAATATAGTGGATACTCCACTAGATAATTTGTCGCAACAAGGCTGATAATATTATATTTAAAGTTTTGAAATCTTCACTATGCAAATTATTTTTCCTTGGAATTTTGGATTTATTAAGTTAAATTTTCATGCATGCTATATGTAAAATTCATAAAATAGAGAACATAAAAAAAAATCACTCACAACAATAAAAACTCAAGATATACCCTAGGAAGCCCTTTCACAATAAAATCCAGCTAGAAGGTGAGGCTACTCTACTCTCTTTCTCTAAATGGAAAATGGATGCAATTACAAAGAAGTAATGCCTATGGACGTTCAACTAGTATGATGCACAAATTCTCTATATTTTCTCTCTCCCTATCCACTCGTGGCTATTTTTCCCATTTATGGAACAAAGTGCACTCAAATAGAATGGAACCTCTTTTTCCTCCTAGTGACCTAGTTATAAGATAGACAGATAGCCTACTGGTGGTTATGTTTGACTCCAACTCTTAACTAGAGTTACAACATGAACTATTCTAGATTGTTATTCATCATGATCATGTGACTATCCCATTTTCCATGAATAATGGGGGCTGACATGGCATCATATCGAATCATGGTGGTCAAAATAGGAAGGTCAACTTCTTAGTGGCATGACATTTGCATGTGGACTTTGAATGAGGGAATTATTACACCATTGGAAATGTCTTTGTGTAGAATAAAATAAAATGTTTTTGGGCTCAATAAAATAATTTTACACCCAAAAAACACCACTTAATTCCTAAAACTTCTCTTGGAAGGTTTTAGACCCAAATTTACCAAAGTAGGTCCCACCAGTAAAAATGGTCATCTGAGTTGATTCTTCGACTTTTTCCACTCCGAAAGTTTCAATATGGGTGAAAATAAATATAATGATCCAATTTGGATTAGTATTGATTTATATGCAATTTTTTGACCTTACATAATATGGAGTTATGTTGATGACCTGATTGTCTGACTAGCTAATTTGATGACAAGAATCGAGAACCAACATCATAGTGTGGTGCATGATAGGGAGCCTAGTTCTATGAGGAGGGGTGGAGGAATTTCCAATTATGTAACCTCCAAAACTAGATTCATGGGAGGTTTTTGATGGACACACTCCCATATACATGTGATTATGATCACATTTTGACTAATAGGGAACTTAGCTCAATATAGTTGATGCTTCCACATATTTAGTTCTATCAATGTTTAGGTTCATATAGCTTATTCCATCATATATTGTAGCAGAGGATGGATAGGATGGGAGTGGGAGTAGGTCATGGAGGATGGGTGGGTATAGGTTAGTTTTTAACCCTAGGTGGGAAGTGATTTCTTCATAAGCATTTACTTAATTATGGTTACTAATTTTTTCAACCTATCTTGTTATGCCTTATTGTAATACTACTCCTTAACTACATATATCCTTTTCGATCCAACTTTGGGAAAAAAATATCTAAAGGAGGGGTGTATGTAATTTCCAGTCCCTAATCCTATTACGTTATGCTTAGTTGTTATCCCACTTGTTGAAATATTGATCGCTATGGTAATTTATTGTTGGTGTTAATAGTATATTTACGAGGTATGTGCATGCGAGCTACATACCTACATCTTAGATGAATATGTTAGTATTTAAATAGTATACTATTTTAAGTAAATATTCAATGTAGCTTTATGTTAACATTAACATTAATTGATACTTATGCCTTATTAATAATTAGCTCATGTAAATTTGTGTTAAGTAATATTAATTAATCCATAGTTTGTATTAATGATTAGTTAATTTTATAGAATTTGAAGTGTAGCATTATGTTAATTAAATATTAAATGAAGTTTAATATTCCAAACAGGAAAATGACAGTAATATAAATCAAATAAACAATAATGTTGGAATATCAAAACACCATAAAATAAACCAGAAAGAGCTAAGCCATTTTATTAATGAGATGGTGTAATACAAGTACAACAGTGCTAAAAAATAATAGCACTCAAGCAGATAGAGATGGATAGAGTGACCCTCAAGTCTTCCCAATGAGAACACTGCATAATTGCTACTCTGCTGGAGACCCTACTGTGTTGTCCTTGCTGGAAATGTTAGAAATGTAACTGCTAGCTGAAAGGGTTGTGTATATAAGGCTTTTATAGTGCTAAGAAAATTTCAGGATTTGGAATCCGGACTCTATGATGAAAACCCAGAAAAACCCAGAAAGGATTTATGGAAATGACAACAACGGAAATTTCAGCCCTAGGGCTGACTTACACTCTGCAGCTAGGAGACTGCTGGGAGGTGGTGAAAATGATGAAAAATATTCTACTACTCCTCCCAATCAACTTCTCAGATGAAGGGTGTCTTCCCTCACTGGATGCCAAGCTTAGAAACTTTGGTTATTGCTCCTCCAATGGATATGCCCTCCTAGATTACGCAATTCCTGAAGGAGATTGCATTGTTGATAGAGGCTGAAGATTGGCCTGATTTTTTATAATGAAATGCAGCTCAAGAACCTATACTGAGTGGGCACTCGAATTCCCCCGAGTATTAGGGTGGTATTTCCACTCGGAAACACCCTTGTGTTAAACAGCACAACAGACTTCGCTAGACATCTGAAGCGTGCAAAAAGTCATAAAAGACAATTCATAAACAATATTCAGAATGCTTTCTATGGCTAACATCCCCTTCCTTATATTATTGTGATCCCTCACCCCCTTGGCCTCACACAATAATTTTTATGAAACCAAATCCAAAAATAGAAGAAAAGAGAGATCAACACCTTAGAAATAAGCCACTTTGAGGGGGAAACCTCTTTTAAATTACATAAATGAACAATTATTGGATGATAGAAATGACAAAACCTCCTATATATAGGATTCCATGGGGTCACAATATAATCCTAGCCGACCTAACAATAATGATGTAAGAGCACAATAAAAACCATATGGGGGTTGCAGGGGTACCAAAATAACAATAAGGGAGCTACACTAACAATAATAAGGGACTACACTAGTAATATAGGGGCCTAACATGCCCCTCTCCCTCAAAAAAGTGTTCTCCTCAATGCTTGAGTAGATCTAGATGCTTCTGTATAAAATTCTCATCCTCCCATGTAGAATCTTCAGTGGGTAAGTTCTTCCACTTCATGAGATACTCTGAAATTGATCGATTCCGTAGCTGTCGAGTTCTTGTTTCCATGACCACTTCAGGTTCCAATATGATTTTTCCTTCCTCATCAAGTTCTGGCAATATTGTTTGAACTGGAAGATTTTCACCTATAACCTTCTTTAAGCATGAAACATGGAAAATTGGATGCACTCGTGAAGAAGCAGGAAGCTCCAATTTGTATGCCATAGTAACAATATTTTGCAACACCTTGTAAGGACCATAGTACTTTGGCGATAATTTATTATCCTTCTTAGCTTGCTTGAGGGACATTTGTTTGTATGGTTGTAGCCGTAAAAATACCCACTCTCCTACATCAAAACTTCTCTCGCTGCGATGTTGATCTGCCTGTTGTTTCATTCGATTTTGTGCCAAATTCAGGTTATCCTTTAAGAGTTGGAGAACTTCTTGCTGATGCTCGATGTGATCTTCCACTGCTTGAACCTTCGAAATTTCTCTTAAATATGATGTGATGGATGGTGGATGATATCCATAAAGTGCCATAAATGGGGTCATTTTTGCTGCAGTATGGAAGGAAGTGTTATACCACCATTCAGCGAGAGGTAACCACTTGACCCATCGTGTTTGTTTATCAAATACAAAGCAACGAAGATATCCTTCCAAACATTTATTTGCTATCTCAATTTGACCATCAGATTGAGGATGATAAGATGAGCTATGAGCTAATTGAGTACCCAAACAAGAAAATAACTTCGTCCAAAAATTTCCAGTAAAAATGGGATCTCTGTCGCTCACAATAACCCTTGGGCTTTCATGTAGCTTTTGAATTCTGTCCATAAATGTAGTAGCAATTGTACTTGCTTTAAATGGATGAGATAATGCACAAAAGTGTGCATACTTGGTAAGTCTATCAACTACCACCATGATGACACTCTTTCCTTCGGACTTAGGTAAACCTGTGATAAAATCCATTGAAATCTCATCCCAACGTTGACTTGGAATGGATAAAGGTTGTAGAAGTCCCGGGGTCTTAATTGTCTCAACTTTATTCTGCTGGAAAACCAAACATTCCGCCACAAACTTTTGAATATCAGATTTAAGGCCATCCCAAAAAAATTCTTTCTTCACCCTGTGGTAAGTTTTTAAAAATCCTGATTGTCCTCCTAAAGGAGAAGTGTGCAATTCCAGAAGAATCTTTTGTTTTAGTTGGGAATTATTACAAAGATATAAGCGATCTTTGTACCATAAGGAATCATTTTTCTAACTAAATGTATCAGATGTACTAGGATCTTGCTGCAACTTTTGAATGAGTGTCCATACATCTTTGTCCTTCTTCCATTCATCTCTTGCTTCGGTTATCCAATCTGGTTGGATAATAGAAATGGCACAAAACAATTCTTCCACCTCTTCATTCTTTCTTGAGAGTGCATCTGCAACAACATTAAGCTTTCCTTTTTTGTAGATTATTTCAAAGTCATAACCCAACATCTTTGTGACCCATTTTTTCTGCTCTTCTCAAGATAGTCTTTGTTCCAAAAAGTGTTTAAGACTATCATGATCAGTTTTTACCTTGAAGTGTCTTCCCATTAGGTAAGTTCGCCATTTCTTTAGTGCATGCAGTATTGCTAACATTTCCTTCTCATAAATACGTTTTTGTAAATACTTTCCTTTGATTGGAAGACTTTCAAAAGCAATGGGTCTTCCTTCCTGCATTAAAACTGCACCAATTCCATTTCCTGAGGCATCACATTCAACAATAAAGGTTTTTGTGAAGTCTGGCGTAGCTAAGACCGGTGCTAGGCACATTGCCTCTTTAAGATGTTCAAAGGCCTTAGTTGCTTCAGAAGTCCATGAAAATGCATCTTTCTTCAATAATGTTGTTAGAGGTGCTGCTATTCTCCCATAATTCTTAACAAACTTGCGATAATAGCCTGTTAACCCGAGAAATCCTCGCAACTGCTTTATTGTCTTGGGGACTTTCCATTCCTTAATGGCTTTAATTTTGTTAGGGTCTACTTTAACACCCTCGTGAGACATAATATGACCCAGATATTCCACCTCTTGTACTCCAAAGAAACATTTGGATGTTTTTGCATATAATTGTTTCTCCTGCAATAGTTTGAGCACCCCGTCAACATGTTCAACATGATCCTTCCAAGACCTGCTGTAGATTAGTATATCATCAAAAAATACTAGCACAAATTTTCTAAGGAAGGGTTTGAAAATGGTATTCATCAACCCTTGAAATGTAGAAGGTGCATTGGTAAGGCCAAAAGGCATGACCAAAAATTCATAATGACCCTCATGAGTTCGAAATGTTGTTTTGGAATATCTTCAATCTTCATTCTAATTTGATGATATCCTGAACGAAGATCCAACTTGGTAAAATAAATTGCTCCATGTAATTCATCCAATAATTCATCAATCACAGGAATGGGGAATTTATCTTTAATGGTGAGTTTATTGAGCTCCCTATAATCTGGACACATGCGCCATGATCCATCCTTCTTGTGTACCAATACTACAGGAGTAGAGAAAGAACTTTGACTAAGTTGAATTATACCAGCCTCTAACATTTATGCAATCATACGTTCAATTTCGCTCTTTTGGACATAAGGATATCTATAAGGCCTGATGTTTGGAGGAACACTTCCGGGAATCAAATGAATAGCATGATCATGATCACGAATAGGTGGGAGTCCTTTGGGAGTTTCAAACACCTTGGAATGATTGTCCAAGACTTTTTGGAGATCTAGAGAAATAGATGATTTTGATGTTGGAACTTCTAGTGAGCATAATTGTGCAATTACACCTCATCGTTCTTTATTCAAAAGCTTTGCCATGACATTTGAGATTATTATATTTCTCAATTTCCCTCGGATACCCCGTAATTCGACTTCGTTTCCTTCCGGAAAAAAAATCAAGAAAAGTTATTGAAAATAAAAAGCTACCGTCCCCAAAGATTATAACCATTGTACGCCTAGTACAACATCAGCACCTCCCATTGGAATGGAAAACATTAGAGTATTCAATACATATTCCCCCATGGTTAACTTGATATTATAGCATTTTCTAAAGCAATTTATAGTTCCTCCATTTGCAACAATCACTTGAAATTCTGGGGCTGGGTAGAGGAAGCAATTCAATTCCTTGGCTACCTTACAATGAATAAAATTATGGGTACTACCTGAATCAATCAACACTATTACCTTTTTCTTCTTGATATGTCCTTCTATCTTGAGAGTTTGAGGAGTAGTAATTCTTTCCAATGCATTACACGATATGGTCGAGCTCATTTTTTCTTTCTCTAGGGTTGGTTCCTGGTGTATATCCTCTTCTTTTTCTTCCTCCTCTTCACAATCTATGTAAAATAATTTCTTCTAAGCACACTTATGACTTTTAGTGTATTTTCTATCACAATTGTAGCAAAGCCATTATGCTTTTTTTTCTTCCAATTGTTGTGGTTTTTTCACATCTATCAACATTGAAAAATTACCATCATAAAAAAAATGAACTTGGGTACTTCTATACGTCAGCAAATCCATATCACTTCACCTGTACAATCGGACAGATTCATGAGCGCATAATTATATTCGTTTTCCACACAATTGAATTGATCAACATAAATATACATATGGTTCAGGTTGTGTGTAATAAGGTTCTGGCTCTTTATACATCTATGTTTAATACATGAAACTTGCACTATAATGTTATCCGCCTGTATTTGAGCCTATGATGCTTGTGCCAACTGTCATATTAATTGTGCTGATATTCAATGGTGTTCTTTGGGAAATGCTGCACCACTTGGCATTGTATCTGGTCATTTATGTGCGATTTTCTGGCGGTACTGAACTAACATGTGTCCTATTTTCCTCGGGATTCTTCATTTCCCTCCAAAGGAGAGGAGTATGGCTACGGAGTTCTTTGCCAGTCTCACAGTGAGCTGGGAGGGTTTTCTGGCTCGACTGATAGTCGACGCACAGGAAAGTTGTAGACTCGGCATTTTCAAAACAGATTTCACAGGGTGCATCGCGCGTTGTTCGCTGTCCAGGGTTTCCAGTTGGCGTTCCATAAACTTGGTTTCTCCGTCGGTTTCATTATATACATCCAGGTTTGATTCTCCGACTGCAACATTTACAATTTTATTCTTAGCTTCCCACCAGCTATTTTCGTATTTCTTTGGTTTCCTAGCTCGAAACTCTTTTAATCCGCTGCAAAATACCTCTACAGTTTATTTCAATGGTGCAATGTTTGACTGCGCTATGGTAGCCCCAGGGCAGGACTACCATAGGGAGCTACAGACACTTCTACAACACCGAAGGTAGACTATGCCTCCAGACCCAATCTCAAGCTCTTTGTGTGATTAGCTCCCTTGCTCTGCAATCGATAATCTAACCCCATGGCTCGTGTTATTATTTTTTTTGTCAAACACAGATGGCCCCAGCTAACAATTCCTACAGGTACATATTTCATCTTTGCTGTGAATTAATTTTGTGGGGTTTGGTTTATCATGCTCGTTCTCTATCCAAAAACCCGTACAGTTATCTCTTCGCTAATGGTTGCTCCTCATTGTTCTTTCACAGGTACGAGGAGTCGAACCCTCGCTTCTATTGTTTACCTGGCAACTCCGCGGCTGTCTTAACCGACGAATTTTCGCTCCACTGCACAGGTACTCGACTTCATTTTCTGATGGGCAGAGCCCTCTCCTTGTTGAGGCCTAAATTTCTCGGTTTACAGAATTCTCCATTATTTGTTTGATGGGCTTACCCACTGGTTTAAGTGATGTCTCTGGGTCTTGAGAAGCCCAGCTCTGTAGGCGACTGTATTTTCATTATTTATGTAGTAATTTACTCTTCTTAGTGCGAAAGGGGTTTTACCCCTGGACGGGTTACCAATTAAACCCTAACTCACTATTTGATGCATGTGTACTCCAAGTTTTTCTGGTGACTTGTTCGGCCAGTGATAGTAATCTTGAGGGCCGATTTACATTTTTTTACTGTTCATGCTTATTCTATTTCTCTTGTGTAACTATTGTATATACTGCTATTTCGAAGTTCTCAACATTACAGTCTTTAATTCTTAAATTCCGCATACCTGTGTTTTGTACAGTATGTCGCTAAATATGCTTTCCTTTAAGTGAGCTATGTTCAGATTTTTCAATCTTGCATGCACATATCATTTGTTTGTTGTGGCTCCATTTCACTTCGAGCTGTCACTCCGAAGAGGGAGGGTTGTGCATAGCACAATGCCCTTCGACAGTGCTCAGCCTATCGGAATTTTACATGTCAGGGTTTATAATTTTCGTGCATACATGTTTGCCTATCTTCGTACCTACCGGTGTTATTGTAGTGTTTGAGTTTCGGTAGGCTGCGCCCTACCTGTTGTGCTATTTATGCAGCAAATCTAAAATGTAATCATTATGCCTGCTTATTTGTTTTATTGTTTAACACTGGCTATGAAGTACACTGTGTTTAGATGAATAGTGCCTCGTTCTTATCTACATTAACAGAATTCTTTCTTTCTTTTTGTAAGCACTGTAAATCATCAAGCATAGCAATAACTTATTCTAATAATGGATTACTCTTTTTCCATTAAATACTGAGGACAACGAAAGGTAGCAGAATTATGTTTTACACTAGCAGTTTTCTGAATATTCCATTAGGAAACAATAGGAAGATTCTCTATAGTTTCCACTACCTTCTGTTCAAGCATCACAAAATTATATAAAATCATTATAAGCTAACAGGCTATAATGCCAACATTCTCTTCAACGATGGATTTACTTTCAAAGTTCACAATTAAATAAATACTTAATGCACAAAAGTACTTATCTGTATTCACAGGAGTTTAAGCTGTTGTCCACCCAACCATCAAGGGAGGCTATTACGTCCTTCGCTTTCCCCCTAGCCCAGAATCTGGACGGTGCCATGGGCAACAGTGGAAACTTTCTGCTGTGACCTTTGGATGGCCAATCCAGTCACATTCAGACCATCTGGCTCTCAAGGGTTGCAGAAGCTATTTTCAACTGGACCTCCTCCAGCTCTAGAAAATACTTCACCCTTCATGCTCAGAAATAAAATTACAGAACCCCTGCCCCTCTCCTGGGTTTTCCTTTTATCCCTGGAGGGTAGGTAATTGTTTTTCCAACTATTCCCAACCACCTCCTATTCTTGGAAATTTTTACCAGCAACTTAAAAGATTTACTTTTCATTATCTAGTCCTCCTACTTTAATTATTCTCAATAAAATAATTTGTTTTTTTTTTAACTCTACAATAAAGCTTCAAGTCTTTTTCCTTAGTCAGAAATTTAAATAATAAAAGTCTCTAACTAGTTAATACTAGTTAACTCTAATGAGGCTGTTACATCCTCCCCCCCTAGAAGTAACACCATCCTCGGTGTCTCAGCCCAGCCTTGTGAAGAGCTCCGGGTAAGCTTCCCACATAAAGTTCTCATCCTCCCAAGTAGCTTCATCTGGTCCAAAGTGCTTCCACTGCACTTTCACCTGGATGATTGCTCGTTTGCGGAGCTCAATTTCTCTTCGGTCAAGTATGTGTTGTGGCTCGACCAGAAACTCGTCATCCGGTTCTACCTGAAAAACAAGTATTTTCAAGTCAGCATACAACAATTAATCAAAATCTTAAGTTAGGATTCCTATCCTTTTTTCCTACCTGAATACTTTTCCAATGAATCACATGTCTTTCATCATGTACATATCGCTTCAGTAAGGACACATGGAATACATTGTGTACTTGAATATGACTGGGTAAGGCTAGTCTATAAGCTAATGGTCCCACCCTTTCTAGTATTTGGAAAGGTCCACAATATCGGGGAGCTAATTTGGCACAGGAGGTCCATCTCATGGTACTCCTTTTGGGCTTAACTCTTACATATACGTGCTCTCCTACAGTGAATTATCGGTAGAATATTTTCTTGTCTGCATACATCTTTTGTCTATCCTGCGCAGCCTTTAGATTTTGCTTTATTCTTTTGACTTTAGCTTCCATTTCAGCTAACATTTCAGGTCCCAACAATAATTTTGTTTCTGGACTGCTCCAGTTTATGGGTGTACGGTATTGTCTTCCATACAATGCCTCAAAGGGAATCATTTTTAAAGACTCCTGATACCCGTTATTGTAGGCAAATTCCACCAGATGCAAGTAATCCTCCCACTTAACTGGTTGCTGCATCACTTACATGCGCAACATGTCTTCCAGAACTTGGTTTACCCGCTCCGTCTGCCCATCAGTCTGAGGATGATAGGCAGTACTAAAGTGTATATGAGTTCCCAGACCAGAAAGCAAGGTTTTCTAGAATGCGGATGTAAACTTAACATCCCAATCAGAAATTACAGTCTTAGGTATGCCATGCAACCTGAAAATTTCCTTCATAAATATATCCGCAATCTGTACCGTCTTGTATGTAGATTGTACCGGTATGAAATGGGCAGATTTTCTTAATCTGTCTACTACCACCATGATGGAATCATTTTGCTTTCTTGTTCGTGGTAGCCATGTGATAAAATCCAAGGAGATAACCTCCCACTTCCACTCAGGAATGGGTATGGGCTGCAGTAGTCCTGCAGGATGCTGATGCTCCACTTTAACCTGCTGACATTCCAAACATTTGCTTATATACTCTGCAATGTTCGTTCGCACACCTGGCCAATAGTATACCTTTCGTATTGAAGTGAGCATTTTTTGATAGCTTGGATGTCCAGCATAATTACTGCGGTGGTATTCATTCAAGATTAACTCTTTAAGACCGGTACGATTAGGCACATAGATTCTTCCGCGAAAGGTCAATACCTGATCTTTGCTCTTTCCAAACTCAGAGGACTTGCCTTGCTGCTCATTATCCTCCATTTGCTGACACAGATATTGATATTCCGGGTCTTTCTGCGCTTCTTCTTTTAACTGTTCCAACATTTGGCTTGTTGGTTGACTATAATATAAGGCATAAATACCATGCAGTTTTCTGCTCAACGCATCTGCAACTCAGTTTTCCTTCCCCTTAACATGCTGGATTTCCATATCAAATTCACTCAAAAAGGCGTTCCATCTTGCCTATCTAGAATTTAAATCTGCCTGTTTGAAATAATTTGTCAAACTGCTATGGTCTGTTTTAAGTATGAATCTTTTACCCAGCAGGTAATGTCTCCATACTCAGAGAGCATGCACCACTGCTGTGAGTTCCAAGTCATAGGCATAATATTTTTGTTCATGTTCCTTCAACTTCCTAGACTCGTAGGCCACCATTTTTCCCTCCTGAGTTAATATCGCACCAACTCCTTCTTTGCTAGCATCGGTGCAAACCTCATAGTCCTTTCTGGGGCCAGCTACCTTCAATACTAGTGCTATGGTTAAGAGTTGTTTCATTTTTTTGAAGCTGTTTTTACATTCTTCTGTCCATTTAAAAGGCTTACCCTTCTTCTGCAAAGATGTAATGGGAAAAGCAATCTTAGAAAACCCTTTTATAAACCTTCTATAATATCCAGCTAGACCCATAAATGATCTAATGTCTGCCACATTCTGAGGTACCCACCATTCCATAATAGTTTTGATCTTCTCGGGGTATACAGATATCCCCTCAGCTGATATAACATGTCCCAAATATTGGATTTCATATTTAAAGAAATCACACTTGCTAAAATTGGCATAAAGCTGATGTTTCCTCAGCATTTCTAAAACTATTCTTAAATGCTCTTTATGTTCTTCCTTGCTTTTTGAATATACTAGTATGTCATCTATGAAAATGAGTACAAAATTATCCAAAAACTGATGAAAGATGCCATTCATTAACCTCATGAAGGTTTCTGGTGCGTTTGTCAAGCCAAAGGGTAGCACCACGAATTCATAATGCCCATAACGTGTGCGGAAAGTTGTTTTGCAGATGTCCTCATCCTTGATCCGAATCTGATGATACCCGGATCTTAGATCTATCTTAGAGAACACCTTAGCCCCTCTCACTTGATCGAACAGGTCATCGATTCTTGGTAAGGGGTATTTGTTCTTAACCGTCAGCTTATTAAGCTTCCTATAATCCATGCACATGCGTAAGGTTCTGTCTTTCTTCTTAACAAAAAGAACTGGTGCTCCCCAAGGAGACACACTTGGGCGGATATAGCCTTTTTCCATCAATTCCTGTAACTGCATCTTTAGCTCTGTTAATTCTGGGACGCTCATTCTATAGGTCGCTCTTGATACTGGAGTGGCTCCTGGCAGCAATTCAATGGTGAAATCAATATCCCTCTTAGGTGGCAATCCAGGAATGTTTTCTGGAAACACATCCAAGAATTCCTATACCACAGGAATATCTTCCATTATTGGAGCATACCCTACTTGGATGGCATACATCTGACATCCTTTCTGGATACACTTGCCCAATTGAGATGCTGTTATAGGACATAGTTGTACTGGTTTTTTAATTCCTTGAATTTCCTTACACGTACCATCTTGCATTCTGATATGAATAACCTTTTCTTTGCAGTCCACTAGGGCCCAGCGTCTTTCCAGCCAATCCATGCCCAAAAACACGTCATATGATCCCAATGGTAAGATATTTAAGTCTACTTGTAACTGCTGCTCTGCTACTTCCAAAACACAATTAGGAATTTTCGCAGCTACTTTACGCTTTGCCCCGGTAGCTAATTGGACTAACCAGGAACTCTTGAATTTCTGCTCTTTTAATTTGCATGACTCCACTACTTTAGGGCTTACATAACTTAAACTTGCTCCAGGATCTACTAAAATCGAAACAGGTTTGGTTAGTATAGTACCTTCCAATTCAATCATCGTGGGCTAGAAATCAGCCTGTCGGTCCTCCAAGGCTGCATTTATGCGAGGTACATTTCGCGCCACATCTCCCACTGTAGATGCCTCTTGCAGATTTGCTACCGTCTCATTTTTATTCTGTTGGGGACAGTTTTTATAGTAGTGAGCCTCTGCACAACCCCAACACTGTAGGGGAGGTTTTGAAATCTGCCCCTGTTTTGGCTTGCTGGATGCTTCCGTGGCCTTCTCCTCTGCTGGCTACCTAGTTCTTTGATGATTTTTACTAAACTGCTTGCTAATGGAATTCTGTGCTGAACCTTTAAAGTTACTGCTTTTACCACTTTTGAAGGTAGAAGTATTTTTCTGATTTTTCCTTGGCTGCCATCTTTTTCCTCCTTCCCCTTGGCTTTACTTTGCTGATAGCACATTCTTGCCTTTCGGATAGCCTCATCCATGGTCTGTGGGTTAATAAATTCTATCCGCTCTCTCATATGAGCAGGTAGACTGCTTAAGAATCTCTGAACCTTGGCTTTTTCTTCGCGGAGATAAGGAACGTAACGTAACAAGGACGTAAATTTTGTGACATATTCATCCATGGTCATCTGTCCCAACCGAAGATCATGGAACTCCTTAGCCTTGTCATCATAAAATCTTTCTGTCAAGTATTTTTCCTTAAAATATTGCTGAAACAATTCCCATGTGATATCTCGCTCGTCGATGCTACGCACGTTTTTCACCTCCTCCCACCACAGGGTGGCTTTTTCTCGTAATTGGTATATAGCCAAATTGGCCTTCAGATTGTTGATGTACTCATATACCTGGAAGTATTTATTTATATTAATCAGCCATGCTTCAGCCACCTCTTCCGCCTCACCATCAAATGTTGGTGGCTTGATCTTATGAAACTCCCCCTGTAGTTCTACTTTCTGCCTCTTAGGATCTTGCTGGTCAGACTCATTACCTGACTCTGCCTCATTATAGTTCTTATTTTCGCTCTTTTGAGAAGGACTCTTTTCAGTCCTACCTGTGGTGGTGTTTCTAGTTTGTTGTTCCTCTTGTTCCGTTGACAATTCTTTCTCCGCACTGGGATGCCCCATCTCCTGATTTTGTTTGTCAGATAGACTTTTTAAGATCCTTTCTTGATCTTGCAACAACCTCTCATTGTCCTTCCAGACTCTCATCATCTCTTCTTGCAGTTGCTGTACTGTATTTAACAAGAATGCAGTTTGTTGCTACTGTGCCTCAAGTAATTGACTTGTCTTTTGTTGCTGTTCAACAGTTAGTTGAACCCACATTTCTGGATTCATGACTGTTGGAGCTTCTGGTTGTGACTGCGACGCTTCAACTTCCCTCATGCCACGTGCTTCTTCTTAGTGCACTAAACACATGCACAGCTTCACTGTTAGTAGACCCTTAGGATCCCTGTGTAGCAACCTGCTCTGATACCACTTGTCACATCTATCAACATTGAAAAATTACCATCATAAAAAAAAAATTTAACTTGGGTACTTCTATACGTCAGAAAATCCATATCACTTCACCTGTACAATCGGACAGATTCATGAGCGCATAATTATATTCGTTTTCCACACAATTGAATTGATCAACATAAATATACATATGGTTTGGGTTGTGTGTAATAAGGTTTTGGCTCTTTATACATCTATGTTTAATACATGAAACTTGCACTATAATGTTATCCGCCTGTATTTGAGCCTATGATGCTTGCGCCAACTGTCATATTAATTGTGCGAATATTCAATGGTGTTCTTTGGGAAATGCCGCACCACTTGGCATTGTATCCGGTCATTTATGTGCGATTTTCTGGCGGTACTGAGCTAACATGTGTCCGATTTTCCTCGGGATTCTTCATTTCCCTCCAAAGGAGAGGAGTATGGCTACAGAGTTCTTTGCCAGTCTCACAGTGAGTTGGGAGGGTTTTCTGGCTCTACTGTTAGTCAACGCACAGGAAAGTTGCAGACTCGGCATTTTCAAAACAGATTTCACAGGGCACACCGCGCGTTGTTCGCTCTCCAGGGTTTCCAGTTGGCGTTCCCTCAACTTGGTTTCTCCGTCGGTTTCATTATATACATCCAAGTTTAATTCTGTAGCTGCAACATTTACAGTTTTCTTCTTAGCTTCCCACCATCTATTTTCGTATTTCTTTGGTTTCCTAGCTCGAAACTCTATTAATCCGCTGCAAACTACCTCTACAGTTTATTTCAATGGTGCAATGTTTGACTGCGCTACGGTAGCCCCAGGGCAGGGCTACCATAGGGAGCTACAGACACTTCTACAATGCCGAAGGTAGACTATGCCTCCAGACCCCATCTCGAGCTCTTTGTGTGATTAGTTCCCTTGCTCTGCAATCGATAATCTAACCCCATGGCTCATGTTATTATTATTTTTGTCAAACACAGATGGCCCCGACTAACAATTCCTACAGGTACATATTTCATATTTGTTCTGAATTAATTTTGTGGGGTTTGGTTTATCATGCTCGTTCTCTATCCAAAAACCCTTACATTTATCTCTTCGCTAATGGTTGCTCCTCATTGTTCTTTCACAGGTACGAGGAGTCGAACCCTCGCTTCTATCGTTTAACTGGAAACTCCGTGGTTGTCTTAACTGACGAATTTTCACTCCACTGTACAGGTCCTCGACTTCGTTTCCTGATGGGCAGAGCCCTCTCCTTGTCGAGGCCTAAATTTCTCGGTTTACAAAATTCTCCGTTCTTTGTTTGATGTGGGCTTACCCACCAATTTAAGTGATGTCTCTGGGTCTTGAGAAGCCCAGCTCCGTAGGCAACTGTATTTTCATTATTTATGTAGTAATTTACTCTGCTTGGTGTGAAAGGGGTTTTACCCCTGGACGGGTTACCAATTAAAGCCTAACTCACTATTTGATGCATGTGTACTCCAAGTTTTTCTGGTGACTTGTTCGGCTAGTGATAGTAATCTTGAGGGCCGATTTACATTTTTTTACTGTTCATGCTTATTCTATTTCTCTTGTGTAACTGTTGTATATAATTCTATTTCGACGTTCTCAGCATTACAGTCTTTAATTCTTAAATTCCGCATACCTGTGTTTTGTACAGTATGTTGCTAAATATGCTTTCCTTTAAGTGAGCCATGTTTATATTTTTTAATCTTGCATGCACATATCATTTGTTTGTTGTGGCTCCATTTCACTTCGAGCTATCACTCCAAAGAGGGAGGGTTGTGCATAGCACACCGCCCTTCGACAGTGCTCAGCCTGTCGGAATTTTACATGTCAGGGTTTATAATTTTCGTGCATACATGTTTGCCTATATTCGTACCTACCAGTGTTATTGCAGTGTTTGAGTTTCGGTAGGCTGCGCCCTACCTGTAGTGCTATTTATGCAACAAATCTAAAATGTAATCATTATGCATACTTATTTGTTTTATTTTTTAACACCGGCTATGAAGTACACTGTGTTTAGATGAATAGTGCCTCGTTCTTATCTACATTAACGGAATTATTTATTTATTTTTGTAAGCACTGTAAATCATCAAGCATAGCAATAAATTATTCTAATAATGGATTACTCTTTTTCCATTAAATACTGAGGACAATGAAAGGTAGCAGAATTATGTTTTACACTAGCAGTTTTCTGAATATTCCATTAGGAAACAATAGGAAGATTCTCTACAGTTTCCACTACCTTATGTTCAAGCATCACCAAATTATATAAAATCATTATAAGCTAACAGGCTATAATGCCAACATTCTCTTCAACGATGGATTTACTTTCAAAGTTCACAATTAAATAAATACTCAATGCACAAAAGTACTTATCTGTATTCATAGGAGTTTAAGCTGTTGTCCACCCAACCATCAAGGGAGGCTATTACGTCCTCCGCTTTCCCCCTAGCCCAGAATCTGGACGGTGCCACGGGCAACAGTGGAAAATTTCTGCTGTGACCTCTGGATGGCCAATCCAGTCACATTCAGACCATCTGGCTCTCAAGGGTTGCAGAAGCTATTTTCAACTGGACCTCCTCCAGCTCTAGAAAATACTTCACCCTTCATGCTCAGAAATAAAATTACAGAACCCCTGCCCCTCTCCTGGGTTTTGCTTTTATCCCTAGAGGGTAGGTAACTATTTTTCCAACTGTTCCCAACCACCTCCTATTCTTGGAAATTTTTACCAGCAGCTTAAAAGATTTACTTTTCATTATCTAGTCCTCCTACTTTAATTATTCTCAATAAAATAATTTGTTTTTTTTTTAACTCTACAATAAAGCTTCAAGTCTTTTTCCTTAGTCAGAAATTTAAATAATAAAAGTCTCTAACTAGTTAATACTAGTTAACTCTAATGAGGTTGTTACAGGTTTCAACCTTGTAGGTTGTGGAAGTCTAGGAGTAGCAACACTTCCGTCTTTATAGATGTAAGTGGTAGGCTCCCTTGTCGCCATAATTTTACATTAAATTTTTATTGCCAACATGAATGCCTTCTCTAATGAATCAGGTTCCCAAACAAAAACCTCATGTTGGATGTTATCCTTTAAATTCCCTATGAAGACATCAATCCTGTGTTCCTCTGGAATATCAGTTACCCTTATATTCAATTTTTGGAAGTCCTCAATGTGCTCCAACACTGAACCCTTTTGTTTAAAATTTATCAATTGGATGAAAAAGGCATTTCTCTTTGTATCCTCATAATGTGCTATCATTTCCTCCGTAAAAATTGTCCAAGTGACAATAGTTTTATGGGAGAAAGGCCATCGATACCATATAAATGTATAATGTTCTAAATATAAAGTTTCAATGCATACCTTTTTTTTGTTTTTCACATTATTGAGATAAAAATATTGCTCCATCTGTAGTATCCATGTTACGAGATCCTTTCCATCAAACTTCCTCATATCGATCTTCGGAATATGGTGGGTCTTCCATCCAACATTCGAATTTATGAAATCACGATTAACATTTATTTTTTTCTCATCATGAGTTTCCTCTACTATCTTTTCACCCTTAGGAATCATTTATTGTATCAAATTTGTCAAACCTTCCTTCAAACCTTCCATGTCTGCTTTTAGATCATTCTTCATGTCTTCCATGTTGTCTTTCAATTTTTCTTCGATATTAGATTCGATGTCTTCCATGCCATTCTTCAAACCATCCATATTAGCTTCCACACCTTTCTTCAAAACATCCATATTAGCTTCCATTCCCTTCTTCAAACCATCCATCTTAGCTTCTACACCTTTCTTCAAAACTTCCATTTCATTTTTTGTTGCTCTTTGCGAGAGTGAAATTTGGTGCACTTTCTCTTGTATTTTTGATATATCATGTTGCACTTCTTCATCTTCATGAGTCATAGTAGAGCATTCTGAGTGCTTAATGGGTGTAGAATTATTTTTATGAGGCGTTTTAGAACCAAATACTAATATCTATGCTTGAATACTCCCTTGGAATCACTTCAAACTGATTTTTCAAACAAGACTTACGCAATTTGAAAAAAAAATACACATCTTTTTCTTGCTTTTTAGGAGCTCGATATTAAAACTGAATTATATCTGTGATTTCGGATCTTCAAAATCTGAAATTCAATCCTATAGTAGAATTCTAAATTTTCTTTCGAATTACATAGGTCTGACCTGATTTGGATGCTTCAAGACAAATTTATGCCCAATGTCCCACAATGACCTAATTATGGACTAGTTCAGTAGAGTGCACTTGTACGGCGTGCCACGTGTCATTGGTTCCTCCTTCGGCTCTGAAACTGATACAAATGAAACTAAAGTATGTGTAATTTTAGCCAATTTTTACAAAATTCCAATCCGATGCTCAGAGAGATAGTTATGAATCTTTTCCCAAAGTCAACTCTTTTATATGAAATTCGAGAGCCTGTAAAAACCCTAACTTCCACAGGTCATATCTCCGAAAATATTGCGAACCAAGATCTAAAATTTTTACATCAAGTTTCTCAGGATTCCAGCTTTGTGTGATAAAAATTTCAGCTTCTGAACCTTTGTATAAAAAAATTTATTGCTAAAATTTCCACAATGACCTTTTTGGAGCAGCGAAACCCTAGAATCCAAAGCTTTGATACCAAATGTTATGAAACCAACTCCAAAAATAGAAGAAAAGAGAGATCAACGCCTTAGAAATAAGGCACTTTGAGGGAGAAACCTCCTTTACATTACATAAATGAAAATTTCTTGGATGATACAAATGACAAAACCTCCTTCTATATATAGGAGTCCATGGGATCACAATATAATCCTAGCCGACCTAATAATAATAATGTAAGGGCACAATAATAACCATATGGGGCTTACATGGGTACACAAATAACATTAAGGGGGTTACACTAACAATAATAAGGGACTACACTAGTAATATAGGGAGCTAACAATAATTATGCTTCTCCCATGGCCACCATCCTCCATTATGACTGCGTTGTCCTCCATTGTCTCCACTACCTCCATAACTGCGATATTGATTTGGTCAAATTGACCCCATCCACATGCACTGACCCACATTCACACCAAGGATTGGTTTATTTATCTTGACCCTATCTAGATGCATTGATCCACATTCATATTAAGAAGTGGTTCTATTCATACTAAAGGGATTTATAGCTCCCTCTACCCTCTTCTTCATCTATCTTGTTGATAAAAAAAAAATGAATATTCCAATTAGCTAAAAGCTAATTAGGAATATTACATGAAACTAGGTCTTAGTGATGGATTGATCCTTTATTTGACCTTATGAGATAATTATTCTTATTAGTGGGTTGGTTTGTTGTGCATTATCTTCTTCTTCTTCTTCTTGTTTTTTTTTGGGGCGGGTGGGTGGGGGATCGAGACCTTCACAAGAACAAAAATGTGATTAGGTGAAACTTTAAAAGTGATTGAGATAATTGTTTGGGGAGGATTTTATGATTTCATAGGAGACACATTAAAGGAGGAGATATATAATGATATTATGAAAAGGAATAAATGAATGGGCAGAGAGGGATGAAAGGTTTCTTCATCTTTTTTCTTTTGGAGTCTTAAAGAAGGGGCAAAAAAATTTGGAACTTTAAATTTAGAGTGGTTACAGTCTATTGAGATTGACGAAGGTGATGGAGATCTGGTGGTTTGGTCATGCAAACACTATGGGTTATATTAGTTGTGTGCTCTAAAGGTGACACATGATTCTATAATCAATTTTACGTTATATGAAATCTAATGTAGCTACATCACCTTTCAAGGGTGATGTGATTAATGGAGGATGATATCGACAAAGTGCGATAAATGGATACATTTTTTATGAGGTATGGAAGGATTTGTTGTATTATTATTATTCCAAGGAAAATCACTTTACCCATTGTGTCTATTTATTATATGCAAAGGATATCCCTCTAGAAATTTATTTAGAATCTTAGTTTTGTCATTGGATTGAGGATGGTAATATTATTTATGAGCCAATTGAGTACCCAAATAAAAAAATATTTTGGTCTAAAATTTTCCATTGAACATTGGATTTTCATCACTTATAATAATCTTGAAGATTCAATGTAGCTCTTGAATTTTTCCCCTAAATGTTGTTGTTATTATATTTTCTTTAAAAGGGTGTGAAATATAGAAATAATGGGAATATTTCATCAGTTGATCAACCACTATCATGCTGAATTTATTTCCTTTATATTTGGTTAGTCCTATAATAAAATCCTTTGAAACTTTTTCCCAATGTGGACTTAGTATAAATATTTTTTTTTTCAAGTTGTTTGTGTCCTCCAGAGATGACTATAGGGTTAACATTTTTCTTGAGAAAGCACAACCCAAGGGCATGTAAGTCGTCGAAATCACCCGAGGATCACACCTAGCTTGGGCCACACTAACCATTAACATGACTGGATTTTTTCCCTCAGAATTTTTGAATTGGTGAACTTCACATCACAGAGTGACTTAATAGTACACCCCATCATCATCTATTCTATGCCTCATGGGATAGTATAAGTAATTATTTTATAAGACTTGGTATATTTCTATCCTCTCCCTTTTTCTACTTGTATACCACACATTCATCCATAATACCTTCCTAGAAAATAAACCTTCTTAATCCTATGGTATGTCTTCAAGAACCACAAATATCATCCTATATGGAAAATGTGCAATTCCAAAAGGACCTTTTGTTTGAGTTGGTAATTATTACATAAATATATGTTGGGTGTAACCCAACTTGGCCTATATTTTGGCTAAGACTCCTCATTTTATAGAGTGGAGTGCAAAGTGGACTGCGCAGTAGAACATTTTAAATATATCGTGCGGTATCATAGGGGCTTCGAGGCGGGTCAAAGCCCCTCCTTTTGGTAGAGAAAAGAATTTTGTACAAGGTTTTGGGACATAGTTGATTGTTTTGGGGAGCCCATGGTAGATGGACCATGGTATTGTAATGATGTAGCCTTACGATGTAATAGTATATAAAGGGTTGAAATTATATGTATGTAGGCAGGTAGTAAGGGTGAATTGTAATCTGTATTTGGTAGCGAAGGGAAGGCTCTGCAAGATTGAGAATTATGTAGGGCAATGTTTAATTCAATTCTCTTACTTAATAACTGCTTGTATTATGCTTTAGTCTCTTTATATTTGATTATTTTTATTATGATACATAATACATCAAACAACTACAAAATCAATAAGAATAGTGACACAATATGTAGGTTGTAATCCAGGGCCAAAACCCCTCCTCTTGAGGGGAAAACCAACAAATCTCTTCTTGTAGATGCTCCAATTTAAAAATACCAATACACTTGACAAAGACACTCGACTTAATTTTTTCTCCAAGAGACTTGTCACTATCTCTTGATCTCCTCGACATGTTTTCTACTTCCCCCTTTTATACATTTTTCTGCACTTGTCACCTAGAGAATCTCGGTCTTTGTTCAGCAACCCTTAACACAGTAATATCAACCTCCAATAGTCTTCTTCCTTCGCTTTCCAGGGGAATTATTTCTAAAACTTCCTTCAACACCCTTCTATAAGTAATGATAGTCCTAAACCAAACAACATCAATCCTTGAAACAATCCTCAGACTTCTCTGTAATTGCAGAGATAATGTTACATAATTAAATCCGAAATATAGTGAAACCTTTACACATTTATTTATCACCTTTTTAACTTCGTATCTATGATCCACACTGGAGTATCATCCTTTTAACTTCGTATTTGTGATCTGCACTTGTAGTTACAGATATGTCCGAGTTGATGGTATGTACAACAGGTAAAGTTACCTTTATATATAGTGACTGGTCCTTCTATTGAAGCTAACATAAGGCATGCAGATCAGTCGACTTTAATAAGGAGGTTTTCATCCATCTTCTGGTCGACATCAAGGAGCATATTGAAAATATCTTTGGAGTACAATTTTTACAAGATTTTTCATGTGTAACATGAATTCTTAATTATATTTATGACCTAATGACAAACCCTAAAGACATCAAGAATAAGTCTTTGATCTATAAAAACTCCTTGCTCATGAAACCCATGAAGCAAGAAAAATATATTTTATTAGTCTTTATCTTTTACATAAAATCATAATTACAAGTCATTATGAAGATAAAAAATAGTTACACTTTTTTAACACTCCCTCTTAACTAGGGAGGTCTTCATAATGTTACTTGGTCATTCTCAATTTGAAGAGATATCATAAGAAGAGTCGAATTTGTAACCCATATGTTATAGCATCATATCAACCAGCATTGTCATAGTCCAAGGACTTGACTAACAACTCCATCTCTCAATGAGACAATGAGATACAATGTTGGTGAGACCAATGATTTATAGATACCATTATCATTGTCTCTGAAGGTACAAAATCCACTCGGGTGTTCACAAAGTATGACCTTCTTGTAATATTCTTATCTTGGGTAGCTAAACCTCAAATAATATCGGTCCATGACTACTCTTATTTTGAATTCCCTACCACATTCTCAAAGAGTGTCGGATGCCAAATGGTTACCAAATCCTCCATTCTTTCTTCTAGTGAAGACAAGAATGATTTTCTATCTCTCTATCTCATATAGGGAGGACACATCCACCAAACCAATATTGTCTCTTATATACATAAGCTTCTTGTTTGGAAGTGATTTTGTTAATATATCCGCTACTTTCTCATCAGTAGGAACATACTGAAGTTGTGGCACTCCATTTTGTACTAGCTCTCGTACATAGTGATACTTCTTATTAATGTGTTTTTTCTTTCCATGAAATATTGGATCTCCAGACAAATGTATACAACTGTTGTTATCACACAGTATCACAGTAGGGTCCATCGGTCCTTCAAATAAGTTGGATAAAAACTTCCTCAACCAAACTGCTTCTTTGCTCACTTCACAAGCTGTAGCATATTCAACCTCAACACTACTTAAAGAAACAATATCTTTCTTTCTGCTTGTCCATGAGATTATAAAGGATCCCAAACTAAAGCATCCTCTGGTAGTGCTTCTTCCATCTTACTCACTACCTCCCCAATCGGAATATATATATATATATATATCCAATCAATTGGACATCATTTCTTATCTCATATTTTAGATAGTAGTTGATCATCCCTTGAAGATATCTCAAAATGTGTTTTTCTTCTATCCAATGATATTTCTTTTGATCCACTTGGAATTTACTGAGGAAATTTACTGCGAAGCATATTTATGGCCATGTATTCACCAAGTACATCAGTGAGCCAATTGATTTTTTATATCTGGAAGGATCCACCGGGATTGATTCAGAATTCCTAAGTGTTTTCAAGTTTGTGTTCATCGGGGTGGGAACAGGCTTGCAATCCATCATGCCAAACCTCTTCAGAATCTTGATCACACACTTTCCTTGAACCAAATAAATTTCATCAGGTCCTTGCTAGACTTCTAGTCCCAAATTGTAATGCATCAGCCCAAGATCCTTCATATCAAATTATGTTTCTTAGTGTTTCTTGCTTTCTTTAATCCGACCTTCGACACCAATTAGGAGAAGATCATATACATATATAAGAATGATTATTGGTTCACTCTTTTCTACCTTGATATATAGGTTTGAATCAACAAACATTTTCTTGTATCCTATCCTTTGAGGATATGCATCCATTCTAGCATACCATGCCCTTGGTGCTTGTTTGAGACCATACAGTGCTTTCTTTAATATGCACACATATTCCTTTCTATCATTGAATTCAAATCCCAAGGGCTGCTCTATGTAGACTTCTTCATCGATTTTTCAATTTATAGATGCAATCTTGAAATCCATCTGATGGATGTTCCATCCCATTGATGTAGCCATAGAGACTAGTGATCTAATTGTTGTGTATCTTACAATAGGAGAAAGTGTATCTTCATAATCAATTCCTTCAAGTTGAGAGAAACCTCTGGCTACAAATCTTGCTGTATATTCTTCTATACTTCCTGTTAGCACAAAGAGTCACTCATTGACTACAAAGGAGTAAGACTTACACATAATATTTCAATCAAAGTAAAATATTTTGAATGGTGGGACAACTTCTTAAAGAGTACGTTTGAAATTATTTCAACTCTTTTAGACCTTCATGCATTTGGAAAGTTGTGGCAAGTATAAATTATATGGAAAAATTTGTAGTATGGGGGAGAATATTGTGACAGATGAAAGATGACAGATAGTTGGTACTCAGTCAAAGAAATATGCATATCCTAAATCAGTCACATAACTACAAGAGTGGCCTTTTACATAAACTCTATTTTATGTAAAGGAAACAACATTTATAAAGAATAATACATGCATAAAGAATCTCATAAATCCTTCATGAAACCTTCACTAGAATTCTCTACACAACATATAGATGATTTGCATAAGACAAAATAATAGATAATTAACTATTAAATCCTCTAGCAGTTCTCTTACTCATACTTTGCTAGCTGCTGCAACTCATAAATCAGATGAATAAGACAATAAAAAAAACACACCATACATTAGATATTCCTTGAAACACAAAGTCCTCTAGCATGAAGTACAAAAGGAATTTTCTTTATTATGATAAAGTCTTTAGGTCGATCAAAATCCAACCCTGAAATGGCATTTACAAATGATATTTATAGAGAGAGAGGTACCACTCCATCTCTCCTAAAAATAAGGATCCACTCTTCCTCTCATTACATAGGAGTTATATCGTATTGAAAACATATCCTGTATTTGAAATATAACTAACAGGACAAATGTAGGTAGGAAGAAAGAAGACAATTTGAACTGTGCTGCTTAGTGTGCTGGCAACCTGCTTGTTTTTCTGTTGATTTGTCTCTCCATCATCTTGGTTCTTTAAAACCCATGTAGCTTCATTAAACATGTTATTTAACAACCTCAAAACCACTTATCAACCATCAATTTACATGTCCATATGATTAGGAGTCCTTATCATCCTTGGACTAGCTCGAAAATTCTGTTGACAATTGTCAAAAATCATTTAAAAAAGATGCTACCGGAACTTCCAGTAAAAACCTGTAACTACGCAAAAACTGTGATTCTACCAGAATTTCTGGTAACACTCTATTTCCTTTTCAAAAATGCACAGCAAGATACTTGAAAATTTCTGTGCAGAATTAGACATTCTAAAAATTGAGTTGTTCCAAAATATAACTAGTAGGCAAAAAGGTATTTCACTGGTACATCATTTTACCTCTCCTCCATATGAGCTACAACTTCTGCAAGCTTGTCTAAATCTGTTTTTATGTCAACTATTGATTTTGACCTTGTAGTCCTGGTGGTTGTCTCTTTTGCAATGGCCTTTTTCTCTTCTGATCTCTTTTGGGTTTTTCTTATTTTAGAGGATCTTGTTCTCTGTTCTGAAGGGGATTTACTCTTATCTTTATTCTTGGACCCACTAGATTCTGCAATCGAAGGAGTTACAATATATAACCCTTCATATTGCCTCTCAACATCTATGACTTCTGTCATCAAGCTTGGGTTATGCAGGGCTTTGGATTTAAACCTAAATTTATTGTTGTCTCTTGTATGTCTTTTCCTGTTGCCAACAACTTTTCTTGCATCCTTTTTTCTTTTATTTATGCTAATATCATACCTTGCATCCTTCAGGAGCTCCTCATATGATTTGGTGGGTTGATAATCCTTCTAAACCTTTTGCTAAATATTTTCTACCAAAAATTCTGGCAGCACCTGTTCTTTTGATTTTTATGCAACTACAGACTTTCCTTTTCGTGTTCTGGCATATACCTTGGGAAAAGGAGAAATAGGAGGCACACTATTCAATTATTTGGGCTTGATGATAGATGAACCTTATCCTTTTTCCAACTTCTCTTCAACTTTGGTTGGGGGAGACTTTTCCTTTTTGTCCTTAACCTTCTTTTAGACATTCACCTTCTTCTCTTTTCTTTTAATCCTTTTACCAACTGATGAAGTAGTTAGTTTCTGATTTTTTCCCTTCTGCTTGGTAGGTTGAGAATGTTTCTATGAGGCTTGAGATTGCTGAGCAAGAATGTTTTGTGTAGGTGTAGGTTGGCCTGACCTGTAAAATAGGAAATGATCCCAAGTCTGGTTTCTTCTTCTGAGTTCTTAAACAACCAACACCTTGATAAGAGCTTTATGGTAGATGTTATACTCTAAAGATGCTGCATGGGTTTGTATCCTAGCTGAAATTTTAGTCAATATTTTCAGTAGGAAAAAAGGTATATTGAGAGTCTTCATACCTGAAATGTGAAACAAAAACCTCATGTGATGCAGAAAAACAACAGTATACCTCCTCTCACAAGTAAGGTATATCTTAATGAGATTGACAGTTTCAGCCCATTCATCCTTGAGATAACTACTAGGAATCCCTTGATCCCATTTAGAGTCTCTATATTCATCCTTGATGAAGCTTTTGAGGTCTCCTCCAGTGATAACTTGGCTTTTGAAACATTTCTCTCCTTCCTATGGGAGGTGGAAAGCTTCAACAATGGATTCTATTGATACATGCAATCTGAGGCCATAAACATTTGCTTCTTGTCCATAGAATGAGAGGGAAAATTCCGTTGCTACTCCTAGATTAAATATTCCTAACCTTGAAAAAAATGGATATCATCCAGCTTGTACAAAAAACCTCCTCACATTTAGATTGGAATCTATTAAATCAGCCCCTTGAGGTTCAATATGCTTAATTTTTCCTCCCTTTTTATTCATCTTCAAAAATAAAGAAGGTTGTATGCTATAATCTGATATGTATCAATATTAGAACGACTTACTTAATAGGTGTTGCTGAATCCTCAATGCAAACTTCCTAAAAACTAAGTCTCTTCCTCAAGCTGCTCATTGGAACCGCTCATTCACCAACAGATGGATTCAAAAACTAATTGTTTTCCCTTTCTTTCAGTGATTTAAAATGATATGTTGGTCCACCTTTCCATGCATAAGATATTTTCATAATGGGAAATTTCAGGACCATATACCACTCCTCATGATATCTTTTAGTTTCCAGCTTGGTTTCAGATTCTCTTCAATAGGTGGTTGGAGCTGAATGGAGTTGGAGTTGGCAGTCACCTCCATTGTATTCTTATGATAGGCAAAAAATTCCAGCAGCATTCATGTGTGATTAACCAAACGACCACCACATTAAATCGTAAATCCATGATTTATCTTGACACTAAATATGTACCTTGACATGTGAACATAACGATTCAGGCTGAAATATAGGACAAACAACGATTTCTTCTTCATAACTACGGATTGACACCTAACTCCTCCACATATGACCACAAATTAACTCGACATCACTCAAACATAAAACATTTCCTATCACATGACATGCCACATGATTAAAATATTTAAATATTAGTTTATGAGGGGAACACGTGGCTAGAGTCAAAAGCAGGTGCACTTTTTTTATTTTTGTAAAAACATGGGAGGTTTCTGGAACTTCTAGTAGCATTGGATAAAGGAAAAATAGACATAAAACATAGTTAAAACATATTTTCTGATAGGGCTAAAATAGAAGCTGCTGGAACTTCCAGCAACGTTCTAATTTTTTTTTTAAACTTCAAATTTTCTATCCTAAAAAATAAAAATTAAAACACACTTATGACTAAGCATAGAACTGCGCTAACTCTTCCATCAATAGCATGTTTAATATTATAAATCCACTTGGAAGTAACCATAGATTTGTCCTCAGGCCTAGGTATGATCTCCCACACTCCATTCTTCATGATATATTGGTATTCTTCATTCATGGAATTCTTCCATTTAGGATTTTGTACAGCCTCTTAGAAAGTGGATGGTTCTACTTCTATAAGTTTTGTCATGTATGCATCATACCCAAAATATATTTTGGGTGTTTTAATTTCTCTAAACATAGCCTTGGATTCTCCATGACCTTTTGCATCAAGTAATGGGTACTTCAACCAAATAGTTATTTTTCATGTTCCAAGAATGATCACTGGATGGATAGGTTCGTTGGGATGTTCTTCTTCATGGTTAGATTCTTCTTGGTTCACTTTACATATAGGAAGTTCTTCATCATTAGAGTCTATGGAGAGATCTTTTGATTTTTTAAATGCTATACTTTCATCAAATATGACACCATGACTAAATTCTAGGTGATTACCATCCTTCATGTAGATCATATATGCCTTTGACGAGTTGTTGTATTCAACAAAAATTCCCTTCATTCCGGAAGGATCCAACTTATTTTTTTTGTCCTTTGGTATATGGATATACACAGGACATGAAAATATTGAGAGATGATCTATGGATGTATTCCTTCCCGTAAATAGTTATTCCAGAGTATTATTGTCCCATGATCTATGAGGACATCTATTTTGAATATACATTATTGTTTTAGCTGCTTCTCACCATAGGAACTTTGGTAGATATTGATCATGAAGCATTTCTTTTACACTTTCTTCAATGGATCTATTATTTCTTTCTACAACACCATTTTGTTCACAATTGTATGGAACTATAAAATCCCTCTTAATCCCTGACTCCTTATTGAACGTAATTAGTTCTGTTGATGTTTATTCACCACCATTATTAGATCTTAAAATTTTGATCTTTCTTTTCATAAAATTTTCGACTTCAGCTTTGAATTCTTGGAATTTTGTGAAAACTTCATCCTTGGTTTATAATAGATAAAACCAAGTCTTCCTTGAATTATCATCTATGAAGGTGACATATTATAGATTACCTCCAAGAGATTTATGATCCGTAGGACCACACACTTAAGAGTGGGTTAGGTCTAGGATGTCTTTTGACCGTGAAGCACTGCTTTCAAATGGCCTCTTGACATTTTTTCCCAATGCATATCCTTTATAGATATGTTCATGATCTTCTTTAAGATTTCAGATTCCATATAGAATGGAACTTAGGGAGGGAAGGATTTTGAAATGTAGATGTGCAAATATTCGATGCCATAGCTCACATGGATTGATTTCAATGTGAACTAGGGCTTGAACTATAGGGATTATTAATATGTAAAGCCTTTCTTCTCGAATGCAAATAATTTTGGCTTGATTTATATTTGAGTGCTTTCCCCGAACAACAAATTTTCCATCAATGAAAGTTACTCTATCTCCTTTTTCTTCTAAGATTTAAATTGAAAGCAAGTTTTTTCTACAAAGCTAGAACAAATAAAATATTTTTGAGGTGGATGTTGCTTCCATATTCAAGCTTTATTGATGTATATCTAATGAATTTTATGGTGTAATTTTCGTAATATCTAAGTTCCACAGATTAGGTGGATTTTCCCTTTAATAAGGTCTTCAATTGTCTTGTATGTCCAGTCATGTGCCTTGAAGCACCACTATCAATTACCCAAGCATCTTCATCTTGACAAGTTCTAGATAGGGCTGAGAAAAGACCTTCACCTCTTTCTATGATGGATATCTCCTTGGAATATAATAAGAGATTCCAAATATCATTGAAACTTTCCTTTAGCTGACTTGTAATCCTTTTGATGAGCTTCATGATGTCCTTGACTGACCTTAGCTCTGATTTGATGTTGAGAATTCTGTAGGGCAATGTTTAATTCAATTCTCTTACTAAATAACTGCTTGTGTTACGCTTTAGCCTCTTTATCTTTGATTATTGTTATTATGATAAGAAATACATCAAATAGCTACCAAATCAATAAGAATAGTGACACAATATGTAGGTTGTAATCCAAGGCCAAAACCCATCCTCTTGAGGGGAAAAACCGAAAATCTCTTCTTACAGATGCTCCAATTGACAAATACCAAGACCCTTGACAAAGGCACTTGACCCAAGTTTTTCCTCAAAGACACTTGTCACTATCCCTTGATCTCCTCGGCTTGCCTTCTTCTATCCTCCTTTTATACACTATTATGCACTTGTCACCTAGAGAAACTTGGTCTCTGTTTAACAACCCTTAACATAGTAATCTCAACCTCCAATAATATTCTTTCTTCGCTTTCCAGGGGACTTCTCTCTACAGCTTGATTCAACACCATTCTATACTTAATGAAAGTCCTGAACTGAACAACATCAATCCTTGAAACAGTCCTCGGACTTATATGTAATCGTAGAGATAAAGTTACAGACTTAAATTCGAAACATAGTGAAACCTTTACACACTTTTGTATCACCCTTTTAACTTCGTGTCTGTGATCCACACTTGAGTATCACCCTTTTAACTTCGTATCTATGATCCGCACTTCTGGTTACAGATATTTCCGAGTTGGTGGTTTGAACAAGAGGTCACATTACATTTATATATAGTGACTGGTCCTTCTATTTAAGTTGACATAAGACATGGAGATTAGCCTAATTTAACAATGAAGTTTTCATCCATCTTCTGGCCAACATCAAGGAGCATAGTGACAATATATTTGGAGTGCAACTTTTACAAGATTTTTCATGTGTAACCTGAATTTCATATACATGAATTCTTAATTATATTTATGACCTAACGAAAAACCCTAAAGACATAAAGAAGAATTATTTGACATATAAAAACTCCTTTCTCATGAAAGTCGCGAAGCAAGAAAAATATATTTTATTATTCTTTTTCCTTTACATAAAATCATAATTACAAGTCATTATGAAGACCAAACGTAGTTACACTTTTTCAACATGTAGTTGAGTGCACAGAGGCATAGGAAGAGTCTGCAACTTAGTGCGCGGGTAGAGATTGATTGTATTCAAAGATTCATATAAGTTAATAAATAAATGATTTGTGGATGATATTCCGGTGTTCATGCATGTTTAATATGTATATTCTATTATTATTTTCTATTGTGAAGTAGTTATTACAGTTGCATGTTATGTTAGCACGGTAATGGTTTATGGGTTTATATGGCATGTTTCTGTGATTATTTGAATGCGGCAAAGTAATTTATAAGTGTTAATAGTAAGGAAAAATAGTAATACCACATCTCCCAGTCCTTGAAGGCTATAGAAACCTGGTTCTGCATCCACCCATAGTCACTTCATCTTAGACTGTGATCTACTTTCAGGTCGTTATCGAAAGGGATAGTGATCAAGGGTTTTGTTGGTGCATAGTAAGATCGAACCTGGGTCAACCCAAATCAAGCCAACAAATGTTTTTGTTTTCGAGACCAGGATCTATATGAGGGATATGTGGATGTGGCACCCATCGATGAAAGATATTCAAGACTAGATATACCTGAGAGAGCGAGAATTTTCATATCAAGAAAACATAAATCCTCATCTAACATCCAAAGTGTGGTTACATAAGTATATATTTACAGATCAATACAATATTTTCTTTGCTTCGTTTCTTGCTGAACTGTATGAGTGGATATCGAGGTTGACTGAAATAAATGACTATTTTAAGGGTGAATAACCTATGGTGTGGACTCCTGAATTGATACAGTGACTTAAGAGGACTGGAAATAGGATTTCAAGGGCTGTTGATTTCTGTATTGATAGCATCTTGGGAGGATTCATTACTGAGTTTGTATTAGACTCGATTGTGTCCTACAAAGAAGTGAAATGATGATTCATCAAAGGACCGTGAGGTAAGTATTTAAAATCCCTGAAACTTTAGATTAAGATGCTTCTGTGTGAAAAGAGATTTTTATGGATGCAATCAAATTTATAGTTTACTTATGTTTGGAAGAATATAAAGAAAAGATATCGGCGCAACGTAAAGTGGAAAAAGATATAGAGTAAATACCAGAAAGATATCTCATGGAAAAAATCCAAAGATCTTTGTAGATACTGATTATAGTCCTCTTTTGAGTGAATCTGAAAGTGAAAGAGAAGAAAGATACCCTAATAAACCCCATGTAACTTCGCAATATTCCCCCTTCTATCCCAAGAGTTCACAGAAGATAGAATCCAATAATAGCTAGGGTGTCTGTGGTTCCCCACTCCCCCTACCCCTCCTACCCCCGATCCCCCTCCCCCTCCCCCCCCACACAAGGAGAGATATGGCTGATGATATTAAGCTACCTGTTTTCAGAGGGGATTGGAGGATCCATAATAGTTTTTGTTTTTATGTGAAGTTGTATGGACAACGAAGCAGATCAATGATGAGAATATAAATAAGGCACAACTCATTACGACACTACGTAATAGAGTATTGGCATGGCATATGAAGTATTCAACTGATCAGAACATATATTTCACACATATAAAATGAAACTGGTTGGAGAGTTTAAGAAGACAAAGTCCCAGTCACAATGCATCACCAAGTTGAAATAAATCAAACAAAAATATATTGAGTTTGTTTGGGAGTTGGATCAGATATTCAAGCTTCTATTGGATCGGGTAAGCTTTGACATATATAATTGCTGTAAAATCAAGAATGGTTTATAGTTTCGTTGCTACCGTATATCATATTACCATTGATGCAACACAAGATAGGAATTCAAGCCGAAGCTATAGAGATTGCAATAAATTTGGAAGCTTCGCCTATAGGAGATACTAATGCATACATGCAGCAGATCCAGAATCATCTGGTGAACCTAACCCTACAAATACAAGATATCAATAAAATCAAGGAATTTAGAGGGAAGTGCAGTGTACGAAATGCAGATCAGGGAATCATTCTAAGGAAAAATACCTTATCTTCAGGGATTACATGGCTCGTGGAGCACCTAATCCCTTGAATGCAGGATCTAGCCCATGGTACGAAATATGTAAGGCTAGAGGCCAACATCACTCAGAAAACTACTACCTGTTACAGAAATATGTGCAAACTCCAAGGAATCTATATTACAAGTTTTTAAATCAGTAGGAAATGATGAGAATAATTGTTGCGCTTATGACCTAATGATGGAGCGCAATTCTAAAACTTATAGAATGCAAGCAGAAGAGCACGCACATTAAGACAATGGATAGTGTGGTGGTCTAGGACGTTACCAAGGAAGAGGTCTAGGTGGTGGAGTTGGTCGAGGGCGTGGTTAGATCATTTGCTATAATTGAGGCCAACCAGGTCATTTTGCAAGATAATTTCAGAACCCCACAATGACATGTAAGTATTGTAAATCCTTTGATCATGTAATTGAAGAATGTATTGTAGTTATGGTGAATATGAAATAAAAAAGGAACCAACAACCAACATAGAATATTCAAATGATGATTGTTGAGGACTGATGAACCTCGAATTAGTATTTTCACTAGAAGTGGAGCTGCGACCGGTATTGATAAGGCAGATATAAAGAAGGAATATGGAGGTGCATGGTTTAGAAATATTTATAAGAAATATCCTATTTTTTATATTCAGAAAGAAAAATAAGAATTTATGGAAGCAAAGCGAATTTGATGGATGTTGTAGATTTGACCTCTAATGCACAGCAAAAGCTCGATTAGAGAAGTAACTGAAACATATCATCAACTTGAATGTAGAACAAATATTTGACACAAGACCAAGATGCATCAAGCTAAGTAAGTATTTTAAGATCTTTTCTGTAGACTTGCATGA
Source organism: Pinus albicaulis (assembly GCA_034641835.2). Taxonomy (NCBI): domain Eukaryota; kingdom Viridiplantae; phylum Streptophyta; class Pinopsida; order Pinales; family Pinaceae; genus Pinus; species Pinus albicaulis. The sequence continues at coordinate 1,183,477,724 of CM076584.1, forward strand.
AATTTTTAAGGGATCAGAAGGTTGTAGAATGGTTGTAGGAGTTGATATATTCTTGTGCATCAAAATTAACATCGTGAAGTGAGCGCGGTCAATAATTTTCATCGATGGAAGAGAAATGAGGCTCAGTGTGCAGATATGAGAGTATGAGATGGACCAAGTTATTCTGGATCTGGGATCTGATGCTAATGTCTTAACAAAGTAGACATGGGAATTTATGGGTAAGTTGAAGCTACAGTGCTTGTGAAAATTCCTAAACCCAGAATCCTTATTCCAACAAATTGATCTTACTTCTTGTAATTGATTAATTATGCAAGTTGTTTATTGTTTTCTACAAGTAAATACTGAAGCAAACACATTACAACCTTCACTACATAAATAAACTGCGGAAAAATAAACGAGGAAGAAAGATTTGAGCAAGAAAACTAAACACACATGACACTGTTATTTTTGGTCTAAGTCCCTAGAAAAACCAAATGTGGGAAAACTAGTGTAGCAAATGAGGGTTTGATATTATTAAGTAGAAGTTTCTGAATACAAATGGATGCCTAAATCTAGCTATCCACAGAGAATATGATTGACAGAGAACTAGTGAGGATTACCTCACATTAATATTGGAGATCTGGATTTGACCCAACACTGAACTGGATAGCCCCACGTTGCCTCTGCACAGATCTACATCCCTCTGGCTAGGGACTGCATCACCTCCTTCTGCTGGATATTCTACTGCCTGGATGTTGATCTCTAGCTCTTCTGGTCTCATACCCCCACACTTCGGCACTGGATCTGGCTGATCATCAGCAAAATATCAGATCTCTTCAAGGCTGCAGCATTGCTTCTACATGGCAATGCGCTGCCCAACATAGCTGCTACAATGCCTCTTCTACATACTACCCTTTGGCTTTTCTGCAAATTATTCTCGTCTCAGGAAGATATCTTCCAACCAGAACTATCACTGCCCATCACTGCAATCAAATCAACTCGATCAAATCTCGTGGCTTCTCTGTGCTGCTCACTTGAGAAATTCAATCTCTAGACTCACTTGATGCGTCTTCCAAATTCCCATCTAAGTCCTTCTTATAATCTTCTTGTTGGATAACCAACGACCCAGATTAAAATATAATCAATGGATTAGATCATATTTACTTGATATTTGTGTTTCTCTAAAAGTTTCACACCCATTTCTATTAATATAATTTAATTATTTTAACTCCCTAAGTTTAGACTTAGGCTCCCATTAAAAATAATTAATTATTTTAATAAAACTTCATCTGGGTGGAATTTCCAAAAATTGTTTCTGATTATTTTGGAATACATGTGTCTAACCCTCCCTACAAAATTTGAGACTTAGAGAACATCCGATGCTACCTGAAATAAACATACCCTCTTAGCGATGAATGCGATATAGTAATAATTCCTGTTGAAGCACTACATCGACTTTGTAACATCTCCCTCTACACTTCTAATTTCTGACATTGTTGTCCACCAACTACTGCCTTGTTGCATCTATGCATCTATTGACCCTACATACTACACTGCAACTCTGCTACTTGATGAAACAAAAAAACATCCAAACAATGAAGTAAGTGTTCAACATGATGCATCTGATACTGAAGATCTGATTGCTGCTAGACTCTGCGCTAACCCTCTGAATTTTTTGTGTTGCTACTGACTTTGCAATGTACCTTGCTGCACTGCTTCCAACTCTGCTCTACACTGTGATTTGCTGCACTGGTACCAAATCTGCTCTGCGCTGCTTAGACTCTAGTGCTCTCTAGCCACTGCACTATCACTTTGGCACTCCTCTGCACCAAATGACACTAGTCCATCCTGCTACTGTTGATTTGGGCTCTCGTAGTAAGGTATCGATCCAATATGTGGACTCCTCAAGGATCCTTCCCAGCTACAACTCCTTCAAACTACAGTTCTAGATCACCCAAATTCTCCCCTGGAGATATGTGGGCAATCATGGTGAACTCCTCCTCCTCAATCTTTGTGGTTGCAGCCTGCAGATCATGCTTCTCATCCTTGTCCTTATTCTTGTGAGGAAATTGTGTAGCGTAGTGACCATACTCACCACATCGAAAGAATTTGATCTTTGAGATGTCCGTCTTCCACCTCCATTGCTCCTACTACTCCTTAGATGCAAGGGTTGCATTCTCATCCTTGTCCTTGGGCTTCAACCCACTGTTGCTGTTGCCATCAAGTTTTCACTTGATCATGTCTCGCCTCATCTCTTCACGCTAAAGAGCAACCCACATATTTTCCCAATCAGGAAACCATTCTCTACCCAGGATTCTCTGGACAAAGACTTGCCATTCATATGACATAGAGTTTAGAGCCAATCTTACCATCTCGGTGGTCTAAGGTGCTGCTTCAACATATGCTAATGTATCGATGGTTTCCTGAAACTTCTTAAGGAATAGATCAATGTGTTATCCCTTTTTCATCCTCATTAATCAAATCTTCTCCTGCAAGTACATCTTCTGCTGCTCAAAATATCCTTGATATAGCTTTGTTAAGGCATCACACATCTCCTTGGCATTCCCTTTTCCAGTGATGTGACATACTACATGATCCCACACTCTGTTGAGGATCAAATGCTTAGCATTCACCATATTCTTCCTGTAGGCCTTTAATGGATCTGCATCCATGGGGACAACTACCACATTCTCGAAAAATGTCTTGAGATCATGCTCATCTAGTAGACACGTGATCCTTGCATGCCAAATCACATAGTTGGAAGCACCATCCAAACGATCTTGATCTCTCAACCCGGTTGCTACCATCTCACCCAACCAAATGTTGAACTGATGCCTCTAACCCTCTACGCATCTGGCTTTATGCACTCCATACTGGATCAAGCCAAATAAATCTCAATCAGACTACTTCTGCATGGGAAATCTGAATTTCTTGGGCAATAAATTCCCTGAGGCTAGAAATTCCCTCAATATGCTTATTCTTCCTTCTTCTAACGCTTTATGCTCCAAAAACTACATCTATAATAAAATTGCGGCCCACGAAAAATTGATTTGCGTTGAAGCTACTACTGTGTTGCTCCCTCTACCACTAATAGATTGAAAAATGGAAATCATACTTCTCTGTCAACTCACTCATAGGGATATTTCGTTAAAAATATTTCCCTCATGGCTTGGACTGCGGAATCCCTTGGTATTCGATCTGCTTCCTACGTAGCTCTTCATTCTCCCTCCTTCTCTTCAGCATTGAACACTTTTGAAATACTCTCTTTCTTCACTTGCATTGTTATATAATATTTGATACCATGTGAAAATTCCTTAACCTGTAATCCCTATTGTAGAAAATTGATCTTACTTCTTCTACTTGATTAATCATGGAAGTTATTTACTATGTTCTACAAGTAAATACTAAAGAAAATACACTTCAACCTTCACTATATAAATAAATTGCGGAAAAATAAACGTGGAAATAAAATATGAGAAAGAAGAAAACTAAATACACATGACACCATTATTTTTGGACTAAGTCCGCAGAAAAACCCAGTGCGGGAAAACCGGTGCAACATATCAAGGTTTGATATTATTAAGCATAATTTTCCGAATACAACTAGATTCCAAAATCTAGCTATCCATAGAGAATGTGACTGACACAGAACTGGTGAGGATTACCTCACACCGAAACTGAAGATTTGGGTCTGATCCAACACTAAATTCGACAACCCCACTTTGCATCTGTGATGCCTCTGCGTAGCCTCTACGCAAATCTGTGTCACTTTGGTTGGGGATTGCATTGCCTCCTTTTGTTGGATCTTCTGCTGGCTAGATGCTGACATTAGAGGAACTTTTAGGTCTAAAATGGTCTCCTAAGGAAATTATAAAATAATAGTGGAAATAATAAAATAGTATTATATTACATCATCAAATTTTAGAGGGAAAAAAGAAAAAACTACTTTTTCAACTCGTATTTTCAACTTATCTCCCTATGGGTTTACTCAAATTTAGAGTGAGAACACCCATTGGATGCATAATTTGATTCCTCGTTCTAGGAGTACCCATTTTTCATACTTTTGATGGAACTTGCTACAAGAAAAATGAGAAATACATTAAAAACATGATTGCAATCATGCTTTTTCATGTATTTCTCATTTTCATGTAGCTAGGTCCATCGAAAGTATGAAACATGGGTACTCCTTGGATGATGAATTAAATTTTCCATCCAATGATCTGAAAATTAAACTATTTGTATCTGCTATTAAAAGTATTCATTTCCATTTAATTAAGTGTGCAAAGTGTTTGTCATGTCTTGCAAATTAAACAAAGTGTTTTTGGTAACTGTTTTTGAGTTTATGTGTGAGGGAATGTTAATTAAAATTACCGTTTAACATCTTGAATTAGAAATACACAACGGAATAACTTCACCATAACAACGCAGTAACATGATGAGGCAATTCACCCCTCCTGGGCTACATCTGCCTGGTCCAAGGCTCCCAATGAGCATGTCCTTACTCTATTAGGTTGCTAAAATTGGTTTTATAGTGATAAAGAAGCCTAAACAGGCTAAAACAACTGTGAAAATGAATTCAGAAGATAGAAATAGGCTAATTATGGCTTTTATTTCACCTCAAACAGTGAAGTGTAGCCCAATGCAACTCCATTTCCCTTATGGCCCTAATGGCTCTCCAAGCTTCCTTGAAGCAAAAAAGGTTTAAAAACACCTCTGTTGGCTCTGCAACCTATTCCAATGGCTCCAAAATTCTTAGAATACTCAAAATTGACTAAATTTTTGTCTAATTTGGTCGAATATGGAGAAAGTTATAATCCCAATAGTATTTTTCCTAGTGGCCCTCAAAAACCTCCACTAAACTTGGCTAACTCCAATTAGCTCCACCAGAAAGGCAGAACCTCCGAACATGTCAGAACCGCGCGCTAAAATTGGTGGAAACATTAAATTTAACTGTCAGTTCACTAATTGTTCACATGTAGATAAATCAAAGACAATTTACATTGGCGGTTAAGGTCAAGTCTGCGCCCTTGGTCATAGCCTACAAGTCACATGGCTGGGGGCTAGCATCTGAGTGCTTAATTCAAATCTTTCCACTAGTTGTATGGGGCTTAGCCCTTGGTTACCGCTTGTGGTTGCGGGGGTTTATAAACTATAGCCCTGAGGGCTTAACCCTTGTTTTTTTGCTCATTCAACAAACAACATGACACGCCCAACTGTTGACCCACTTGCGTTCAGGTCGGGTCGACCTCCGCCCGACTAAACCAAATAACAACACCTACACGAGGTCTCGTTCACCACTGACCCTTTCGCGTTTGGTTCAGGTCATCCTCCGCTCGACTCGTTTACCTCTGCACGAATACGTTCAGGGTGACCCGACTCCATTCACGTCGGGTCGGGTCTACCCACCACCATATTTTTTAAACAGACTTTGAACCTTTGGCCTGGGGCCATGTGGTAGCCTCTGGGCAGGCCACGTGGCACCCTTTGATAGGGTCCCAAACCATATAAAAAAAATAAAATTTTTCCATAAAATTTTTCTAAAGATGACAAATTTTTGTGTTCAAAAGTCTTGTTTTGAATGTCATTGGGTGTTTTAAAACTTCAATATCTTCCACATATGACATCAGATTTGGGTCCCATTTGTGGAGCCAAAATCGCAGCGATGAGGCCTATCCGGTTGTTAGTTTGGAACCAATTTTGAGCAGTTCCAATTTTGAGCATTTTTTTCCTCTTGGACATGATCACCTGATCACACATCCCCATTGGGAAGATTTTGGACCCCAAAAGCCTTCAATTAATTGTTAAGAAGATGAGGGTATAGATCCCTCACCTTTTCCACCTCAATCCACTTTGCCTTACTCGATTTGTTGCCTTTAAGACCAACCCGAACATAATCAACATTTCCCTTCCTCGAAGTGTATGTCCTTCTGTCAAGGATAGCATCCTCTTTCAGCTCATCCAAAAATTCTGGCAAGAAATTCTCTATGGATGGTAGCTAAATGTCACTTTCATAATCAACAATTAAAGGAAGTTCATACAAACGTAAATTTTCCACATTCACAATGGAATACATTTGCATATATGAAGCCAAATCTGGTTGAAAATCATTATTTCCAACTTGTTTAAGGATCTTGAATGGACCATAATGAATAGGCTTTAGTTTTTTACCTTATCCTTGCATTATTTCCTTACTAATATGCAGCCATGCCTCATCTCCTTCTTGAAACTTATGATCAACTGTGTGTTTGTCATGCCTCTCCTTGTACTTGCCTTGAATTTTTTCAAGCTGTTCTTGAACCTGCTGATGTATAAGCTGAATTCTTTCAATGATCATGCGAGATTTTTCAATGTCACTATGCCCATCAATGGTAACATATTTCTTAAGAATAAAATCTAAAGGTGACTTAGGCAAATACCCAAAGCAAGCTTCAAAAGGTGAAGTATTTGTAGAAGAGTGCTTGGCCCGGTTGTAAGCATGCCGAATGTAATGCAAGTGTTCATCCCAAAGCTTGGGATGCTTGCTGCAATAACCTCTCAAAATATGTACAATGGTTCTGTTCACTACCTCTATTTGGCCATATTTTTGTGGATGGAAAGCAATACTCTTCTTCAACTTGGTGTCCATCACCTTCCATAAATTGGACCAAAAATTCCCAACAAATCTGGAATCCATGTCACTAACAATAGAAGTAGGAAAGCTATAATGAACCCATACATGTTGAAAATATAAATTAGCAGTTTTTCCAACAGTTATAGATTTCTTACATGGCATAAGAATAAACATCTTGCTGAATCTATCAACTACTACATAAAGATAATCATGTTGCTTTCTAGATAATGGTAGACCTCCAAAACAATCCATAGAAACACTTTCCCATGGTATAGAAGGTAGTAGCAATGGCATATATAAACCAAGTTTCCTATTGCTAGGCTTGCTTGTAGCACATAATGAACAACCTCTAATGAAACGTGAAACACTATCTAGCATGCGAGGCCAATAACAATACCTCTGTAAAGGTGCCACCATTTTGCTTACCCCGAAATGTCCAGCAATAAGAGAAGAATGAGCTTCTCTCATGATGTTTAGTCTCTCCCCCTGTGGTATACATAACTTTCCCATATGAAACAAAAAATTATTATGCAAATGATAATCATTCTCCTCAACATGATTCCCTTCACTCAAGTTAGTATACACATCCTTAAAATCAACATCAGATGCATACTGTTCTAAGTAGCTCTCATGTACAATAGAATCATTATTAAGTAAAGTAGTAGCACTAATAAGAGGCCTTGAAAGCATATCAACAACTTTATTGAAAATACCTTTCTTGTACCTTATTACCAAGTGAAATTGTTGTAGGAAACCCATCCATCTGAAATGTCATGACTGTTGTAATTTACATTCCGACTGCAAGTACTGTAAAGGCTTATGGTCAATATGAAAAACTGTTTCTTTGACCATAAAATAGTGTTTCCACTTTTTGACACTTTGTACCAGCGCATAAAACTCCTTATCATATGTAGGATAATTCACAACAGCACCATTAAATGTCTCAGAATGAAATGCGATAGGCTTACCATGCTGTAAGAGAACTGCACCCATGGTGTAATCACTAGCATAGGTCTGAATCTCGAATGGTTGTCTCAAGTCCGGTAATGCAAGGACTGGAGCTGAACTTATCTTCTATTACAAAGACTCAAAAGCTTTATTTTCCTTACCTCCCCATTGGAAGGAACGCTTCACACTTGTCACTGCATGCATAGGAGTTGCTATGGCAGAGAAGTTAGAAATAAACTTCCTCCAATACTGAGCTGCACCCAAAAAACTTCTTACCTCTATAATGGATTTGGGAGTAGGCCAATTCACAATGGCTTCTACCTTAGAAGGATCAATTATCAAAGCACCCCCTCCTACTATGTGTCCCAAATAAACCAAAGAAGTCTTTCCAAATTCACACTTTGACATTTTAAGAAACAACAGATTTTTCTTCAAAATATCAAGTACTTTCTTAACATGCATGACATGCTCTTCTCTAGTCTTGCTGAAAATTAAGATGTCATCTAAGTAGGAAATAATAAAATCATCAAGAAAAGGATGTAAGACATCATGCATTACCCGCATGAAAGTTGCAGGTGCATTGCATAAACCAAACGGCATAACAAGCCACTCAAAGAGTCCCTGTTTGGTTTTAAATGTTGTCTTCCAAATGTCACTTTCTACAATTCTAACTTGATGATAACCACTATGTAAGTCTAACTTAGTGAAATATTTAGCATCTTTCAACTGATCTACCAAATTATCTATCCTTGGGAGTGGGTAATGATTCTTTACCGTTATCTTGTTCAATGCCTTGAAGTCCACACACATGCGCCAAGTTCCATCTTTCTTTGGAATCAACACTATCGGTGACCCACATGGCGAAGTGCTTGGTCTTATGAATCCTTTGTCCAACAAGTCTTTAATTTTCCTCTTGGTTTCAACATTCTCCATGATAGACATGTAGTACATGCCTATGTTAGGAAGAGGACAATCTTGATGTAACTGGATTTCATACTGAATCTCCCTTTTAGGAGGTAAACCTGTCAGTTCCTGAAACATCTCATGATGTGCATCAACTACATCATATAAATCTTATTTAAGCTTGGAATCACAATTTTCAAATGACTCATGATTCACATCAACCTTGGGCTTAACCATAAGAAGTACAAAACTCTTACTAGAATTAACTAGCCTTTTTACCTGTCCCACATTTACCATCACTATATTTTCCTTCTTGCGATGTGCTCTGACAATGAACTCCCTGCCATATTTAAAGACATGACACTTATTTTCATGGCGATGGAAGATCGATTTCTTTCAAATAAGTAAGGACTTCCCAAATTCCTGATATATCAAGCGGTACTACATCAAGTTCAATTGTGTCAATAAAGTGTGCAGTAATCACGAATCACAATATGCACTTTCTTGAGACTTGTAAGTTTGCATCCTTGCATATCCACCCAAGTGGACAAGGATTTGGATGTGGAATGCTCTCAAGTTTAAGCTATTTGACCAAGTCTTCTGATATGAGATTTTCTTGTGACCCACTGTCAAACATTGTGTCAATTTTTGTATGTTTTGAGACTACCCTCACATGGAACAATTCAATTCTTTCTTCCTCATTTGGAGTTTGTACATGACAGTTTGAAGTACTAGTGCTTGGCTTATTTTTAGTTTCCTTTCCCCTCATACTTTTCAAACCCATGGCTGCAATTTTTGGTTTTTTCACCTGAATCATCACCTAAGTTTTGTGGTGTAGTTGTAGTAGTTGCAGTTTTCTTCTTTCCTTTGTTTTTGTTAAAATGAGTTCTTTTTTGAGGATGTAATTTCCAATAGTTTTTCTCTTCATGGCCTTCTCTTGAAAAATGTTTACATATCACTTTCTCACCCTCTTGTTTGATAGATGCATTCTTTTTTCCTTTCCCTTAAAGTTTTTATCTTTGTTTTTCCCCTTAAAAGGCTTGTTTCTACCCTCATCAAAAGTGTTTTTCCCTCTAGCCTCTAAATGCATAGCTTGTACACAAACTTCGTCTAGACTAGTAGGATTGAACATAAGGATAGTATGTCTAAATTAGTTGTGCAAACCACCTATATATTTCGGCAAAGTATCTTGAATTTGTAAGTCTACCCCTAATAAGAGTGCTCTTCTCCTAAACTCTTGGGTGTAGTCTTGTACATTTTGTCCCTTAAGCTATTTGAAGTTTTGCTAGTTCATGATAGCCTTTTGTAAATGAGCTAATGGATAAAATTTATTTTTAATTGCAGAAATAAATTCAGCCCATGATAAAGTGATCTTACCATGTTTTTTAATTTCATCCTTGGTCTTGGCTTCCCACCATACCAATGCTGCTCCATCCATTCTCAAAGAGGCTAACTGTATCTTGGTGTCGTCATCATGAAGGTTCTGTATCTTCAAGTAAACTTTGAATTGTCTTATCCAATTATCAATTTTCTCTAAATTGACTTCACCGTTAAACATAGGCAACTCAAATTTAACATCAAGCTTTAAAACTGGACTTTTACTAGTGGTTTTAGACTTGTGAGATTGATTCACCGAAGTTGAGGATGACAATGTAGAGGAAGAGGATGAAGATGGGGATGGTGGATCACCATTTCCTTCATGTCCTTTCTTTGACTTATCATCAATTTTATTTCCTCTTGAAGAACCCTCTCCTTCTTTCTAGTTTTTAGACCCTTCTCCAACAATCCTATCTTTCCTTTCTTGGTAGAGTATCCTTACCATCTCCGTCATGTCCAAGAAAGCCTTTCAGAACACCCGTTCCTCTTCTTTAGGATCCATATCTTCAAGAGCTTCTCCCTCTCTTGAAGAAATGCTTGAAGCTGCTTCTATGGCTCTTGGAGGTGACTCTTTGACTCTTCTTGGTTGTGGATTACTTTGTACACTAACCAAATTTCCTTCACCTCTCTTGAGTTTAAGCCTAGTAAGCATCAAAACTTGCAAACAATCAACTATATCTTTGCACAAAACAAATGCTGAGTAAAACTCTAGCTCCTAAGGATCAAATCCTTAGCTCTGATACCATCTAATATGAAAATGAAACTATCTGTATCTGATGTTCAAAGTATTCATTTCCATTTAATTAAGTGTGCAAAGTGTTTGTCATGTCTTGTAAATTAAACAAAGTGTTTTTGGTAACTGTTTTTGAGTTTATGTGTGAGGGAATGTTAATTAAAATTACTGTTTAACATCTTGAATCAGAAATACACAATATAATAAATTCACCATAACAACACAACAACATGATGAGGCAGTTCACCCCTCCTGGGCTACATCTGCCCGGTCCAAGGCTCCCAATGGGCATGTCCTTGCTCTATTAGGTTGCTCAAATTGGTTTTACAATAATAAAGAAGCCTAAAAATGCTGAAAAAACTATGAAAATGAATTCAAAAGATATAAATAAGCTAAGTATGGCTTTTATTTCACCTCAAACAGTGAAGTGTAGCCCAATGCAGCTCTGTTTCCCTCATGGCCCTGATGGCTCTCCAAGCTTCCCTGAAGAAAAAATGGTTGTAAAACACCTTTTTTGGCTCTGAAACCTATTCCAATGGCTCCAAAATGCTCAGAATACTCAAAATTGACTAAAATTTTGTCTAATTTGGTCGAATATGGAGAAATTTATGATCCCAACTTTTGCCTAGTGGCCCTCAAAAACCTCCACTAAACTTGGCTAACTCCAGTTAGCTCCACCAAAAAGGCGGAATCTCCGAACATGTTAGAAATGTGTGCTAAAATTGGTGGAAACATTAACTTTAATTTTCAGTTCACTAACTTTTCACATGCGGATAAATCAGAGACAATTTACATTGGCGGTTAAGGTCAAGTTTGCGCCCTTGGTCACATCCTATAGGTCATATGGCTGGGGGCTAGCACTCGAGTGCTTAATCTGAATCTTTCTACCGGTTGTATGGGGCTTAGCCCTTGGTTACCGCTTGTGGTCACGAGGGTTTAAAAACTATAGCCCTGAGGGCTTAACCCTTGTTTTTCCACTTGTTCAACAAACAACACGACGCGCCCAACTGCTGACCCTTTTGCATTCAGGTCGGGTCAACCTCCGCACGACTGAACCAAACAAAAACACCTGCATGAGGTCTTGTTCACCACTGACCCTTTTTCATTCAGGTCGGGTCTTCCTCCGCCCGACTCGTTTACCTCTGCACGAATACGTTCAGGGTGACCCGACTCCGTTCAGGTCGGGTCGGGTCTGACCACCACCATATTTTTTAAACAGAATTTGAACCTTTGGCCGGGGGCCACGTGGAATCCTCTAGGTAGGCCACATGGCACCCTCTAATAGGGCCCCAAACCATATAAAAAAATAAAATTTTTCCATAAAAATTTTCTGAAGATGACAAATTTTTGTGTTCAAAGGTCTTGTTTTGAAGGTCATTGGGCGTTTTAAAACTTCAATATCCTCCACATACGACATCGGATTTGGGTCCCGTTCACGGTGCCAGAATCGCAGCGATGAGGCCTATCTGGTCATTCATTTGGCAACCAATTCTGAGAAGTTCCAATTTTGAGCATTTTTTTCCTTTTGGACATGATCACCTGATCATCCAACGAGTACTCCCACTTGAAATTTGAGTAAAACCTTAGGGAGATAAGTTGAAAATACATGTTGAAAAATCAGTTTTGTTATTTTATTAAATTTTAATCTTTTTACCTTTTTACCCCAAAAATGGTGAATCATCCCCCATAGTTGACATCATCATCTTGAATCCTATTGGTTCTTATAAAGTTTATTTTGGTTGTAAATTTTTCTGAGGAGACCCATTTTAGACCTCAAAAGTTCTCTAATGTCTCTGGGCCTTCTGATCTCACACCCCGACACTCTAGCACTAGATATGACTGATCCTCAGAAAAATCTTGGATATTCTCAAGGCTGCAGTGCTACCTCCACGTGGCACTTTGCTTCCTGGCGTAGCTTCTACACTGCCTCTTCTGTGTACTTCCCTCTACCTTCTTTGCAAAGTAGTCTGAGCTCAGGAAGAGATCTTCCAACTGGAACTATCACTGCCCCTCACTTTAATTAAATCAAATCGTTCAAATCCTACAGTTGCTCTGTGCATCTCACTTAGGGAATTCGATCTCTAGACTCACTCGGTGCATCTTCCAAATGCCCATCAAATTCCTTCTTATAATCTTCACATTGGATAACCAACGACCAAGATTAAAACATAATCAACATATTAGATCATATTGACTCGATCTCCGTCTTTTTTCTAGAAGTTTCACACCCAGTTCTATTAGTATACTTAAATTATTTTAATTCCCTAAGTTTAGAATTAGACTCCCATTAAAAATAATTAATTATTTTAATAAAACCTCATCCCAGTGGAATTTCCCAAAACTCTTTTTGGGTATTTAGGAATACATGTGTCTAAGCCTCCCTGCAAAATTTGAGACTTATAGAACATTCGATTCTACTAGAAATCAACAGTGATCACCTATTCATTTGAGGATGGAAAATCAGCAAATAATCTTCCCTATGGGAAGACTACCAGGTGTCATAGTGGATATTGAAGTAGTGCGCACTTGTAATATTCCCAATTAGCCATGAGCTAGTTGGAATATTAAATTTTGTTTTGTTATCTTGTTTTAAGAATAAGAGGACAATGGAGGTCCATAATTATCCTTAATAATGAATAAATAAATGCCAATATAAAAGGAAAACATCTTGGCAGCTTAGTTAAGCACCCTTAGGTGTGAAAAGGGGTTGGAACATCTTGACTCGGTCAACTTTGACCAAATCAATAGTGTTGTCATGGAGGAGTGGCAATCAATGAGGGACAACAAAGTTTTAGATGGAGACACTTTGCATGGAAGTAGGGTCATAAATGAATGGGGCTTAGGGTTTGGAAGCTCATATCTTATAAAAGGAAGAGGATGGCAGCCATATTCATTAGGTATTGGTATATGATATTTCTGAATATATCGTCTATTTAGACATATAGATTTCTTTGGTTGTTTAGCTAAGATTGAAAGTGTTGTTTAGCACTGGGTGTTCCTGATCGGGAATACCACCTCTTCCATTGAGAAGCTCTTGGAAGAGTCTTGTACTTCACTTCCACTATCAGGCATTTGGTCAAAGCTTCATCTTACATCTACAATGCAGATCATGTTGAGGGTTGAGTTGTTTTGCAGGTTGCAGCAGTGGAGACCATATTTGGGTCATTTCAGTGCTTATTTTTTCAGTGGAGAAGGGTTCCTTTCCATTGGGAGGATAGTAAAGAAGGCCCTTGTGCTTATTTTCAGATCTTGGCATCAGGCCATACATTTATTTTCCCCTATAGCGTAGTTTCTTTCTAGATCTGAATTATTTTGAGGGAGGAGTTGTAGGATGGTTTCAGCACGCCATTTGGAGAGGAGGTTTTGTAGTGAAGGGGATATTCCTTTCATCTAGGAGATCTATTGGAGGAGGCTGCATTATTTCTTATATCAGATCAGCCACACTTTCCAGATCTATATTTTGTAGTGGATCTTCATCCCTAGGGCTTAGATTCCAATCTTGTACATGGTGTATTTCTGAAAACCCTTTAGGGGTTCTTCATTAGAGGTTGTATAGTTCCTAGATCTGTATTAGATCTATCTTTTGTCACATATATCAGCCCATGTTATTTTTTATATTCATTTTTTGTAGCAACGCCTTTTAAACAGTGCTATAACAGTCTTCCAGCTCTTTATATATAGTAGCAACACCTCTTCTGAGGGTTTTTTCCATTAGAGGCTTATTCTATCTTGTTATACATCTTATGGCCCATTTATTATTCATATTTTGTTGTTGTTATTATGATTAGAAGGTATCAATATTTGCCTCTTGCTTTTATGTAATGTTTTACACTGCTATTCCATGGTTTTGCATTATCTTCCTGATTTTCCCATTTGGGAATATTACAGTGGTATCAGAGCATAATCTTGGCATAGCCTGTGCATCTTGAAAAGCCAATATGTCATCTGAAGAAGGAGATCCTCTTACTGATAGAGAGAAGAGGTATCAAAGAAGAATACACCGAAAGTTTGATTATACAAATGATAAAGAAGACAAGGGTAAAACCCGTTTATCTAGAGGAGAAGATGAAGAGAAAGAGTTTCCTATGATTCTTCTCAAATCTATGAAAGGCATTTCTAGAGAAATAAAGGAGATGAGGATGGATAGATACAAGGAATCCCCTAAAGGATTTCGACATGGTGAAGGCTCTAAAATTTCTCATCACTAGAGTGATCAACCAGTGCAGCAACAACAAGTTTCCCAATGCTCTACAATGCCTACATTCCTAGCAGTGGGAAATTAAGGGTTTCAAGAAAAAGAATCCCTTTAAGACTATTTCATGGAGTATGAGTCTCAATCTCAGAGATTCAAGGACCACTTGAGCTTTCAATAATTTTTTCAAAATCAAGGACAATAGGAAACCCATGCATCACAATAGAGGTGGAGGATTCATTCAGAATCATGATCTACATTGCACTATGGGCAGATTTTTCTTACCCAACTTTGATGGGTCGTCTAAATGCACTGCCAAATCATGGGTAGAGAAGCTTGAGATATACTTCTAGTTGAACAAATTTCCAGATATGGAGGCCTTTAAGATAGCAGCACTGCACCTTGAGGGTGAAGCACATGATTGGTGGTTCCATGGCTTGTCTACATTGGGTCATGAAAATTTGACTGCCTATTCAAAGTTCACAAGGAGGTTGGTGGAGAGGTTTGATAGAAGAGATCCTGAGGCACCATTCATGGGGCTCGCAAAGCTAAAACAATCAGGTAATCCAAAAACTTATATTTCTAAATTTTTAAGACTTTATGTTATGGTTCCTAATTTATCTACAGCAAGAAGGGTCTATATGTTCATTGATGGGTTAGATGAACCTCTTCATGGGTTGGTTAAGTCTACCAAGCTCACTACCCTTCAATATTCCATTGAAAGGGCTAGAGATCTTCAAGGTGCCTTGCCAAAAGAAAAGGCAACATTTCAGCACAAGCCCTCTTTTCCATCAAAGGGAAAAGATAAGAAGGCTCCTCTTTCAAAGGAGAGCCAAAGTAAAAAACCTCTTGATGATGATGTCCCAAGAGATTTGAGGAGGAGGAAGCTTTTCTTCACATGCCAAGAATCTTGGGCACCTAGACATAAATGTGCAGCAAGAAAGGCACACTACATAGAGTTATTCTCAGATAATGAGGAGGAAGAAGAAGATGAACCAAGAAGAGGTCACAGTGCTGGAATAGAAGGAGATGACCCACCACCACTAAGAGGTGAGGATGGGGCAATTGCTACAATTAGAGAGACTCTTGAATCATTAAGAGTGGTACCCAAATATCATGAAACTTCCACACAATAAACAAAGTTGGATTTCAGTGGAAGCAGGGACATGATAGTCCCATCTATTATGCACATGGATTTGGGCCATGGGACACTATTATCTTGTAGAAAACCACCTGGGAGGCCGCCTGATCCATATTTGGTGAGACATGTCTCACATCATGATGCACCATTCATAGATCCAAGAGGAAAGGGAGCATTAGGAGGCCATGATACATCACTGAGAGTCTTGGGTATACTCAAGGAGGAGGGAGACGTTCTCCCAACATCATGATTACCCACTCTCATTTTAGATTCTATGCTATGGGAGGAGAAGAATGGGAAGGATAGAAACCTTCCAACATATACCTTTGGCATGAGAGATGTCAAGGAGAAGGGAAGCCATATGAAATATGTTTTTTGTGATAGATCATCAGCGTTATCACTATGGAAGATTGATCCATATTGGAAATCCCAACTGTTGGTGGATTATTCAAAGGATATTTTTACATGCATGATAATTGATGACCAACTACATGAAGAGGGCTATTCAGTATAAAATGAAGTCATTTATTATCATGGTAGGATCTTCTTATCTAGAGGCTCCAAGCTCAAGGAGAAGTTGCTACAAAGAGCTCATGAAGAATTTCTCTTCAGTCATACTTATTCCATGAGAGCCTACAACACTATAATGGAGAGCTACACTTGGAAAGGCTTTGAAGAGGAACAATGTCAGCATTTTCAAGGATGCATGAACCATGTGGAGTTGGAAGAGATACATAACTCAATGAAGGATTTATCACAACCACCTCTTTCCTCTTTTGTAATGAGAGGGGATCTATCTATGGACCACTCCATCTGTATGAGAAGAAATTTTGGTAAGGGACAAGCTTATGTACATGATATTTCATTTGATGATTATTTTCATTCCTTTACCATGTATATGCAGGCCATATCTCCAAGGAGGAGAATTCTTCCATATAAAATTCATGGCCAACTTTGGGCCATAAACATTTCTGAACATGGCCACTCCCTTGGAGGATATAGGGAGATGTTGTATCATTGTGGGTGCACTCCAAAGGCACAAAAAATATCTCACATTTTCAACCATTGTGAGAAGACTTGGACAGTAAGTAATTGGTGGGGAAATCACTTACCATATCACTATCTGATGCAGTCAGGAGATTTACTGCGTTGGTTCCATATGTGGGCCTATGAACCACCTCCATTTTTACATATTTCTATTTGTATGTACTTAGTTTTGATCCCATACATTGATGATGTGCTTATTCTTTTTATGGGAATGATTGGAGGGAGGATGGGAGGATTGTATGTGCCCTATGGGAGAGAGATTCTCCATGTTCATTATGCTACATGTTTCAGGGAGAACATTGGGAAAACCATGTTTGTTTCATTGGATCTATTGCTTCCTTATGGGATGGATCATTCACATATCATGAGAACTTGGGAGGAGAATTTCATGGAGGGATTTATGGGGAGACACTTAGTGTATGAGGGAATCTTATCACATGGAGGTGTCAGCAATGATGGAGAAGAAGAGTTGTAGCACTCACCTTGTCATTTTCTTGAGGACAAGCAACATTTGGGAAGGGAGGACTGTAATATTCCCAATTAGCCATGAGCTAGTTGGAATATTAAATTTGGTTTTGCTGTCTTGTTTTAAGAATAAGAGTACAATGGATGTCCATAATTCCCCTTAATAATGAATAAATCAATGCCAATGTAAAAGGAAAACATCTTGGAAGCTTAATTAAGCACCCTTAGGTGTGAAAAGGGGCTAGAACATCTTGACTGGGTCAACTTTGACCAAATCAATAACGTTGTCATGGAGGAGTGGCAATCCATGAGGGAAAGCATAGTTTTAGATGGAGACACTTTGCATGGAAGTAGGGTAATAAATGAATTGGGCTTTGGGTTTGGAAGCTCATATCTCATAAAAGGAAGAGGATGGCATCCATATTCATTAGGTATTGGTATATGATATTTCTGAATATATGGTTTGTTTACATATATAACTTTCTTTGGTTGTTTATCTACGATTACAAGTGTTGTTTAGAACTGGGTGTTCTTGATCAGCAATCCCACCTCTTCCATTGATAATCTCTTGGAAGAGTCTTGTACTTCACTTCCACTATTAGGCATTTGGCCTCCAAAGCTTCATCTTACATCTACAATGCAGATCCTGTTAAGGGTTGAGTTGTTGTGTAGGTTGCAGCAGTGGAGACCATCTTTGGGTCACTTCAGTGCTTTTTTTTAGTGGAGAAGGGTTCCTTTCCATTGGGAGGATAGTAAGGAAGGCCCTTGTGCTTATTTTCAGATCTTGGCATCATGCCATACATTTATTTTCCCCTATAGCACATTTTCTTTCCATATCTACGTTATTTTGAGGGAGGAGTTGCAGGGTGGTTTTAGCACACCATTCAGAGAGGAGGTTTTGTAGTGAAGGGGATCTTCCTTTCATCTAGGAGATCTATTGGAGGAGGCTGCATTATTTACTATATCAGATCAGCCACACTTTCCAGATCTATATGTTGTAGTGAATCTTCAGCACTAAGGCTTAGATTCCCATCTTGTACATGGTGTATTTCTGAAAACCCTTGAGGGGCTCTTCATTGGGGGTTGTATAGTGCCTAGATATGTATTAGATCTATCTTTTATGGCATATATCAGCCCATGTTATTTTGTATATTCATTTTCTGTAGAAATACCTTTTAAACAGCACTATAGCAGTCTTCCAGCTCTTTATATATTGTAGCAACACCTCTTCTGAGGGTTTTGTCCATTGGAGGCTTATTCTATCTTGTTATAAATATTATGGCCCATTTATTATGCATATTTTTCTACTGTTATTATGATTATAAGGTCTCCATATTGGCCTCTTGATTTTATGTAATGTTTTACACTACTATTCCATGGTTTTGCACTATATTCCTGCTTTTCCCATTTGGGAATATTAGAACACTAATGTTGATTTTGAAGTAATAGAGATTTTCGATCAAAATAACCCTTACCTTGCATCACTTGGACTTGACTGGGCATTTGAAAATGTGGTCGAATTAATTTGAAGAAGAGACAGATGATATTTGAAGGAAACAATATGAGATTGATTGTTCCCTTCGATCCATCCAAAGGAGTAATATACATAGAACCATTCATAGAATAATATTGCGTAACAAACATAGACAACATTTATCAAATGATAGCGAAGGGTCAAGATTGGATTAGTCCTACCACAAAACGAAAGTGAAGTTGGGATTAGGATAATTCTTGTACCTCAGATTTAGAAGAAGAGTTGGAAAATTGGAAGAATAGGATGCATGAAGTATCGACAAGGCATAGTTTAAGAATTACCAAATTAGTTCATTATATGCTGTCTGAGGTATGTGACATACCTTCTTATGGTGGAATAAGAGATCATTAATACTTTTCTTAATGATTATGAAGAACAGGTTCAATAAAATCAAAGGTTGCTAGCCTTGGATATATCCCTGAAAGCTACCCCTGCTAGATGGTGGAATGCACACAAGAGGAGTATATGAGGTTGGAAGGAATGTCAAATACTAATGTGGATAAGATTTGGATAGATAGAAACAAAATGGAGATAAAATATGATGGTAAAACTAATCCTGGGGAGCATATCCAACTATGCACTTCAGCATGGAAGGATATTCCACAGCAAGACTGGGTACATGGATTCATTCATACATTGGAGACAATCCTTAAGAATTGGTACCTAGAAATAGATCTTCAACATGGTACTTAAAATTGGGCAAACATGTTTGATGGCTTCACATTAACATTCAAATTTGAGGTTGATTGCACATACATATATTGGGTCCTTCAAGCATTCAATAAGATCTTTGAGAATGTCACCTCGGCGACATGGTAGAAATAGGATTTGGTTGTGCAGATAGAACATACACTGGAATGCTATAACATTATTGTAGATGGAGAAGAAGAAGACCCTCGCAACATCGATATAGAAGAGTCAAAAGGATATCATGAAGTGACTGGAACTAAGATAGATATACTAGACATAATGAAGCCACTAAAGACCAGGAAGGTAAACATAGGATCAGAGAAGGAACCCAAGTTTGCAACAATAGGATATTACGGGATGAAGAGTCAGTCAGTAAAGTTACAGAGTTACTTCATGAATATCAAGAAGTGTTTCCCACCAAATTTTGAGAAATGAAGGGTATAATAGGAGATCTAGGATTCATGAAGATTTCTCTTAATCCTAATGTGAAGCCAATCAAACAAAGACCTTACATATTGAACCTGAAGTATAAGGAGAAAGTGAAAGTGGAGCTTGATAAGATGATAGCAACAGATATTATTGAACCTATACAAGAATTAGAATGGGTGAGTCCTATGGTGGTGCACGAAAATAAGACTCGAGGAGAAATTAGGATATAAGTTCAAATGAGAAAGTTGAATGATGCATGTTTACATGATCCCTTCACTACCCCTTTCAGAGATCAAGTGTTGGACAATGTAGGAGGAAAAGAATCTTACTCATTTACAGATGGATTCTCAATTTTTCATCAGATTAGGATTGC
Source organism: Pinus albicaulis (assembly GCA_034641835.2). Lineage (NCBI taxonomy): Eukaryota > Viridiplantae > Streptophyta > Pinopsida > Pinales > Pinaceae > Pinus > Pinus albicaulis. The sequence goes on from CM076584.1 coordinate 1,183,498,145, forward strand.
ACTTGAATATTGGAATAAGACCATATTTTCTATAGAATGGGGCTCATATCAATACACAGTAATTCCTTTTGGATTGAAAAATTCCCCTACTATATTTTCTAGGGTGGTGATCACAGCTTTTAAGGAGTACATCCATAAGTTTTTGGAGGTATATTTTGATGATTGGAAAATATTTGGATTGTTGAGTAAACATGTTGGAAGTTTAAGACTTATGCTAAACATGTGTAGATAATATCATATATCTTTGAACTTAAAGAAGTGCATATTTTGTGCACCCTTCAGCATATTATTGGGACACATTGTTTGCAAGCAAGGACTAATGGTTGACCCTGCTAAGATTGTTATCATTGTTAAATTTCTTCCACCGAAGACAGTAAGATAGTTGCACGCTACATTGGGACATACTGGGCATTACATGAAGTTCATCAAGGGGTATGTGCAGATCATTGCGCTTATGGATAAATTTTTGAAGAAGGATGCAACCTTAGTGGAATGAAGAATTTCAAAAGAGTCTTGGCATATTGAAAGAAAATATGGTAGTTGCACCTATACTAGTGTTCCCTGATTGGAACAAGGAATTTCATGTCCATGTGCATGCCTCTTGTATATCTTTGGGTGTGGTACTGAAAAAACCTAGTGCAGGAGAGATTGATCATTCTATAGATATTTCAAGTAGGAAGTTATCTAAATCATAAAATAATTACACCACCACATAAAGAGAAGGGTTGACCATGGTGTATGGTTTGAAGAAGTTTAGACATTATTTGTTGGGGTCATATTTTAATATGTTTACAGATCATTCTACACTAAATTATTTGGTTAATAATCTTGTCTTAGGAAGAAATATTTTCAGATGGTTGCTATTATTCTAGGAGTATGTATTTGAGATCATTGTTAAGCCAGGGAGACTGAATGCAGGACCTGACCTTCTGTCAAGACTGGAAATAGGGGAAGAACCAACTAGCATAGAAGATAATATCCCTGGTGCATGGTTATTTTCAATTAGAGTGGCAGATGACCATTTTGTAGATATCATTTAGTTTTTTACCACTTGAATGACACTTTTAAAGTATACTAAAAAACAGAAGAAATAATTGGTGGTTAAGGAAACTAAATTTTCAATAATAACAAGACACTTATATAATATGGGATCTGATAAGATACTACGAAAATATGTTCATAAACATGGAAGTCAAATGATTCTAGCAAAGTTTCATGGAGGCGCAGCCGGTGGACACTATGCATGAAAAGCTACTACGGAGAAGATTTTGAGAGAAGGATTGTGGTGGCCTACACTCCATAAGGATGCAAAGGAGTACTATAGAGCATGTTATGTGTGTCAAAGAATAGGGAAGCCTTCCAAAAGAGATGATATTCCATTGGAACCACAAGTTACGTTCCAGTCTTTTGATAAGTGTTACAGGACAAATGACTTCCTCATCAGCTCAGAGGAGAAGGTAACATGGAAGGAAGAAAATGACCTTGACAAGAACCATTTTTGCCAAGGTAACGCACCCTAGAAACATATAGGTAGAGTTATAACGCACCCGAGCCATAAAAAGGGAGTGCTAATGCCTAGGGTAATTCTCTGTATTGCCCAAGGGGCAGCGTTAACAATGTTTGAGTGTGAAAAGGTAAATATCTTGCAGAAAATTGATTGGCATTTCCAGCTTTCTCTCAAAAGGAATCAGTTCAAAATAGAAAATAAATGGCACAAATCTTTTATTAGGCATTACCAAACATAAATGAACTCCTATGGAAGGTAAAAACAAGGAAAAGTGAGGACACATCTAGATCTTTCTGGATTTGAACATGTTGAAAGAGTTGGCAAGGTTTGTCCTCTCCATCTCCTATAAATTGGAGTTGTGGGCTCTTGGTCTAAGGTCAAAGGTTTGATTTTATGTGGAGCATAATTTCATTGTTGTAGTGTGAGGCTTGAATATCGGAGAATTTTATTGAGATCTTTCTACCTTGAGCATCATCACACTCTGAGATAGAGAAAGAGAGAGTGGAATTGGAATATTGAGGAGGGCTTGGTGCAACTGACGGTCGTAATCCTCCTTTTCATAAATTAATAGAACTATATCTGTTTTGTCCATTCGATGCATCAATGTCACAATTGTTGTTCAATCATCTATGTAGCATGATATGGATGGCTTATATCTGTATTGTTTTATGTTTCTTGTATGCTAGTTTAATTGATAAGAAGCTATACCGTTGTAGAGATTACACGGGTGCTTTGATTGATTACAGGATCTGGATTTGGAGCTAGTGAAGAAGGATCTCTACTTCGCTGCTTGGCGTTCTCCATAGGATCTGCTATCCACAAAGAGGTAATCTCTCCATATTTCTTTGTAGATTATATATATTAGCATGAACATTCATGCAGTGTCTTTGGAACTTTACAGCTAATCTGACAGTCTGCCTCGGGCACCGGAAAACCTTGAGAGGGATATTTAGTAACCACCACCCAAGCATATTACCCTGTAGAAATAAGTGGGCCATTGATTTTTTTGGACCAATCAACCCACCTGGAAAGAGTACTAGTGTGAGGTACATAATTACAATGATTGATTACTTAACAAGATGGGAAAAAGCACAACTAGTGAGGGACTGCAACATAACAACTACAATGAAGTTTATTTTTTAGTACATATTGTCTAGATTTGGATGTTTGAATATTTTGATGAATAACCAAGGTTCACACTTCTTGAATAATACCATTGAAGCATTGACTAAGGAGTTCCAAGTCTATCGTTAGAAGATAACCCCTTATCACCCTCAGGCCAATGGAATAGCAGAAGAATTTAATGAAATTTTTTATAATTCACTTACTAAGGTATGAAATGTGAACATAGATGAATGGGATCTTAGAATTCTAGCAGTGTTATGGGCTTATAGGACCACTTGTAAGAAGTTGACAGATCAGACACTCTTCAGGTTAGTTTATGGGAAAGAAGTTTTGATTCCTATGGTTTACATTGTACCTAGCTTGAAGATTGTAGTTTTTACAGATATGGCAGACCCTGAGATAATGGAGGAAAGAATGTCATATTTTCTTTCTTTGGAGGAAGATATATCTATAGCAGGATTCCATTAGCAAGTGTAGAAAGAAAGGGAAAAGCCCTGACATGATAGACATATTAAGCAGAAGAAGTTCCAGGTAGGAGACCTCGTCCTCCTATATGACACTAAGTGTTTGAAGTTTCTAGGAAAATTCAAGATGAATTGGTTGGGCCCATAAATTATCAAGTATATTACTGATGGAGGCATGATTCAATTAGCAAAGTTAAATGGAGAATTGGTTCAAGGAAGAGTAAATGGTAGCAGGTTGAAGTTGTACAAGGAAAACCATGCCCCCACCTCTTCACTCTGAAGAAGAAAGGGGAAAAATATTAGTGCCACCTGTAGTTGAAGTGGGCACTGGACTATAAAATAAACTACAAAGAGATCTTTGATGTAAGAAAGATTGTTCCCTACAGTATGGGATTATGTTGAAGTTTGCAAGAAGGATTTATTCACTACAATATGGAATATGTCAAAGTTCACTGGAAAAATATGACTGTTAAAAGGGAAAGTTTCCATTAAAAGGCACGGAAAGATGCATTTATGAGGATGGATGGACTAGATATAGTGACATATATGCAGTTAATGAACACAATCTGAATAGGATTTGAGCTAATGATGAGGCTAGAAGTTCAAAATTGTTATAAAAATCCACGTCCTGCAAAGATTTGACACTTTTTTGTCCTGAGATCTCGAAAATTGTTGTGTGGAGAAATAGCAGAATTTTGTGGTGTTGTATGAATACTAGAGATTTGATTCATATATTCAAAGAGAAAGGTTTAGTAGGAATCATGGAAGATGCCAGCTAATACACTTGTAGCACCAGTCGGGATGCAAACAACAACATCACCACAAACTAAAAACTGAAGATATCCATGAAAGAAAGAAAATAAATAATAGAGAACAAAGAAGAAACAGGACAAGATACCTATCGATAAAGAACCCTAACAAGTTAGAGATAGTGAGGACAAAGTAGAGAAGGTGAAAATAGAAACGAAGGGAGCAACGTTTCCATCACCCCTCCCATCATATATGCCACCTAGAAAACCAGACGCAAAACCGGTAAAATATTCAAAGGAAGTAAAATATGGCACCTTCACACCCCTATTGCAAGAATTAGTGCCATTTGGTGGAGAAATCCTTGGGAAAATTCCACAGCTAAATTTTTCAGAATTCGATTTCAATGACCAGAAGAAATACCCATAGTTCGAACTAGGCAGGTATCTAAATCAATTATATTACCCTGACAGTGGTGTGACAAGATTAAATCAGCAATAGTGGGCTACTATATTAGTGTAGCCAGGGTTATTGAACATGTTAAATGTGCCGCACTTCAGCAGAATTCCAATAAACATAGCCTGTGTCAGACAATTTCTCGTGCTGGTGCACAATGGATGCCTCTAGATGGGAAAGAGGATCCCTATCGAATAAATTTTTATATGGAGAATCACGATACTTTCGTATCAAGGATGGAACCCCACGGAAGAATTAGTGGGAAAATACTAGGACAAAGAAATAGTTGAAAACATGAAGAAGTTCATACTAACAAAGGGGAAGTGAGGATATGACATCAAATCAATCAATGACCAGGGAGTTCGCTTTGTGACACACATACTAGCTTAAAATATCATAAGTTTCGGGCTAATGAAGTTCCTCCAATAGTAGTTTCATTAGCTACACAGTGCGCCAACGGGGTTCAGTAAAACTGGGCCCCATATATTTGCAAATAGTTTTTGGACGACTTCTGCAAGGTTTAGGAAAAGGGTACTACATTTCATTATGCATGGATAATCTTGATAATATCAATGTTGGTATGGAGACAGTCGGAGGATTCATAGTTTCCTCTGGTAGCTTCATATGTGTGTGAAGTTGTGTGGTATGCCTCGCTATGGCATACAATTCAACCATCGTGAGAACAGGAAAACATGATATTTTTTGTGTTATATCATATGGACTTACATATGTTGGTGAACTAACACCCTTGTCTGTCACCAAGACTATACCAGCAATAGTAATATGTCGTGAAGTTCAAGGCTAACTTCCATAGAATTTATATATAGGCTCGCAAGGACGCGACGAAGACATGACATACACTTCCATATTTGGTAACAAAAGATGATCTCTATGCACAAGCACAAAAGTGGCCCGCAGAATGGATGATTGAACTGGAGACAGAGGTAGAAGGTATTTTGACAAATAAGGACACTATGCAGCATGGGGAACCAAGTGGAAAGGAAAAGGACGAGGAAGAGGTAGAGCAGGAGGAGCAACATGACAAGCGTCACCATGATCCTTTAGGAGAATATGAGCATAGCAAAGAGTATGAAAGGACTGATACAAACCCTTCTATCACAGAAAAAAGGAAGGCAGGTGTCGAAGTTTCCAAGAAACCAAAAAAGAAGAAAAAGTTAGATAAGACAAAAGATATAATGTCATTGGTCCTCGCTGATGGGGACCTCGATCAGATTGGAGAAAAGATACAAGAAGCTACGACAGAGTCTTGGAATAAGTTAGAGGATAACTATGACACAATTCTAATAGGAGTTGAGGAGTGTATTGTAGATTTAAAAGTATTGGCATAAACAACCAGACAACCAGTACAAGAAAATGAAAGGGTGTGATAAGAAATATTAGTGGAGCCCACACTTGGGGTGCGGTTAATGAAGATACCTATCAGAGCCCTACAGTTTGACTCCGCTGAAGTAAAGCAGCAAGTGAAAGGAAGGAAGTATGGGAACATGAACATCGTAGTGCTTTCATTGCAAATATTACACGAGTTTCATCAAGGAATCATAGATGAGCTGAAGCATAGAGAACATCTCTCTTCAAAATTGAACATTTAGGTAGAACAAGAGTGAGCTTCATTGAAGAAGCATCTCAACTAGGCCATCTAGGAGAAGGACCAAGCAGTAAAGTAGCAACAAAAGTTGAAAGAGGTGATCAAAGTCACATGTAGAGATGTCCCAGGCATTAATTTCCAAGAAAAGGAATCAGTGGAAGGCAAGGTTGCGAAGCTCGGCCTTGCAGTAAAGGAATACAAGAATAAGGTTGCAGATGTACAATTTCAGTATGAAATAAATATCAGCGAGTTGCAGATGAAGTTACAACCAACCACACCACCTGAAATGTAAGAGAAGAGGGAGACCCACCTAAAGGTTTTAGAGTCCGACACATCCTTAGCATTAGTATATTTCGAGATCCAAATGTGAAAAATTTGTAAGAAGAAATTCAACAGAAGCAACAAAAGTTGGAGGAGATTAAGGTAACTTCAAAGACCTTACCAATCTCGCAGAAGCTTTCCAACGTCAATGAGGGCAATTTCATCTAGAAGAAACTAGAGGATTTGAGATTGGAATAACATAACTTGGCAGAGAGAACTCAACCATGGAAGGATGAGGCTCTTTAACTTTCTCAGGAAGTGGATCAGAAGCTTCAAGAGCTTCGACAAGGAGAAGGGGTAGTGTTGCAGAAGACAACAGGACCAACGAAAGAAGCGTTGTTGGAAGAAGTGTGCAGTGAATAAAATCATTTCAAAGATATTCTGCAAAAATTCAATAGTGCCTACGACAAAATTGCAACACAAATCAGGGGAAAAGAAACTAAGTGACTCAGGATGAGTCACATGTGAGTGTTGGTGCAACCCAACTTGGACTAGATTTTGGCTAAGACTCTGCATTTTCTAGAGTGGATAGCGAAGTGGACCGTGTAGTAGAGAATTTTAATTATAACATGTGGTGTCATAGCGACTTCGGGGCGGGTCGAAGCCCCTATGTTTTGTAAAGTGCACAATTTTGTAAAGGGTTTTGGGCCATAGTTGATTGTTTTGGGGATCCCATGGGAGTTGGACCATGGTATTGTAATGATGTAGCCTTACGATGTAATAGTATATAAAGGGTTGAAATTATATGTATGTAGGATGGTAGTATGGATGAATTGTAATCTGTATTTGGTAGCAAAGGGAAGGCTTTGTAGTTGAGTGCGCAGAGCCCTGGGAAGAGGCTACATCTTAGTGCTCAGACAACCTCAAGCTTAGTGCGGAGGTTGAGACTGTTTGTATTCAAAGATTCATCTTAATAAATAAACAATTTGTGGATGATATTCTAGTGTTTGTGTGTGTTTAATGTGCATATTTTATTATTATCTATTATTGCGTAGTTATTACAGTTTAATGTTATGTCAGCACAGTAATGGTGTATGAGTTTGTATGGCATGTTTATGTGATTAATTTAATGTGGAAAAGCAATTTATAAATGTTAAAAGTAATGAAACATATTAATACCACATCTTCCAGTCCCTCAAGGCTACAAAAACCTGGTTCTTCATCCACCCATAGTCACTTCAAGTGAGACTGTGATCTACTTGCAGATCGTTGGCAAAAGGGAGAGTGATCAAGAGTTTTATTGGTGTGCAGTAAGATTGAACCAGGGTCAGCCAAAATTAAGCCAACATTATAGGTGATATTGATTCCATAATATATCACCACACAAATTTATCCACTACACTTGGGTCCTCTTGTAATTATTGAATTATCTTTCTTACCTTCTAATCTTGTTTATGTTTTTTATGTGCTACTTCCACACAATTAAATTGTAGAATAGGAATAACACACAATAAACATTATGTTTCCTTTTATTTCCTTGAAAGTTTATCTTCCACCATATCATGTTTTATTTTTTTGTAGATAGTTCCAAAGTCATAACCTAGCGTTTTTCTACCATGTTTGTATGTTTCTTCTAAAGTTAAGCATTGCTCGAAGAAGTACTTCAAACTATCATGATCTATTTTTACTTTGAAGGTATTGATATTAGGTAAGGGCGTCAATTTTTAACCACATTTAGTATGGTCAACATTTCTTTTTCATAAATTGGTTTAAATAATTTATCTCATTTAAATTAACTTTTTTAATGGAAAGGACCTTCCTTCTTATATTAAAAATTAACCAATACCATGGCCTAAGGCATAACACTCTAAAATAAATATTTATCTGAAGTGAAATGTGGCAAGCACAAGAGTCATACACATATCTTGAAGTTTTTCAAAGGATTTAGTTTCTTATTGAACCCAACAAAATTCTTCCTTCAATAATTATACTAGAGGTGCTACTATTAAACAATAATTCTTAAAAGACTTGTAGTAATATCCTGTCAATCCTAGGAATCACCTATGTTCTATAAGATTTTGGGGATTGATCATTCCATCATAGTTTTTTTTCTTAAGGTTCACATTAACACATTTATGAGATACAATATGGCCTGGAAAAAATTCCACTTCTTGTACCTCAAATGCACTATTCAAAGGATTTGCATATAGTTTTTACTCCCAATAATTTAAAGCCCATATTGACATGTTGTACATGATCTTCCCAAGATTTTTTATAGATTAGTATGTCATCCAAAAATAATAACATAAATTTTTAAGGGTTTGAAAGTAGAACTCATAAAGCTTTGAAATGTTGAAGTTTCATTAGTGAGTCTAAAAGGAATACCAAAAAACCATAATGAACTTCATGAGTTCTAAATGTTGTTTTAGGAATGTATTCTTTCCTCCTTATTATTTGATGATATATTTAACAAATATATAATATAGTAAATAAAAATATCCATGTAATTCGTCTGATAATTCATTAATGATAGGAATAGGAAACTTATCGTTTATAGTCATTTTGTTGATTTTTCTATAATCTAGACACATATACCATGAACCATGTTTTTCTATAATGATCACCATTGGTTAAGAGAAAGCATTTTTTTAGGTTGAATGATGTCAACATCTAAAATTTCTTGAATTATCCTCAATATCACTCTTTTATACATATGGATACTTCTAAGGGATAATGTTTGGTGGTACACTTTGTGGTTTTAAATGAATGACAAGGTCATGATCTTGGGTAAGTGGAAGGCCCATAGGAATCTCTCAAAATACCTTGGAATGATTGTTGATAACTCTTTGGAGATCCACTATTTTAGGCAAAATAGGTGTTTTAATGTCTAGTGAGAAAAATTGAGTAATTACACCATGGTGTCACTTTTCAATTATTTTTTTGTGTTGTTACAACTTATCACTTTAGAGGGCTTGCATTAGATACCTTTAACCTCGCTTTCTATTCCTCAGGAGGAAAATATCATGAAAATATGTTGAATATTAAGGGAAATTATTCCTAATGATTATAACGATTACACCCATAATATAACATCAGTACCACCCATTTTGACTACATAGTACAATCATTAGAGTATTGTATAAATACTCGATTGGAATTTGGGTAGCTCGGAAGGTATTTACGAGAGAAGTGAAAGAAAAGAAAAATAAGGTGGTTGGAAAAGTTACCCAAAGAATGGTTTTTTGGACCCAAATATGTGTGTTTGGGAACAAAATAAATTAATTTTTTATTATGAAGGTAAAAAAGGAAAAATCCTAAATATCTAGAGTTTTCCTAAGATACCCCAAAAGAAGGATATAAATAAAGAACCAAAGGATAGTATCATGGAATCATTAGTGAGAAGGACTTCACTTTTTCACAGAATGCTATAAGGACTTAACCTAGGCAAGAAAAAGAGTCACACATAACCCTAGATAATGACTGAGAAGCATAGAAGGAGGTTGCGTTTATGTTATGGTTAGTAGACTAGGTCAGAGTTGGAGCAAGAGATTTGAGGTTTGTCCTAGCTAGATCTAAGGTGACTGAGCCCTAGTTTATGATTTGTTAGAGTAGATCTGAGGAAGGCCATGTTAACAAGTCTGTTTTCTGAAAATTTAGGTATTTTTTCCCTAACGACAACTACCCGGAGTAGGGCCTTAAGCCTAAGGAAGAAATTTGTTGTATTGTGGAACAGGATGCACCAAATAAATAAAGGAAGAAGGGTATGTTAAGGGTGGATGAAGTAGGAAGAAATTGAGAGATATATCTTGAAGAAAAATCCCAAGTTCTATATGTTTTTTCTATTTGTTTTAAGGGTCATCCTTGAAGACATTGAAGAGGTATAAGTAAGGAAAAGGTTGGTTGAGTTATTTGTGCACAACATTGAGGCTAAAAGCACCTAGCCATAGCAAATTCGAGGAATGGTTTATGTTGTTTGAGGAAGTTGAACACAGGCTGCCTCATCCCTTGAAGTAGGGATGCATAGGAAAAAAAGGTCTGAACTATGTGTTATCACTCTAATAATTCTCAAAGTTCTGATATTTTTTATTTATAGTTTAAAGAATATTAGAGGTAACCACAGACCTACTTTCAAGCTTAAGGATCTAGCCTTCCTAAGGCTTAGAGAGGGCTCTCTCTATGATATTTAACTTTATTTTTATATATGATCTTAGGCTAGTTGTATGGGGCAATTTGGTTTTGATATTTGGTTTGGTTTGGTGGGAAAAATGTTGTGAAACTAGCTTCAAAAATAGAAGAAAAGAGATATCAACACATTAGAAATAAGCCACTTCAAGGGGGAAACCTCCAATACATTACATGAATGAAAAATTCTTAGATGATACAAATTACAAAACCTCCTTTATATATATAGGAGTCCATGGGGCCACAATGTAATCCTAGCCGACCTAACAATAATAATTTAAGGGAACAATAATAACAATATGGGGGTTACAGGGGTGCAATAATAACAATAAGGGGTTACACTAACAACAATAAGGGACTATACTAGTAATATAGGGACCTAACATGCCCCTCTCCTTCAAAAAAGTGTTGTCCTCAATGCTTGAGTAGCTCTGGGTTCTTCTATATAAAATTCTCATCCTCCCATGTAGAATCTTCAGTGGGTAAGTTCTTCCACTTGATGAGATACTCTGAAATTGATCGATTCCGTAGCTGTCGAGTTCTTGTTTCCGTGACCGCTTCAGGTTCCAATATGATTTTTACTTCCTCATCAAGTTCTGGCAATATTGTTTGAACTAGAATATTTTCACCTATAACCTTCTTTAAGCATGAAACATGGAAAATTGGATGCACTCGTGAAGAAGGAGGAAGCTCCAATTTGTATGCCATAGTACCAATCTTTTGCAACACCTTGTAAGGACCATAGTACTTTGGCGATAATTTATTATCCTTCTTAGGTTGCTTGAGGGACATTTGTTTGTATGGTTGTAGCCGTAAAAATACCCAATCTCCTACATCAAAACTTCTCTCGCTGCGATGTTGATCTGCCTGTTGTTTCATTCGATTTTGTGCCAAATTCAGGTTATCCTTTAAGAGTTGGAGAACTTCTGGCTGATGCTCGATGTGATCTTCCACTGCTTGAACCTTCGAATTTTCCCTTAAAGATGATGTGATGGATGGTGGATGATATCCATAAAGTGCCATAAATGGGGTCATTTTTGCTGCAGTATGGAAGGAAGTGTTATACCACCATTTAGTGAGAGGTAACCACTTGACCCATTGTGTTTGTTTATCAGATACAAAACAACGAAGATATCCTTCCAAACATTTATTTACTATCTCAGTTTGACCATCAGATTGAGGATGATAAGATGAGCTATGAGCTAATTGAGTACCCAAAAAATAAAATAACTCCGTCCAAAAATTTCCAGTAAAAATGGGATCTCTGTCACTCACAATAACCCTTGGGTTTCCATGTAGCTTTTGAATTGTGTCCATAAATGTAGTAGCAACTGTACTTGCTTTAAATTGATGAGATAATGCACAAAAGTGTGCATACTTGGTAAGTCTATCAACTACCACCATGATGACACTCTTTCCTTCGGACTTAGGTAAACCTGTGATAAAATCCATTGAAATCTCCTCCCAACGTTGACTTGAAATGGATAAAGGTTGTAGAAGTCCTGGGGTCTTAATTGTTTCCACTTTATTTTGCTGGCAAACCAAACATTCCGCCACAAACTTTTGAATATCAGATTTAAGGCCATCCCAAAAAAATTCTTTCTTCACCCTGTGGTAAGTTTTTAAAAATCCTGAGTGTCCTCCTAAAGGAGAAGTGTGCAATTCCAAAACAATATTTTGTTTTAGTTGGGAATTCTTACAAAGATATAAGCGATCTTTGTACCATAAGGAATCATTTTTCCAACTAAATGTATCAGATGTACTAGGATCTTGCTGCAACTTTGGAATGAGTGTCCACACTTCTTCGTCCTTCTTCCATTCATCTCTTGCTTCGATTATCCAATCTGGTTGGATAATAGAAATGGCACAAAGCAATGCTTCCACCTCTTCATTCTTTCTTGAGAGTGCATCTGCAACAACATTTAGCTTCCATTTTTTGTATATTATTTCAAAGTCATAACCCAACATCTTTGTGACCCATTTTTGCTGCTCTTCTGAAGATAGTATTTGTTCCAAAAAGTGTTTAAGACTATCATGATCAATTTTTACCTTGAAGTGTCTTCCCATTAGGTAAGTTCGCCATTTCATTAGTGCATGCAGTATTGCTAACATTTCCTTCTCATAAATAGGTTTCTGTAAATACTTTCCTTTGATTGGACGACTTTCAAAAGAAATGGGTCTTCCTTCCTGCATTAAAACAATACCAATTCCATTTCCTGAGGCATCACATTCCACAATAAAGGTTTTTGTGAAGTCTGGCGTAGCTAAGACCGGTGCTAGGCACATTGCCTCTTTAAGATGTTCAAAGGCCTTAGTTGCTTTAGAAGTCCATGAAAATGCATCTTTCTTCAATAATGTTGTTAGAGGTGCTGCTATTCTCCCATAATTCTTAACAAACTTGCGATAATACCCCGTTAACCCGAGAAATCCTCGCAACTTCTTTATGGTTGTGGGGACTTTCCATTCCTTAATGGCTTTAATTTTGTTAGGGTCTACTTTAACACCCTCGTGAGATACAATATGGCCCAGATATTCCACCTCTTGTACTCCAAAGAAACATTTGGATGTTTTTGCATATAATTGTTTCTCCTGCAATAGTTTGAGCACCCTGTCAACATGTTCAACATGATCCTTCCAAGACCTGCTGTAGATTAGTATATCATCAAAAAATACTAGCACAAATTTTCTAAGGAAGGTTTGAAAATGGAATTCATCAACCCTTGAAATGTAGAAGGTGCATTGGTAAGGCCAAAAGGCATGACCAAAAATTCATAATGACCCTCATGAGTTCGAAATGCTGTTTTTGGAATATCTTCAGTCTTCATTCTAATTTGATGATATCTTGAATGAAGATCCAACTTCGTAAAATAAATTGCTCCATGTAATTCATCCAATAATTCATCAATCACAGGAATGGGAAATTTACCTTTTATGGTGAGCTTATTGAGCTCCCTATAATTCGGACACGCGTGCCATGATCCATCCTTCTTATGCATCAATACTACTGGAGCAGAGAAATAACTTTGACTAGGTTGAATTATACCAGCCTGTAATATTTCTGCAATCATACATTCAATTTCATTCTTTTGGACATAAGGATATCTATAAGGTCCGATGTTTGGAGGAACACTTCCTGGAATCAAATGAATAGCATGATCATGATCACGAATAGGTGGGAGTCCTTTGGGAGTTTCAAACACCCTGGAATGATTGTCCAAGACTTTTTGGAGATCTGCAGAAATAGATGATTTTGATGTTGGAACTTCTAGTGAGCATAATTGTGCAATTATGCCTCATTGTTCTTTCTTTAGAAGCTTTGTCATGAAATTATAGCTTATTATCTTTCCCGGCTTCCCTGCAATACCCCGTAATTCGACTTCCTTTCCTTCTGAAAAAAAATTCAAGAAAAGTTCTTGAAAATTAAAAGCTACCGTCCCCAAAGATTGTAACCATTGTACTTCTAGTACAACATCAGCACCTCCCATAGGAATGGCAAGCATTGGACTATTCAATACATATTCCCCCATGGTTAGCTTGATATTATGGCATTTTCCAGAGCAATTTATAGTTCCTCCATTTGCAACCATCACTTGACATTCTGGTGCGGGGTATAGGAAACAATTTAATTCCTTGGCTACCTTACAATGAATAAAATTATGGGTGCTACCTGAATCAATCAACACTATTACCTTTTTTTTCTTGATATGTCCTTCTATCTTGAGAGTTTGAGGAGTGGTAATTCCTACCAGTGCATTACACGATATGGTCAGATTCATTTCTTCCACTTCTAGGGTTGGTTCCTGGTGTATATCCTCTTCTTGTTCATTTTCTTCTTCCTCTTCACAATCTATGTAAAATAATTTCTTCTCAGCACACTTATGACCTTTAGTGTATTTGCTATCACAACTGTAGCAAAGCCCTTTTGCTCTTTTTTCTTCCAATTGATGTGGTGTCAACCTTGTAGGTTGTGGAAATCTAGGCGTAGCAACACTTCCTTCTTTATAGAATTGAGTGGTAGGCTTCCTTGTCGCCATAATTTTACATTCAACTTTTCTTGCCAACCTGAATGCCTTCTCCAATGAATCCAGTTCCAAAACGCGAACTTCATGTTGGATGTTATCCTTTAAAGTGCCTATGAAGAGATCAATCCTGTGTTCCTCTGGAATATCAGTTACCCTTATATTCAATTTTTGGAAGTCGTCAATGTGCTGCCCCACTAAACCCTTTTGTTTGAGATTTATCAATTGGCTAAAGAAGGTGTTGCTCTTTGTATCCTCATAATGTGCTATCATTTCCTCCGTAAAAATTGACCAAGTGACAATTTTTTTACTGGAGAAAAGCCATCGATACCATAAAAATGTATTTTTTTCTAAATGTAAAGTTGCAATGCGTACCTTTTGTGTGTTTTGCACGTTATGGAGATCAAAATATTGCTCCATCTGTAGTATCCATGTTACAGGATCCTTTCCATCAAACTTCCTCATATCCATCTTTGGAATATGGTGGTTCTTCCCGCCAACATTAGAGTTTATGAAATCACTATTAACATTTATTTTGTTCTCATCATGAGGTTCTTCTACTATCTTTTCACCATTAGGAAACCTTTCTTGTATCAACTTTGTCAAACCTTCCATATCTGCTTTTAGAAAATTCTTCATGTTTTCCATTTTCTCATCGATCTTAGCTTCCATGTCATCCATCTTAGATTCCATGCCAGCCTCCATGCCATCCATCTTAGCTTCCATGCCTTTCTTCAAACCATCCATCTTAGTTTCCACGCCCTTCTTCAAAACTTCCATTTCATTTTTTGTTGTTCTTTGCGAGAGCGAAATTTGTTGCACTTGCTCTTGTAATTTTGATATGTCATGTTTCCATTCTTCATCTTCATGAGTCATAGTAGAGCCTTCTAAAGGCTTAATGGGTGTTGAATTCTTTTTAGGGGCCATTTGAGAATCCAATACTGATATCTATTCTACAGTATGCCCTTCAAATCAATTCAACTTGATTCTTCAAACAAGACTTATGCAATTCGGAAAAAAAAAATTCACACCTTTTACTTGCTTTTGAGGAGCTAGATATTGAAATTGACTTATCTCTATACCTGCATATCCTAAATATCTGAAATTAAGCCTTGTAGTAGTCCTTTGAAGCTTCTTTCAAATTCCATAGGTCTGACTTGATTTGGATTCTTCAAGGAAAAGTTATGTCCAATCTCCCACAATGACCTAATTATGGACTGGTTCAGTAGATCGAACTTGTATGACTTTCCCCGTGTGATTGTTTTCTCCTTTGACTCTGAAATTTATAGACAGGAAACTAAAGTCCATTTACTTCTATTTACTTTTTACATAATTCGAATCCGATGCTCAGAGAGAGAGTTATGAAGATTTTCCCATGATCACCTCTTTGAGATGAAATTTGAGAGCTTGAAAAAGACCTAGCTTCCACAGATCATATCTCCAAAAATATTGCGAACCAAGCTCTAAAATTTTGTGAAGATGGGCCTCAGGATTTCGGCTTCGTGCTCTAAAAATTTTAGCTTTTGAACCTTCGTAGAAAAAAAATTATAGTGAAAATTCCGCGATGAACCTTTTAAGTGAAATTCAGGAGCCTATAAAAATCCCTAACTTCCACAGATCCTATCTCCAAAAATATTGCAAAACAAGCTCTGAAATTTTGCGAAAATGTTCCTCGGGATTTTAGCTTCGTACTCTAAAAATTTCAGCTTCTGAACCTTCGTAGAAAAAAAAGTTATAACGAAAATTCCACGATGACCTGTTTGGAGCAGCAAAACCCTAGAATCCAAAGCTCTGATACCAAATGTTGTAAAACTGGCTCCAAAAATAGAAGAAAAGAGATATCAACACCTTAGAAATAAGCCAATTCGAGGGGGAAACCTCCAATACATTACATGAATGAACAATTCTTGGATGATACAAATTACAAAACCTCTTTTCTATATATAGGAGTCCATGGGGCCACAATGTAATCCTAGCCGGCCTAACAATAATAATTTAAGGGCACAATAATAACAATATGGGGGTTACAGGGGTACAATAATAACAATAAGGGGGTTACGCTAACAATTATAAGGGACTATACTAGTAATATAGTGACCTAACAAAAAATCACTTAATGAGATGGATAGTGGTAGATATATTTTTGCATTGGGCAAATGGATTCAATGTGTCAAGCAGATAGATCAGGATCAAGGTCTAAAGTCAAATATTTTCAGGGCAAGATAGCAGAGTCACTCAAGATCTTGGAGGTTGATTGGTGAAGTGATTTAATCGGGATAAAGATAAATCAAGGATTCTTTAATCTAGATAAGGAGTGAAGAGGACAGAGGTCATTCGAAAGAGGAAGACATTAAGGGTTCCCTACTCTAGAAATCAACAGAAAACATTAAAATGAAAACTAGTAAATAACAGAGTGCTTTTAACAAATTCTAATATATCACTTCCTCATTTCACATTTAAATTTAGGATACATTTATGTATGAATGGAAAACATGAGAATATTTAAAAAATAACAGAAGAAAGTACTTCACTTAAGTGGCCCAGCACATGAATCCTGAAATATGATGCTTTATTGATTTGATCCAGCCTGTTGACTTGAAACTTGGTATAAAATCCCTTCAAGTACAGAAAATTTGACTATAGAAATCTTCAGCAATTTATTTTACAATAATACTTCAAAGAGTGAAGTATTTTATACAAAAAGTAATACAAAATATCTTAGAAAAATCATAGGATTTTCCAAGGAAAATAAAATATCTATTACAAAAATATAGTGACAGTTGCATAACAAACTTGCAAATTTTCCTACTTATTCAAATTAAATATTAATGTTGTTTGGATTTGGGTGTAGTTAGTTGTTGTGTTGTCTTTAACGTTTGAAAAAAGGTCTTTAATCTGTTTTGAAACTTTATCTTCTCATCTGATAATATTTATTTGATACACTTTAACCACTGATACTCTTTATCTTGTTGTTTTGACTGCTTTACTGCTGTAAAAATCTGTTTTTACTGTATAAAAACAACACTATTTTTCATCCTCTTTCACTGTAAACTATCTTTTACAGTAAGTCAGTAAGATTTTTCCGAAATGATTCATCTGGTAACTTGATCCTGGTAAGTTTTCTGAAATCTTCATCAGCCTCTGTGTATCTAACAAAGGTTGGCTTGACCACAAAGAGATGTTTTATCTCATGTTGTAAATAAAACACATCTTCAACACTTTTGTGCAACACTTTGCCTGTAGGTACTCCTTGCCAATCTGCCTTGTTTACTTGTTCTTTGGAAAAATCTCTGATCTTCTTGTTGTAATCTTCTTGCTTCATTAGTTTATCATTTATAACCAGAATGTTTGGCAAGCCTTTTTGTATTAAGGTGTCAAACTTAACCATGAATCTAGTTATGGCCAAATCCATGTTTTGACACTTCTCTTCTATTTGCTTCATCAAAATTTACTTCGAAATTACCTTTCTCACCTCAAGAATTGTTTCAGTTCTATCAGTTATCCCTATCTCATCCAACTCTTTCTTATTTTTAGCGTTGAGAGACTTGATTATTTCTAGGACTTCTTCAAGCTTAGCACCTAGCTCTTCCTTTGTCTTCACAATTTCTTCTTTGGTTACTTTGATTAAGTCCTTTTGCTCATAAATTACCTGAATTGATCGCCAGGTATCAGTGATTGAGTCAATGATCTTGGACCATAGCTGATTCTTTATGTAGATCATTGGCTCTTTCAAGGTTAACTTTGCTTCAACCTTCTTTAACTCTTCACCTAACCTTTTGGCATTTTTCTTCTCTTTTTTAGCATTTATTTGTTCTAATTTCCTAGCATCTTCCAATTTCTTAATTTGTTCTTTAGTCTATTGATTTCATTATTCTGTATAGACATCTCTTCCATGGATTTAATGAGTTTGTTGGCCTCATCTGTTTTTTTCATTGTTGAAGTGGAAGATTCAGTAGCAGAAGTAGTGGAAGAAGTAATTGGCACAACTGTGGCCAATAGGACTTTTGGTACCAAATCCTCTGTTAAAGTTGAAGGAACTGTTGTTTTTACCATGGGGATTACTATAGGAGGAACATTGAGTTTTGTTAGCTTCTTTCTCTTGGACAAGCTTGTCCATTTCTATTTCCATTTCCTTAATCCGTGCTGTCATTTGTAGTATGAGACTCATCATCTCATATTTTTTATTTGCCTCTTTCACAATCTCTTTAGCCTAAGTATGTTCTGTTGGAGGAATTTTTAATTGCTTTCTAAGTGCTACAATGTCCATATTTTTATTTTTCACCAATTCTTCTACTGCTTTCACATTTGAAGGGTCATACCGTACTTCAATCACGAGTTCTTCTATCGACTTGATTCTAGTGTCTTTAGCATAGGAAGAAGATTTTTCAATCCTAATCTGATCTCTTAAATTTGTTATAGCGTTCTGGAGTTTCTTGGAACTCATTGCCTTTGTAGTCATAGTAGAATAAAGCATTTATGAGCTTTTATTATGAAACTCAATTTCCTGGGGTCTGCTTCAAATACTGTGAATAGATCTCATTCTTGATCTCTTCATTTTTAGCTTTGATCTGTTTGTAATTTTCTTTGATATCACTGTCTGTACCCTCTACTTTCTATGATGAAGATGCCTCCATGCTTCTTTTTTTTTCAATCACCTGAGTGTTTGAAGTAGCATTTTCCTATTCATTTTCAATTATTGTAGTAGCATCTGTGTTCTTCTCTAGATTTTCTTCATCTAAGACTTCAATTGTTTCCTTCTCTTTGCCCACTAGATTAATGTTAGGTTTCTTATTGTATCTCATCTTGAATCTGGTTTCTGTTGTTGTTTCAGCTGTATATGTGCCTTCTTCTCTAATTCTCTTTGTGGTCCTGTCCTCCTGATTTACAGTCTTTAAAGTGTGACTAGTATCACCCTGTTTTCCTGTTTCTATTAATGTATTTTCCAACCATTCAGCTTGGTGGACAAACTGTTCAATCTCAGGCCTTTTATCATGGATATAAGGGGTTAATTTTCATTTCACCCTCATCTTACTGAGTATTCTATGAGGATCATAATTCCACAAGAAACTTTCATTAAATTTATATTCCAGCAAATGTTTTGTTGCCTCTACACCTGCTTCCTTGTGATTCCATATAAAAGGACCCACCTGGTTCTTCAATTTGAATTGAGTCTTCTTTTTAGCAGGCAATAAGTTTATAGAGTCTGAGTTTATAATTTGTCTTATGTACTCTAAGGAAAACACTCTCATTGGCAAGTATTTTTCCAATTTATGGGGCAAGAGGTTTGACCCTTAGACTCTAATCTCTGTGTGATTTTGGTAAAGGTACCAATCTCCAGTTCTGCTTTGTTCTGATAGCTGTAACACTTTCTTTATCTCATTACTTATCTTTGGTTGTACACTGTGTGTAAGCATGTTTATCAATGGGTAAAAAAAATAGTCAATAAAATCCACATAAGTGAATTATGTTGATTCTTTTCTGATTAGAGAAGTCCAGCAAATGACTGACAATGGATTACCTTCTACATCCAATTTTTGAAGGATTATTAGGAACTTATCTGCTTGGAAGTAAAGGAACATATGAAAGAAGAAGGATGTATATATGAAAACACCTTCAGTGGGAAGCTTTACAAGCTGATCATGGATACTATCAGCTATATACTCAGCATAATTATAAATGACAGAAGGAGGTTGACCAGGCAAAAAATTTGATAGAAAACCAACTATAGACTCATCAGTGTGCTCATCAGTAAAATAACCAAGGATAAAGGACAACATTGATATAACATGTCTTGATCCTTCAGGAAATTTGGAGGATGAGCATGAAGGGTTAATTTTTGGGATTTCAACATATGAAGGCATGAATGTTTGGAAGATCTAAAATATCTTAGGAAATTCTAATTCAATATAAAGCGTTGTAAGAGCTTCTATGGATAATGGGACTGCATTAGGATCTGGTTTCAATTGAAGCATTAGGTTTATAGATTCTGCAGTGATGGTGAACAATACTTCTTTTTCAACATTAACAATAGCTCTTTGGTCAGGGGAATAGTGGGCTTGACACAATCTAATGACTTCTTGACACCAATGGGTATGTGGGACTACATATTTGGGTAAATTGGACTCCCAAATTTGAACTTCATCTCCCTGAACCAAATATTTTTCTAGAATCTAGCAGTGGAGATCAAGAAGATTAAATTCAATTACTGGATTAATTTTTCTTATAATCAACATCAGCTAAAGGTGCATGCTCAACATCTACAACAGGAGGTTGTAGTGGATTTATGACAATGGTGCTTTTAGAAGCCATTACTTGATTTGTTCTTGACAATTTTGACCTCTAGACCTTAGAAACTCTATTTTTTAGGCTTTTTATACTCTTCAATAAACTTAGACTATTTACAAAAGGTATTTTTGGTATGACAGAGGTATATTTGAACAACAATAGGTAAATTCTTGTTTTTTATGCTTCAAATTTTCAATTAAGTTCCAAAATTAATTTTCAAACACTTTACAGACTCGGGAAAGGTTCAACAAGGGTTTACTGCTCTTCTTTGGATAAAACAAACCTAAAACATTCTAATTTATGCATAAAGGGGTTCTGAGCATTTATAAAATGGTTTGAATCATTCAAAGGGTTTTTACAGTTCTGCAAATGGCTAAAATTTCTTCAATTTTGTTTTAAAACAAGTTATAGTATTCAAAACTATGATTTCATCAGGGTTTTTATAGCAAATACAATTTTTTAAAGGCAAATCAAGGTATTTTTATAGGCAAACAGGCTTTAAAAGGCTCAAATTCATAGAATGCTTCTTTTCAAATGACGAGAGGGTATTTTCTTTGAATAATCCCTGTTATTGCAAGTATTTTGACTTGAAATAGGGTTTATGTGACGTTTGGATGCTTTCGAAAGTTGTTTGAAGTCTTTTAAACGCAAATTGGTAGGTCTGAGTAGTCGAATCAGTGGATTTGGGATGAATTCTAGTTTTTATGGCATGAACCAGGGGTAGCGGGGTCTTTTATTCAATCTAAAAGGGTTTAAAAAGAAGAAAAACACAAAAAAGGTTTAAATCGTCGTGAATATGAATTTTTATAAAAAAATTTAGGTTTAAATAGTGTTTGCAGTTAATGCGGGTCAAGTCAAATGTGAGATAGTTTGGCGCTAGGGGGTCGAATACCGTGAAGTGGTTATCACAATGCTAGAGGGTGGTTTGTGATATTTCGCAATCGAACGTGGTCCAATGAGAAAATGACGCGTGGAGGAGAGAGGGAAGGGCAATACCGCCCATTTCGCAAATCTAAAATGGATTAACGATCATGTTATTGAAAATGTGATATTGCCTGTGGTTCGTCGGATCTGGCAGAAGGATTGTGAACGGTCGAGATCTATCGCTGAAGTTACTCGGTAGATGGGCGTGGGGCCCGTGATACTTTATATGCGGCGGGATTGAGTTAATACGTTTAAACATAGTTTAAACATAAAATATATCGTATTCACGGGATAGGCGGATATGTGATTTACATGGCCAATAGAATATATACATGTGTGTTATAACCTGTGGGCAGGGAATATATATAACATATGTTTTCTTAAACTATGGGGGAGTGGAATATGTCACATTGGGAATTAGAACCATACGCTAAACATTAATAAAGTGGGTTTGGGTTTTTTAATAAAAGGGATTTAATATATTAGGAGGTGGATATTATAAGGAGTTAATAATTTAGTTAAATGTTAATATGAAAGTGAGCATGAGTGGAAAAAATACATAAATATACTAAGTAAAGTGTGTTTTAAGTGTTGTTGGCGCAATTTTCTTAATGGTGATGCCATACTTAACTTTTTGCACTTACACTTAGGATAAGTAACATTTTGTGGGGTTTTTGAATGTTTTGTATAAAATGAAGTTAGTTAAGGGGGGTTTTTACTTTCCCTAGGAAAAAAGGTGTTTTAACTTAGGAAAAGGGTGGTAATGTTGAGGAAATGGGTTTTTATTAAGGGAATCCAATATTTAGTGCCAATCAGTTACTAAGCCTTGGGTCCGGTCCCGAAAAAAGTCAGAGAAATGCTTTGAACCTTTTTAACTGAAGGTTTTTAATACTAGAATACTTTGAGGGAAGGGAAATTAGTAATTTGTCAGATGATGTTTTAATCATGCTTTCTGTAGCTTCTTTCCACCTACCCATCATTTATTCTACCATTTTTTCATTATTTGCATGGGTGAATTTGAGCTTGCAACCCTAAATACATTTTTCTTTTAAGCATAAACTATCTAATTCTAACCTTATTTCATCCGAGGGCTTAGATTAAACTGTTGAGCTCCTCATTTATTCTCTAAATATGTACTGATTTGTCAAGTTTAAACTGTTTGACAGATCTTTATTCTCTATCTATAAACATGAAATCCAAAGCATGAAAATGTTAACATTAAACTATTTAACTCATCATGGATTATGGCATTTTGAACAAGCTGCACATAATCATTATTTTGCAATAAAAGTAAAATTAGTGGCATTTTGAATTGCATCACTTTCATGTCTTATTCTTATGTATTTTTTGTTTGGGGTCCATTTTTTATTCTTTTTTATCTTTTCTTTTCAAGTCCTTTGATTTTTCTTTTAGGATTTTTACCCTCTTTTCATTTTACTATTATTTTCAAATATGGGAAAACAACTTGCAGAAATCAAGGTATGTACATATTTACAAGACTAATCAAAGTAAATTAAAAAATTATGAACCTTATTATTATAGGACCCTAACACTATGCTAGAAGGTGATTTCACAATAAATGGTAGCTGAAAAAATGGGTTTGTAGGTTGTTGAGGGTAGTTTGAGTCTTGTAGGAGGGTAGCTAAGGCCCATAACTGCTTAAATATAGGTGTTGTAGCAAATCGGGTGCAAAATAATGGTAAAAACAACTTGATTCATGACAAATCTGAGGAGGCCTAAGGTTACGTGGTGGGAAACTACATATGGCTTAAGTATTTAGCTTAAACGAGTAGCTAAGAAAAAAAAGAAGTCTATAGCCTTGAAGGAATGAAGCTACAACAAAAAACAATAGTTGGAAAAGAGAATAGAAAGGGCTGGAGGAAAAGGACATCTACAATAAGTTAACTAATTTTTTTCCTGTTGTGTTTAGAATATTGTGGATTTGTAGGATCATGTCTCACGACCTAATTGTATACTATGTGTCCTAGATGTATGAGGTTTTATGAAGGGCCATGATCCCTGGTACAATATCCCCATGATTATTTTATCAATGGACTAATAAATATTGATCGTTGGGATCAATATATTCATGCACTTTATTGTTTCATTGTTGTTAAATTTCCAATATCCAAAGTATTATGTGTTGGGCTCCCTAATGTGTTTATGTGCTAATATCTAGTCATATACCATATCTAGGGCCCATGAAATTTCCACATGGTATTAGAGATACTATAAAGGTAGTTGGTATTGATATTTGTAGCTTGGGAGGTACTCCAAACTTTAGTCTTGAGGTTTTTGGAGGAATGGGCACACAAGTATGGCTTGTGGGCTTAGAAACCAAGCCTCTAGTATTAGAACCCAAGCATGTGGGTGTGAAAACATGAGGAATTTGAGTGATTTGATACATTGAGCTGTTAGAGGACCCTTAGAGGAGAAAGGGGCAACAAAATCAATCAAATATGAGGTGTCTATCATGAGATATGATTTTTCTATGTTTTTGGTGGGTTTTGTGGCACATAAGTCAATTCTGCTTGATGTGTTGGTGTGCCAAAAGACATGTTTGTTGACACCACACGAAATTGCACAAATAAGAGTGAGGAGGAGCTTCCTTCATCATCCAATCGTCGCAATTCTTTCTCATGTGAAGCCAAGAAAAGGAAATCACAATTACAAGAATTTATATATGATTGTAGGAATCCACAATTAGAAGAATTTGGGTCTAATTGTAGGAATTCACGATTACAGGAATTCGCGCGATTGCAAGAATTAATGATTACAAGAATTTGAGTGTGATTGTAGGGATTCGTGATTACAGAAATTTTTGTGTGGCTGTAGTAATTCACGATTACATGAATTCATAGTGTAATTGCTAGAAATCATGATTTTAGATCCATAGAGAATTCTTGCTCAGATCTGAAGTGTTTGGGAGAGAAGGAGTGAACATGTTGAAGGAGAAAGGGTGCAAGATTGGGGTCCTAGAAGAGGAAATTTTGTGGATTATGTTAGTATCTAAAAGGAAGAGTAATAATAGTGGTTGGATTCCGTAACTAGTGAGCAGATGCTATAGCATGTATTGGAAAATTGTGGTATGTTGGAGGGAAGCATGAGAGTTTACCAAGTGTAAGCCTAGGAGAGGCATTTTTTTGGAGCTCATAGGTATGATCAGATAGAGGAGTATTTTGTTCTAGCCAGTGTTCATCATTGGAGAAGTGACATTTGATGGTGATAGGTGGTAGCCCTCCTGCCCTATGTTAGTCTTCATTGGAGTATCGTAGGAAGACTGTTGTGGGAAGAAGTCCCTGAGTAGTTGAGAAGAAACAGTGGGAAGTTATGAGTTGTTCATAAATGGAGTTTTGAACAACTCAGTAGGAGTCTCGATGTTTTTACGGATGAAAAATCAATGACAGAGAATATTTTTAAGCCGAAATTTAGTGGCCATATGGACTTGGAGCATTTATAGAGGAAGACGTTGCAGATGGGGAGTCGAAGGACTAGGAAAAATGTGTATAGGGTACGACCAAGGTAGTTGTAAGGAGATCTACATTAGCTATATGGTTAGAGTATCTTGTATTGGGTATATTGGTGGTCATCACGACAAACACCAAGCCCTATTTATTGTATTCTTGTACTAGTGAATGTATGAGGTCCATTATCCTTGGTATGGGAGCCCTAGAATGTTTTATTATTTAGTTGGATTACTATAACTAAGTTGGGTTATTGTATATATTTTGTGTAAAATGTTGTGTATATTTTGTGTATTAGTAAATTTAATGTTCTTTATATTTTTTTATGCAAAGTAGCTTCGTTTTGATTCTTAGTTTGGTAGCGTCAATGATTTAAGATTCTATCCTAGAAACTAGGATTGTGGTAAAAAAACATGGTATCGATACATTTCTGAGCTACTTTGAGGGATAGTGAATCAGAGTGTGTACAATGAATAAATTCAAGGGGATTTGTGGGTGTCTAGGCCATGGAGAAGAGGGTTCAGCTAAAGAAATGTATATGTGGTCTTGATAGGCTACATGGTGAGATGCGTTGGAAGTTCTAGTGGATCGGTGGTTAACCTAGTGCACTAAAATATGTTGTGTGTTGGTTTGAAATCATGGAATTCCTTTGAATTTCCATGGATGGTTAGGATAGCTCAAGGATTTATTTGACATGGATGAGATCAGGATGATTGAGATTGCTTCATGTGATGGACTACAGATTGGCAGGATAGAGTCTTCATCAAATCGTGATGTTGCATATTCGAGATTGAATGTATTTGCGCAAGTGGTATTTGATCTAGGAGGATGAGTGCTTGCAAGACTAAACTAGTGGAGATCATGTAGGCTCAGAGGGCGTCTAGCTTCAGAGGGAGCAACCCTATGGAGGTTTTGAATCTTCAAGTTCAGATGGATAAGGTGGAGGCACTACCTAGATTTCAAGGTTAATTCTATAGAGTATGCAGTGGTAATGGACATCAAGTGGACTACTGGTATTGGAGGTGATGTTGATGGAGACTTCCTATTGTTTGAAGTACCTCCCTTTATAAGAAGGAGTGTTGATATTTGTAGATTGGGAGGTACTCCAAACCCTAGGCTTGAGGATTTTGGAGGAATGGGAAAGAAAGTATGGCTTCTAGGCTTAGAACCCAAGCCAGTGGGATTTTCACTCAATCACGTGGGTGTGAAACCATGAGGAATTTGAGTTATTTGAGACATTGAGGTGTTAGAGGACCCTTAGAGGAGAAAGGGGCAGTGAAAATCACTCAAATACAAGGTGCCTATCATGAAATATGATTTTTTCTATGTTTTTGGTGGATTTTCTGCAATCTCGATGTCTAGGATAGAATATTAAATCAGAGACGCTACCAAACCAAGAATAACAACAAAGCTAATTTTCACAACAAAATATAAAAAACAATAAATCTACTAGTGCAAAAAATATACATAAATTTTTACACAAAATATGTGCAATAACCCAACTTTGTTGTATTAATCCAACTAAATATTACAATATTCTAGGGCTCCCATACCAGGGATAATGGCCCTCATACATCCAATAGTTCAATAATACAACAAATAAGGCTTGTTTTTTTCCCGATGACCACTGATCTGCCCAATACAAGATACTCTGACCATCTAGCTAGTGTAGAACTCCTCAAAGCTACCTTAGTCATACCCTATGTTAGGGTCCTATAATAATAGAATTCATAATTTTGAATTGACTTTGATTAGTCTTGTAATATGTACATACTTTGATTTTTGCAAAATTGTTTTCCCATAATAGAAAAATAAAAAATGTAAAGAGGGTAAAAGTCCTAAAATAAAAATCAAAGGACTTGAAAGGAAAAAGATAAAAAAAGAATAGAAAATGAACCCCAAACAAAAAAGAGATAAAAACAGAACATGAAAGTGATGCAAATTCAAATTCCACTACTATTTACTTCACTTTGCAAGATAATATTGTGTGTAGCTTGTTAAAAAAATGCCACAATACATGAACGTCAAACTGCTTAATCTTGACCTTTCATGCTTTAAATTTCTTGTTAATAGATAAAGAATAAAGATCTAGCCAAACTGTTTAATCTTGGAAGATCAGTGGTTAGGTAGAGAATAATAAGGAGCTCAACAGTTTAATATGAGCCCTTGGAAGAAATAAGGATAGAATTAGATAGTTTTTTTTTAAAAGAAAAATGAATAAGGGTCTGCAAGATCAAATGCACCCATGTAAATAAAGAAAAAATGTTAGGGTAGTTGATTTGTAGGTAAAAGCAGTTTACAAGGCATGGATAGCAGAAAATTGGCCATTTCATTTACTAACTTCCTTTCAAAATCATTCCCCTTGTAAAAATACCCCATCCCCTTCATTTTTACTCTTTCCCCTTGTTTCACTCTTTTCCCCCTTATAAAACCCCTTTTCCTAAGTTAAAATGCACATTTATCCTTGGAAAAGTAAAAAGCCCTTTATTAATTTCCTTTTATTCATAAAACCCCTAAAAAACCCTTATCCTAAGTTTAAATGATTAAATCTTTTTTTCGGGACCCATTGTGTAAATATTCACTCTCGACATAAATTTTACGTTACAACTTAGTGTATTTAACCCCCCGTTCATTTTATTAACATTAACTTAGTATATTAAATCCCATATTAAACCTTTATCGTGTATTATATTAAATCCCACATATGTATTTCCCAACCCACATTTTATTCTTAACCTATGGTTTATATTTCCCCGTCTATACATAACTCACACTTTTCCTAACCCCATTGGTTATATTACAAATCCTGACCATATACAATATAACCCTGCCGCATAACTTAAAGTACCGGGCCCCATGCCTTTTAAAACCCAAATACTCCGTCGCATCCTCCCAACCATTGGACCTTAACCGACCATATCCGACAACCATTACAACCTATCACACATTCCTTTGCCCGACTTTTAACTACACCCCAACCATGTGAAATTCATGGTTTGCAGGGCTTTCCTCATTGGTACGTGGTGCTATTTCATTTGATCGCATCGATCAGAAATTTACCGCTTACCACATTTGGCTAGTGCGAAAACCACTGAGCGATTTTCTCCTACCCGTTGCACAAACCACCATGTCAATTAAAATTGATCGCGCATTAATGTTAAAACAATGTTTGATAAAAATGTATATAGCCACCCATTACACCCTTTTACACCATTTCTATTACATTTTCACGCAGAAAGAGCTATTCAGACCGAAAAATTTGTTGCCGACTATGTTTTTAAGCCAAATTCAAATAGAATCCAACCAATTCACTACTACAATTGTGAAGAAGACATTCAAAAGCATTATAAAGACCTCTGAAGCCTCATAATAGCTTTCCGCAACCCCAGAACCCTTCTACAAATCAAATCCTCGTTTTTCCCAGGTATTCCTCAAAGAAAAGACCT
This sequence comes from Pinus albicaulis, assembly GCA_034641835.2. Taxonomy (NCBI): domain Eukaryota; kingdom Viridiplantae; phylum Streptophyta; class Pinopsida; order Pinales; family Pinaceae; genus Pinus; species Pinus albicaulis. The sequence continues at coordinate 1,183,526,631 of CM076584.1, forward strand.
ATTTCTTGACCTAAAAAGAAAGTAATTAGTAATTGAATTCAAATAGAAGCTTTTGCAGAATAAAGGAAATGTTCTATGCCCTTCAATCCTTTCATACAAACCCTAGAAGTCCTTTTGCAAAAATTTAAGGTCCAGAGATTGCTTTTGGGCACATATAATACAATTTTATTAGTTAAATCAAGTAGAAGCCTCTGTAGACCTAAAAGAAATCCCTATAGCTTCCCAAATCCTTTTTTCTGCAAACCCTGGACCGATTTTCATAGGATTCCCAAGACCTAAGACTATTTTTTATTACAGAGAGTAATAATTGACCAATTAGCTTCTTAAATTAGTCTACAAAACTGTTATAATCTTTATGAGGTGCTCTTAAAGGCCTAAATCAGTTTTTTTCTAATTCAAAAAGTAATAAATTGATAAATCAAATAGAAAAATGGCTTCCAAAGTAGTAGTAAGTGTCAATCCTCTACAAACTCATGTTGTATATGTAGAAAACACTCCCCTAGTTGATAAAGATTTTAAGATTAATGACATAGCCACAGAATTTAACCTTCTCGAGCTCCACTGTTGGGGCCATGAAAAATCCATAGACCAAGCTGATGAAGTTTTCATCTAGGAGTCTAATTTGCCAAAATATGTTGTCCCACAGACCTTCCAATGCCTAGAAGTAATCAGACTTTGTCAATCCTTCCATTTCCTTGATCAGAGAGCCATAATAAACTCTGAAAAAGAAATCTTGTTTACCAATACTGCTGAGTCAATCAATCAAATGCTCCAGATCCAATCTGGACCAGATGAAGTTCCTTTGTCCATTGAAGCTCTCACACAATTATATCTAAACCTAGGCTTCCCCACGAGATTCCAGATATTCCAGACTTTCATGCCTTCATCTGTAGAAATTCCCAAGATAAATCCTCCTTACCCAACTAAAAAATTTTCTAAAAGAACAAGACATATCATCTCCATGATGTATTTTATTCTTGGTTATTTCACAAATGAGCATGCTGATGTTGCAGTGTTAGGTTTTTTTATCTACTTTCACACCTGGTCAGCCTCATGCTACCATTTTTAATTTTTCCCAATGCCTTTCTGACAATATTCATGAACAGTTGGTCAAAATGCCTTTTGAAGGTGTTTTCAAGTATTCCTCGTTCTTATTCCATATGTTTTTATACTTTCAGTTTGAGAATTTTTCCATAAACCTTCATAAGAGTCCGTCATATTTTGGACTCCTTTAATAAGAAAATATTCCACACAGACCTTTACAGAGTTTATTGATTCCTTTATTCACCTATGGTCAATTTTCTAAACAGTAGCAGGAAGCCAATAATTAGTGAGGAAATTAAGAACGTCCTCCACTTGTGAAAACATAATACAACAGCAGATTGGTACTTGCACCAAAACCATACCGAGATAAGAGTATATGGATCAAATCTCATTCCGTATACACTTCCCAAATACCTCCAAATGAGGTTATTTTCCCTTGAGTACATAAGGCAAATCATTAATTATGATGCAATCAATTTCCTGGCAGCTAAGAAAAAGACACGGTTCAAAATAAGTAATCAGGTTGGCCCTTCCATTTGTAACAGCAGAGATGCAAGTCCAGAGGCTGAAAAGTGTTTACAGGAGTTTAAATTTAGTAATATTTTTCTATGGTACTATGATCCTATAGGAGTAATATGTAAAATGAGAGTTAAATTCAAACTAAATCCTTATGTGCATGAGAAGAAACCAGATATTGAAAAATTCTCCAATCAGTCTGAATGGATGGAGAACACCTTGATAGAGGCAGAGAAGCAAGGTGATACTAGTCAAACCTTGCAAACTCCAGCCCAAGGGTAGAAATTTATTAATACTGATATTATTACCGGATTCTCCTGATCTAACAAATTTATCTTATGTTAAATACAAAATCCTTCCACTTAATTCTTTGTGGAAATTAAATTTCCAAATGAAAAACTCTTGAAGAAAATTAATCGCACATAAACTCAGTTGTTTAATGGGAAAAATTAAAGCTAAAAACCCCAACTATCATATATTATGTATATCAATGGATCATGTAATAATCTCATACAAATCTTAGTACATCAAGCTCTTAGTACAATCAACAATCATTACACACTGTCATGCAGAAATTTGCATATCTATGCACCAATTTCTTGCCTCCTGACAGCCTGCCTCCACTGCGCAATCCCTACTGAAGAAGACCCCTAAATTAATTCGAATTGGCCTTGCCTTGACTGTGTAATCCTCATTGGCATCTCCAATGTGTGTCAGATGCATTGAATGCATCACTATAGTCACAACAGATAGTCCATCTCACCCTCTCACCTATCTCTCCACTGGGTCTCCACTGGATCTGACATGCAAGTAGTTAACTGTTGTATTTGTTTTGTTACAAGTGAGTCCCTAGTTATGAATTAATTAAATAATTAATTCACTAAAATCTCACTAGTGTATCTTTCAGTTAGACTATATACAACTAGCTCAACTGAGTTTAATTCACTTAACTGAGTTAAACTAAATAACAACTCCCATAACTACTCTTCCAACTCTATCACAACTCTGCCACTTCAGTTCTAACTGAGTCCTCCATGCATGAGTCACCAACCACCCTAGGAATTGCGTAATTCCTTCATCCCACTGATTTTCCAAATATGTTCACTGAAATAAAGTGCTCCAAGAGAATAAGTTGATATTTATTGTCGGATTATTATTAAGGGCTAATAATAATCGACCTACATCAATTTTTAGATCGACAATCTATAAATAGACTTCGCCAAACATTCTAAAAATAGAATTTCATCTATATTTCACATTTGATCAACCATCTACAAATAGCATCCTGCAACTTATAGAATATGCTCACCATGTCTAAAAATAGACATACACCTAAAAATAGCCTGCGGGCCCCACTTAGTGAAGATGCTTACTTTTCACGAAGCTCATCATCTTGTTGAATATCAACACTCCCTCTCAACAAGATAGGGATTATCCTTCACCTCGATCTTGCCTCTATGGTATTCAAATTTTCTCCTATTGAGCACCTTCATCAGAATATCTACATCCTGATCTTTCGTAGGAATGTACTGAAGAAACATGATCTTCTGCTACACACAATATCTAATATGATGATACCGGATATCAATATGTTTAGATCTATCATGAAACACATGATTAATCGAGAAGTTAATGCAACTCTGATTATCACAATGTATCACTGTAGGATCTAAATGAGAACTGAACAAACCGACTGGGATCTTCCTCATCCAGATAGCCTCACATGTAGCTTGACTTGCTGCCATGTATTCTTCTTCTGTTAAACTGAGTGCCATGGATATTTGTTTCCTGTTGTACCAAGAAACTGTTGTGGATCTGATACTGAAAACCCCTCCTGATGTGCTCTTTATGTCCGATGGGTTGCCTGCCCAATCTGCATCCATGAAGCCATGCAAGTTCACCTCATCCGTCTGTCTGTACCATAAGCCATACTTAGATGTGCCCTTGATATATCTCAGTACATGATTTCCTGCCTTCCAAAAGAGATTGGTAGGCTTAACCATCGCTCGACTAAGCTGGTTCACCGCATAACATATGTCCGGTCTTGTATTAACTAAATACATGAGTGAACCCACCAACTGTTGATAAACAGTGGCATCCACTACCTCTGCCGATGTAGCATCCTCTTTCCTCCAATTTCATGGAAGAGGAGTGTCGATAGGCTTGCAGCCTTGCATGTGAAACTTCTCCAGTATCTCCCGGGCATACTTGCCTTGAGACACAAACAGTTCACCTTCCCGCTGCCATATTTCCAATCCAAGGAAATAATGAAGGAGGCCAAAATCCTTCATCTCAAACTCCTTTGCAAGATCTGCCTTGCATGAGTGTATCAACTGCTCATCACCTGTTAGTATTAAATCATCAACATAAAGAACAATGATTAAAAGCTTACCCTCCACCACAATTTGGTACAGGTTTGCATCCGCCTCACTCTTGGTGAAGCCAAGTCCAGTGAAATAGTTGTCGATCCATGTGTACCAAGTACGTGGTACTTACTTCAGCCCATACAATGCTCTTTTGAGTCTGCACACATGCAACTTATTGTTGAAGATCTCAAATCCTTCAGGCTGCTAAATTTACACTTCTTCCTCAATGATCCCATTAAGGAACGCAGTCTTCACATTGATCTGATGAATGTGCCAACCCATCTGCGTTGAGGGAGCAAGGATGGTCCTTATGGAATAATACCATGCAACATGTGCAAAGGTTTCTTCATACTCAATCCCCTCGATCTGTGAGAAGCCCTACGCAACAAAACTTGCCTTATACTTCTCGACGCTCCCATTACCAGCTTGCTTTACCTTGTAGATCCATATTGTTCCTACAACTTATTTACCTAGCGGCCTCAGAACAATCTCCCAAGCATTTTTTCTGACAATGGAGTCATATTCCTCCACCATGGCATCTACCCATGTGGGCTCCTGTGCTACTTCTTCAAAAGAATATGGCTATGTCATGATACACTTGCTTATAAGATCCATGTATCCAATAAATCGGTCAGGTGATTGTCTATGTCTACGCTGTGATGTAGGGACTCCTACATTCTGTTCCGCATCAAGCTTCAATCTCTCAGCTTTTGTGGTACGATTTCTACCTATTGTGATGTTTGGTTCTGCATGAGTGGAGTCCTCCACTCCATGAATCTCCTCCTATGGCTGATCCACATCTAGAGGCTCATCTTTGGGAACAAGTAGCTCCTCCTCTGCATGCAAGTGTAGCTCCCTCTCAAGCGATAACTTCATGGCTTTCACCTCATTGAATTTTATATCCCGTCACACCAAAGTCATCTGACTGTTTGGAAAATACTGTAGTATCCCAAAAGAGGGAAAATCTACACCTTTGGGAATATCTTAAGATATTCCAAAGTAAAGCTACAGCAATATGTAAAACACCTCCTATGGAGCAGCAATGAATACATTAACACATAAAACACTAGGAGAATCAAATAGCCATCATCTCATATTATAGCAGCATAAGATAAACAAATCCATGAGGAAATTATCACTCAAACAAGGTGCTGCAAATCTCAAGGGAAATGTACATGAGAATATGAAGAATTCTGCTACATGAATAAAGCCCTAGGCTATGACTATGCAATCCTTGAAGGAGAACTACTGCAAAATGAGAATGATACAAAGATATGATAATATGAGCTCAAATAAAGTGGGGGAGAATGATCTCAACCCCTGAAAATACAATACATCAATCCTTAGAAGGATTGGCTACAATATATGTACAAAATGGGAAAATACAATAATGCCGGAGTTGCTGGGCAGCAGCAACTCATAAAAAAAATAGGAGGAGATGGCTGAATATGATATAAAATCTGAAATGGCCTCCTCCAATGGAAATCTGAAGTTAAATGTTGATCCTTTCACCTAAGATCTCACCCTCCAAATGTCTGCTAATCCCTCACAACAAATGCTCTCCAAGAATAACGTTGTCGAAGAGAGGGACTGCACTGCATATGATGGCAAGTGGTTGGCCTGATGCCAAAGATGGTGGAATAAGCTCATAAACCTCCTTTTTGGATCTCCCCAAGGGATGGAAGCTCCCTCCTCTGAAAAAATAGCCAAGGATGGTGTTGTAGAAAACCTCCCCAGCAACGCCGAGCAACACTGCACAATCTCTAGCTGGAACTGCGTTAATGAAGAGAGATGATGCTTGACCTCAATGTTTGAATGTGGGGAATGGAGTGAAATCCTCCAAGAGCTACTCAAGAAGGGAGAGGAAATCCTAAACAGGAATTTCCCAGCAATTCTTGCTAACCAGCAAGAATGTGCAGGAAGTCCACCAGACCAAAGATGAATAATACTCAAGATGATTTGCAATGGCTACCTTTCCCTCCTTTTAAACAATGTGAGCTCCCTCTCAATGGACCCCACTCATTAGGTTTTCCTTCCTCTAGAATCTTCCCTCCTTATCCCACTACGCTGGCCCAGAATGTGGTCTCCACCTCATGCTACTGCACAGTTTGACTTGGTCAAACTTGACCTAGCCTTCTTGCAAAAGCCCCCTTTCACACATGGAGGTGTGAAATCAAGCTCCCAAAGTGATCCTCCTTCATGATAAGAGGATTTTTATTTCCTTTAGATGAAATGAATGGGTCTCCTACCCATTTTATTCTTCTCCTAAGTGCAAATGGAAAAAAATAATATTCCACAAAATTTGGAATATTACAAATACACACGATAATTATGGGGTGCTTCTGTGTACCCCACAAATATCCCAACTTCTGCAGTCGGCTCTAGCTTCTTCTTGGCGTCCTTTTTCACATGAATGTAAACAAATGAGCAAAAAATATTCAAATGAGAAATATCAGGCTTCTTACTAGTAAAATATTCTTCAGGTGTACTCATGCCAAGTACTCTATGAGGACAACGGTTTTGCACATAAACCGCAGTGTTGCATGCTTTCGCCCACAAGTGCATTGGTAGGCCGTGGTCATGCAACATAGCTCGTGCAACACCCACGATTGTTCTGTTATTCCTCCTCGCGACTCCATTCTACTGTGGGATATGAGGCGCTATGAGTTCTCTTCGAATTCTTTCTTTGCTACATAATTCTTTGAATTCATTCGAGATCTATTCACCACCATTATCACTCTACAAAGCCTTCACTTGTTTCCCCAACTCCGTCTCCGCCAATTCTTTAAACTCACGAAACTTTGAGAATGTTTTGCTCTTCTTCTGCATGAAGGAGATCCAGCATCTACGAGAATAGTCATGAACAAAAATAACATAATCCATGTGTTTTTCTGTTGAAGAAACCAGGAAAGGTCCACACAAGTTTGTGTGAATTCTCTCCAGGATTAACAAAGCACGATTCTCCTTCTTATGAAAGGTGGTCTTCTCAAACTTACCCATAGTACATCCCTTGCACTAATCTGATTGCGCAAGAGTACCCTTGGGAAGTCCAGTAGAAATCTGCTGCAAAATCTTCAAGGCGCCATGGTGAAGATGGCCCAATATCCTGTGCCATAATTCACCCTCATCCTGGCTCACCACTTCTTCTACTTTACCCATCATTATAGCACAGCGATCTACCTCCAGCTTGTAGAGATTCTTAAGTCGAATCCCTATCCTCTTGGCTTGACTCGTTGTTTTATGTCTTAGGAAAGCTTTTCCCTCACTGAAAACAATGTCATAACATCTATCCTCCAACACAATGACCGAGACCAAGTTCTTTTTCAGACATGGAACATGCATAACATATTTCAACAGAAATGGTTTACCTAACTCCCTCTTAAAGGTAATGGTTCCAATGTCGGTCGCACTATATCTACCATCGTCACCCATCTCTATATGCATTTGGATATCCTTCTCCTCCAAGTCACTAAAAAACTCCTTGTCTCCCGTCATATGGAAGGAAGCACCACTATCAAGGTACCAAATTTATCCCATTACACTTGAAACCAAGCATGCGATCAAAGAGAAATCAAGTTCAAATTGTGAGGCTAAGGCCTCACCTGCTGCAGCTCCAACAACCTTCTTGTTCTTCATTTTTTGTGGGAAGTTAGTGGTGAGATGCCCATGTTCATGACAGTGAAAAAGCTTCACCTTGGAAAAATCCATCTTCTTGCCTTTAGCCTCGTATTTTGGATGGGATTTCTTTGTAATATCCCCAAATGGAAATACTCAGCAAAGCCTGCTGAAATAATGCACTCCTTAGAGATTTGTGCACTGAAATGAGTTTTTAGTTCCTGGATCCCTTAGATCAGTGGATCTAGTGTCTAGATCCAGAAGGAGAGCAAAAACAAATCAAACTAGGTGTGGTAAATACACCTCCCACCACCTAGTCTACTTGGAAAACACCCAAAGAGAGGGGTTGCAGCTATATGCAACAAAATGCTTCAGAAATAATGCAGTTCAATTGTTTAAGAGCATGAGATCAAGATGAAGGTTCATTATTAAATTATACATTAGAAAAATAGATTTACAATACATCTTATAGAGTGTATAACAGAAAGGAAAAGAATATACAAGAAGAATCCCTCAAAATGAGGTGCTACAACCATAAGAAATAGGGGAATAAGATTGACAATGTTATTTTTATTGGCTGAAGTAATAGTTGACTATATCACAGATCTAGATAATATTTGTACACAAAAGGATAGATCTATTTCAGATCTGTATAAAAGAAAGGCTCCTTTATACACTCCCCTTAGGGATTTTAGCAATACATAAATAACATTGAGTAGATATAAGATCTAAGTTATACATCTGTAGTAATATTCAAAAAATTCTAAAGCATATGATGTACAACAGATCAAATCTGAACTAACATGGGTTGGATGGAAAATCCACGGATCGCCACAGTGAAAGGAAGAATCCAATCACTAGAGATCTCTCCTCCAAGATGATGCCAACACTCCCTGCAACTCTGCTTTGAAAATAACGTAGTCCAGGGAGAGGGATTGTGCTATAGGCTCTGAGTATGATTTGGACTGATGCCAAGGTATGGATCTGAAGCTCCAAGGGTATAGAACATTCTTTTCAAAGGGATAGAAGACTTTCCCAGTGAAAAGGGGTGCTAGAGATGCATAGATCTGGAAAGATCTATCCTCCACTTGCTGCAGCTCACAAGGAAAACCCAATCCTAAACAGGATCAGTGCTATGGGTGCAAGATGATGCTTGGCCAAAATACCAGATAGTGGACAAGACAAACAAGGCTCCTCCAAGAGCTGCTGTAGGAAGGAGGTGGGATTCCCACTTAGGAACATCCAATGCTAAGAAGCATTATCCTCAGCTAAATAGTAGAGAATGATATATGTCTAACCATACAATATATTCAGAAATGTACATAATCAACAACCTTCTCATGCTGCTCTCCTCTTCCTTTTATAAGATGAAATCCTTGCCAAACCCTAAACCACTACAATGAGTTAGATCCTTTCATATGTGGAGCCTCCATCTAAAACTGCGTTGTCCATCCATGAGGTACATCGCATTTAGACTGCGCTATAGATTTGGTCAAGTTTGACCCAATCTCATAGCTCAAACACATTCACACCTACAAGTGTTTTTTTTACATGGCCTAGATTTATCCCTATTCACATGGGCATTGATTTATTCATTGTTTTTAGGAGTTTTACATGTCCTCATTTATTCATTTATTCATGCAACATAAAATGAGACAAAAATGTATATTCCTCTTAGCTTAGGCTAAGTAGGAATATTACAGTCCTCCCCCCAAAAATGTTGCTTGTCCTCAAGCAACTGATAGTGTGAGTGCTGCAACAATTCTCCTCCTCCATTGGTGACACCATCAAAGGTCAAGCTCTCCTCACAAGCTAAGTGTTCACAAATCCAAACCATCATGAATTTTTCCTCCAAGGTCATCATAAGATGTGCATAATCCATCCCACAAGGAGTGAAAAACTCAACAGAAATAAACATGGCTGGAGCAATGCTCTCTCTAAAACATGTAGCATGAGGCACATGGAGAAGTTCCACCCCATGTGGTACATATATACTCCCCATCCTCCCTCCATACATTCCGATGAATAGTAAAAGTATGCCGTCTATGTATGGAAACAAAATTACAAATAGACAAACAACAATCTGAGCATAAGGAGGTGGGTCATGATCCCACATATGGTACCATCGCAGGGTATCCCCTACCTGCATCACATCAAGGTTTGGTAAGTGGTGTCCCCACCACTTAATTTTTGCACAAGTTATCTTATCATGGCTGAAGATGTAAGATATGTTTGGTGCCTTTGGGGAGCACCCATCATGAAAAAGAATCTCCCTTTGCACAACAAGGGAGTGGCCAAGTTCAGAAAATTTAGTGGCCCAACAAATGCCATGATATCTGCATGATATATCACTCCCTTTAGGATTCATGGCCTACAAAAACATGGTAAAATAATGTGATAAATCAGAAAATGAAACTTTCTCTACATGATCAGATTCTTTACCATCAAAGTTCCTCATACACATGGAGTTGTGCATGGATATTTCTCCTCTTTCAAAAGAAGGAAGAGATGGCTGAAACGACTCTTGCATAGAGTCCCTTGGCTGCCCCAACTCCACATAGCTCATGCACTCTTGAAAGTGTTGATGTATTTCCCCTCTCAAGCCTTCCCAATCAAAGCTCCCCATGATTAGGGTGTATATCTTCATTGACTGCATATGCCTAAAAAATAACTCTTTGTGTGCCCCTTGTAGTATCTGTTGCTTGAGCTTAGATGCTCTAGACAAGAAGACCCTACCATGATGATAGATGACTCCTCCTTGGACTAAGTAGCCCTCTTCTTGCTGCATGTCATCCAGTATCATACATGTGTGAAGATATTTGTAATACTCTACAAGAAGTTGAGATTTCCAATACAGATCTACACTGTTCAACAATGGCAGCGCTAATGATACATCCATAGGAATGTCTGTCATGTTTTTGATCTCCTGTTTGACATATCCCATGCCAATGGTGTGTGTTGGAAGGCTGATCCTTCCATTCTTCTCCTCCCACAGCATAGATCCAGAAATGAGAGGCGGTGGTAGTGATAAGGGAAGGAGATTCCCCTTCTTCTTAAGCTGTCCCAAGCCTCCCAGTGCTGTAGCTTGGTCTTCCATTGCTCCAATCCCTCCTAGATCTAAGTTTGTAGCAGCACTTTGTGAGGAATTCCCCACAATATCTGAATCTGGTGGCCTCCCAAGTGGTTTGCCACTAGATAAGAATGTCCCATTAAGAAATCTCATGAACATAAGAGAAGGGACTGTGAGGTCCTTGCTTCCACTGTGCAAATCCATCTCTATTTTCTGTGTGGAAGTGTTAGGTGAGGGGTAAGTATGCATGCCCTAGATCATTTGAGGTTCACCACTCTTCACGTCCACCCAATTGATTTCCAGAGCCTTCCAATCAGTGGTGACTTTCCCCAATGTAATCAACCATTGAACGCCCAAAATGATATTGGTGTCTGGTATGTCAACTACAAAAAAGTGATCCACCAAAGTGTAGGATCCCATAGTGACTAAAAGTGATGGGACATAATGCATGCATTGCATTTTTCTATCTCCTGGGACCAAAACATATAATCCCTCAAACATATTAGTGGGTATTGCCCTCCTCTGCACAAGATGAGCATCAATAAAGTTGTGGGTTGCCCCACTGTCAATTAGTACAGAAACCCTTTGATTCATGATTTAACCTTGAACTCTTAAGGTCAAGTACTTAGGTACTCCTCTCAAAGATGAAATATTCCCTCCAATAGGAGAAAAAGCTCCACTCACATCTTCTGATGGTGTTGGATCTCCCTCAACATTGTCAGCGCTGTGACCTCCCCTTGGTTCATCATCTTCTTCTTCCTCCTCAAAATATAAGAAGACTTCTATGTAGTGTGCTTTTCTAGTAGCACATCTATGTCTAGGTGCCCATGACTCTTGGCAAGTGAAACATAGCTTCTTATTCCTTAGCTCCCTCCGGACTTCAATATCAAGAGGCTTCTTGAATGAGCTCTCCTTGGAAGGAGCAGCTTTCTCTTCCTTCCCTTTAGAAAGGTAAGGGGGCTTGTTCTAGAAAGTTGCCTTTGCTTTTGGCAAGGCATCTTGAAGGTCTCTAGCCCTCTCAATGGCATCATGCAATGTAATGGGCTTGGTATATTTAACCAACCCATGCAGAGGTTCATCCAAGCCATCAATGAACATGTACACCCTCCTTGCTTTAGACAGATTATGAACCATAATAGATAGTCTCACAAACTCAGAGATATAATATTTTGCATTACCTGACTGCTTCAACTTTGCAAGGCTCATGAAAGGTGCTTCTGGATCCTTTCTGTCAAACCTCTCCACCAATCTTCTAGTGAATTCAGAATAAGTAGTCACATTGGCATGGCCCAATGTAGACAACCCATGGAACCACCAATTGTGTGCCTCACCTTCAAAGTGCAATGCTCCAATCTTGATAGCTTCCATCTCGGGGACTTTGTTCAACTGAAAGTAAATATCCAACTTTTCTACCCATGCTTTGGCAAAACTAGTGGATGACCCATCAAACTTGGGTAAAAAGAATCTACCCAAAGAGTGATGTCGATCATGATTATGAATGAATCCACCATCTCTATACTGATGCCTTGGTCTTCTTTTCTCCTTGAGGTGACAAGAATATTCAAAACTCAAGTGGTCCTTGAATCTATGATTCTGAGACTCATATTATTCAAATTATTCTTCAAGTGATGCTTTCTCATGAGGCCCTTCATTCTCCACAACCAAGAAAGTAGGCATAGTAGAGTGTTGTGGAGCTTATGGCTGGTTCATTGGTTGATCATTCCAGTGGTGAGACATGCCAGAGCTTTCTCCAGGATGAAATATCCTAGGAGATTCCTTGATACTGTCCATTCTCATCTCTTTGATCTCTCTAGCAAGATCTTGCATGGATACCAAAAGAGTTTGCAAACTCTTATCCTTCTTTATCACTTCCAGTTTCAGGGGCTTTACCCTTGTTTTGATCATCATTGGTGTAATCAAAATTCTTCTATCCTCGATTCAGATACCTCTTTTCTCTGTCATTAAGAGGCTCATCTTCTCCTAAATTCATCTTGGTTCTGGCTCTTCAAAGCACAGGCTGTGCCAAGAAAGACACTTTGATACCACTGTAATATCCCCAAATGGAAACACTCAGCAAAGCCTGTTGAAATAACGCACTCCTTAGAGATATGTGCACTAAAATGCGTTTTCAGCTCCTATATCCCTTATATCGGTGGATCTAGTGTCTATATCCAAAAGGAGAGCAAAAACAAATCAAACTAGGTGTGGTAAATAGACCTCCCACCACCTAGTCTAGCTGGAAAACACCCAAAGAGAGGAGCTGCAGCTATATGCAACAAAATACTTCAGAAATAACACAGTTCAACTGTTTGAGAGAAAGATACCCATATGGAGGTCCATACTTCAGCTATACATCAACAAAATATATTTACAATGCAGCTTATACAATGTATAACAGAAAAGAGAAGGATATACAAGAAGAAACCCTAAAAAATGAGGTGCTACAACCACAAGAAATTTATGAATAAGCTTGAAATCGTTATTTTCATTGGCTGAAGCAATAGTTTATTACATCTCATATCTAGAGCATATTTGTATACAAAATGATAGATATATTTCAGATCTTTATACAAGAAAGGCTCCTTTATACACTCCCCTTGGGGATTTCAGCAAAACATGAAGAACAGTGAGTAGATCTGAGATCTAAGTTACAGATCTACAGTAGTATTCAAAAAATTATGAAGCATATGATGTACAACATATTATATCTAAACTAACATGTATTGGATGTCCAATCCATGAATCACCACAGTGAAAGGAAGAATCCAATCACTAGAGATCACTCCTCCAAGATGATGCCAAAACTCCCTGCAACTCTTCTCTTGCAAATAACGTAGTCCTGGAAGAGGGACTGTGCTGTAGGCTCTGATTATGATTTGGCTTGATGCCAAGATATGGATCTGAAGCTCCAAGGGTCTAGAACACTCTTGTCAAAGGGATAGAAGACTTTCCCAGTGAAAAGGGGTGCTAGAGATGCATAGGTTTGAAGAGATCTATCCTCCACTTGTTGCAGCTCACAAGGACAACCTAGTGCTAAGCAGGATCAGCGTTTTAGGTGCAAGATGAAGCTTGGAAAATTTCCAGATAGTGGACAAGACAAACAAGGCTCCGCCAAGAGCTGCTCTAGGAAGGAGGTGGGATTCCTGCTCAGGAACACCCAATGCTAAGCAACATTATTCTCATCTAAACAACATAGAATGATATATGTCTAAAATGACAATATATTTAGAAATATACATAATCAACAACCCTCTCATGTTGCTCTCCTATTCATTTTATAAGATAAAATCCTTGTCAAACCCTAAACCACCTCAATGAGTTAGCTCATTTCACATGTGGAGCCTCCATCTAAAACTATGTTGTCCATCCATGAGGTACATTGCATCTAGACTGCGTTGTATATTTGGCCAAGATTGACCCATTCTCATAGCTCAAACCCATTCACACCTGCAAGTGTTTTGTTTACATGGCCCAGATTTATCCTTGTTCACATGGGCATTGATTTATTCATTGTTTTTAGGAGTTTTGCATGTCCTCCTTTATTCATTTATTCATGCAACAGAAAATGAGACAAAAATGTATATTCCTCTTAGCTTAGGCTAAGTAGGAACATTACAGTCCTCCCCTCCAAAATGTTTCTTGTCCTAAAGCAACTAATAGGGTGAGTGCTGCAACACTTCTCCTCCTCCATTGGTGACACCTTCAAAGGTCAAGCTCTCCTCACAAGCCAAGTGTTCACCAAGCCAACCCATCATGAATTTTTCCTCCAAATTCATCATAAGATGTACATAATTCATCCCACAAGGAGTGAAAAATTCAACAGAAATAAACATGGTTGGAGCAATTCTTTCTCTAAAACATGTAGAATGAAGATATGTTAGTTCCAGTCTTCGCAGCCTGTCACCAGGGATCAACATGAGCTCTTACTATGTCTGGTTTTGTTAGATGTTTTTCACATGATGTTCAGCACAAAACATGTCACATGTGTTTCCATCAGAAGAAGCTCAGAAAAAACTTTCCAACGGTATATCACACTCCCATAACTGGCTCCCGGATTAGAAGATATGATCGAAATGAATGAGTGATTCTTGGTTATGAGGTCACTTGCTGCACACAATGACAAGTTTAGTACAAAATCAGTTTGTGAAATAATGGTAAGGAATTTTTCACAAGTGAAAGAGATTTTTGTTCATCACATAGCAAATAACAAAAACCTCCTTCATTTTATGCACAGGTGCTACTATGTGGGAGATATACAGTGATATTTGGAGCCTACATTAAAACAAAGCAAATTTTTCATATTTTTTACTGTTTTAGTCATTTTAGTGCGGGGCCATTTTACAATAGATGGAAAGTAATTTTGCAAAACCCAAGGAGGTTTTTGTTAAAAACAAGCCATATAACAAAAACCTCTTTCAGTTTATTCACAGATGTCACGAATTGGGATATGTGACTAGATCTTTACAGCTCATTTTCACAAATTTAAATTTTTAATGATTTTCTGTTTTAGAGATGATTTTGTGGAACAGATTGCGAGCAACTGGAAACGAATTTCTCAAATTTGAGAGAGGTTTTTCTCCAACATGACCTTATATACAAAAAAATTCTTCCGTTTTGTAACAGGTTCTATTTTTTAGGGGATACGAGTTCATCTTCAACACCTATTTTTAGAAATTCGGCCCAAGTTTAATGTAACTGATTAAGTTTTGAAGAAAATGGTTGAGCTCAATTCCCTTAGTACAAGGATGAGAAAATGTATATATTTTATGAATTTCATAGTGTAGCGGTTGGATTTTGGTAGAATGTTGGATTTTTGTGAAAGCTTGGAGCTTATTGCATACTCATTTCAGCAGTTTGGCTAAGGAATAGACCAGTGGTTTGCAGCACTTTATGGGATTCATGTGGCATCTTGCTTTGGTATGGTGTTTTATTCTGTAATTTTAATTCTACATGTGTTTTATGTATTCCATATCTCTCTTTATTTCATCTTAACTAAATCAAACAAAGATAAAGGTAGAATACATTGAAAGTGCAGTGCTCTACCTAGGGTTTGCTTAGTTATCTATGTTTTCAGCTGATTGAAAAGGATCCCTGAGTTCTTCATGCCCTTTTCAACTCCTCATCTATCTAAAACCTCTCCATCTCACTCAATTTGAAGTACCAAATCACTTTCCTACCTTGCCCCATAGAGATCTCTGCAAAACTGAGCCTCATTCCCTAGGCCCAAATCTGCCTTTCACATTTGAGCCAACAAAACATCATCAAATTCAATCAAAAACCTATGTACACATACCTAGCCTAAAATCAGTCATCACATCGGTCATCTCAAGCTTTCAATTTGGCCATATTTTCCCGAGATTAATGAGGAGAGGCTATATGCGACACAGTGAAGACTGCCTACTGGGTTAAGCGTGGTATGATGTTATCACAGATCCTACTTTCTTTCATGAGGTAGATTTGGGGCCCTAACAAGGGACATAGAAGTTCCATTCCATGTGGTACATACAAACTGCCCATCCTCCCTCCATACAGTCCCATAAATAGCACAACTATATCATCCAAGTATGGAAGCATAATTACATATATACAAACAGAAATTTAAGCATGAGGAGGTGGGTCAAAATCCCACATGTGATGCCAGCGCAGTTCATCTCCTGCCTACATTAGATTAAGTTGTGGTGATTGGCCTTCCCACCACTCATTTTCTACAGAAGTCATCTTAACATAGTTGAAGATGTCAGATATGTTTGGTGCCTTTGGGAAGCACCCATCATGAAAAGGAATCTCCCTTTCCACAACAAGGGAGTGGCCAAGTTCAAAAATTTTATTGACCGAACAAATGCCATGAGATCTACATGATATATCACTCCCTTTAGGATTCATAGCCTACAAAAACATGGTAAAAGAATGTGATAAATCAAAAAATGAAACTTGCTCTACATGATCAGATTCTTTACCATCAGAGTTCCTCATACACATGGAGTTGTGCATGGGAATTTCTCCTCTTTTAAAAGAATGAAGAGATGGCTGAAATGACTCTTGCATAGATTCCCTTGGCTGCCCCAGCTCCACATAGCTCATGCACTCTTCAAAGTGCTGATGTAGTTCCCCTTTCAAGCCTTCCCAATCAAAGCTCCTCATGATTAGGGTGTATATCTTAATTGACTGCATATGGCTGAAAAAGAGCTCTTTGTGTGCCCCTTGTAGTATCTTCTGCTTGAGCTTGGAAGCTCTAGACAAGAAGACCCTACCATGATGATAGATTACTCCCCCTTGGACTAAGTAGCCCTCTTATTTCCACATGTCATCCAGTATCATAAATGTGTGGAGATCTTTGGAATAATCTACAAGAAGTTGAGATTTACAGTATAGATCTACATTGTTCAACAATGATAGCACTGATGATACATCCACAGGAATGTCTATCATGTTGATGATCTCCTCTTTGACATCTCTCATGCCAAAGGTGTGTGTTGGAAGGTTGTTCCTCCCATTCCTCTCCTCCCATAGTGCAGATCCAGAAATGAGAGGGTGTGGTAGTGATAAAGGAATAAGATTCCCCTTATTCTTGAGTTTTCCCAAGCCTCCCAGCACTGTAGGTTGGTCTTCCTTTGCTTCAATCCCTCCTAGATCTAAGTTTGGAGCAGCACTTTTTGAGGTCTTCCCCACAAGATCTGAATCTGGTGGCCTCCCAAGTGGTTTGCCACTATATAAGAATGTCCCATGCAGGAATCTCATGAACATAAGAGAAGGGACTCTAAGGTCCTTGCTTCCATTGCACAAATCCATCTCTGTTGTCTGCATGGAAGTGCTAGGTGAGGGGTAAGTATGCATGCCTTGGATCATTCAAGGTTCACCACCCTTCATGGCCACCCATTCCATTTGCAGAGCCTTCCAATCAGTGGTGACTTTCGCCAATGTAATCAACCATTGAACACCCAAAATGATATTAGTGTTTGGTATGTCAACTACAAAAAAGTGATCCACCAAGGTGTAGGATCCCATAGTGACTGAAAGTGAGGGGACATAGTGCATGCATTGCATTGTTCTATCTCCTAAGACCAAAATAGAGAATCCCTCAAAAGTATCAATGGGTATTTCCCTCCTCTGCACAAGATGAGCATCAATAAAGTTGTGGGTTGCCCCACTGTCAGTCAGTACAGAAACCCTCTGATTCATGATTTAACCTCGAACTCTTAAGGTCAAGTACTTAGTTACTCCTCTCAAAGATGCAAGAGTTCCTCCTATTGGATAAAATGCTCCATTTCCATCTCCAGATGGTGTTGGATCTCCTTCAACATTATCAGCGCTGTGACCTCCCCTTGGTTCATCATCTTCTTCTTCCTCCTCAAAATCTGAGAAGACTTCTATGTAGTGTGCTTTCCCAGCAGCACATCTATGTCCCGGTGCCCATGACTCTTGGAAAGTGAAACGTAGCCTCTTCTTCCTTATCTCCCTCCAGACTTCAATATCAAGAGGCTTCTTGAATGAGCTCTCCTTGGAAGGAGCAGCTTTCTCTTCCTTCCTTTTAGAAAAGTAAGGGGCCTTGTTCTGAAAAGTTGTCTTGGCTTTTGGCAAGGCATCTTGAAGGTCTCTAGACCTCTCAATGGCATCATGCAAAGTGATGGGCTTGGTAGATTTAACCAACCCATGCAGGGGTTCATCCAAGACATCAATGAACATGTACACCCTCCTTTCTATAGACAGATCAGGAAACAGATAATCTCAGAAACTCAGAGATATAAGATTCTGCATTACCTAAATACTTCAACTTTGCAAGGCTCATGAAAGGTGCTTCTGGATCCTTTCTGTCATACCTCTCCACCAGTCTTCTAGTGAATTCAGAATAGGCAGTCACATTGGCATGGCCTAATGTAGACAACCCATGGAACCACCAATTGTGTGCTTCACCTTCAAAGTGCAGCGCTGCAATCTTGATGGCTTCCATCTCAGGGACTTTGTTCAACTGAAAGTAGATATCCAACTTTTCTACCCATTCTTTGGAAGAACTGGTGTATGACCCATCAAACTTGGGTAAAAATAATCTTCCCATAGAGTGATGTCGATCATGATTCTGAATGAATCCACCATCTCTATACTAATGCCTTGGTCTTCTTTTGTCCTTGAGGTGACAAAACTCTTGAAAACTCAAGTGTTCCTTGAATCTCTGATTTTGAGACTCATACTCTTAAAATTAGTCTTCAAGGGATGCTTCCTCTTGAGGCCCTTCATTCTCCACAGCCAAGAAGGTAGGCATAGTAGAGTGTTGTGGAGCTTGTGGATCTTGTGGTTGGTTCACTGGTTGATCATTCCAGTGGTGAGACATGCCAGAGATTTCTCCAGGATGAAATCTCCCAGGAGACTCCTTCATCCTATCCATTCTCATCTCTTTTATCTCTCTAGCAAGATCTTGCATGGCTACCAAAAGATTTCTTGCAAACTCTTCTCCTTATTTATCACTTCCAAATTCAGGGGCTTTACCCTTGTCCTGATCATCATTGGTATAATCAAATTTATTCTGTCCTCTATTCATATATCTTTTCTCTCTGTTAGTAAGAGGCTCATATTCTCCTAAAGCCATATTGGTTTTATCTCTTCAATGAAAAACACAGGCTGTGCCAAGAAACAAGCTCTGATACCACAGTAATATCCCCAAATAGGAATATTCATCAAGCTTGTTGTAATAACACACTCCTAGGAAATATGTACAAATAAATGATTTTACAACTCCTGGATCCCTTAGATCAGTGGATCTAGTGTCTAGATCCAAAAGGAGAAAAAAAAAAAATCAAACTAGGTGTGGTAAATAGATCTCCCACCACCTAGTCTAGCTGAAAAACACCCAAAGAGAGGGGCTGCAGCTATATGAAACAAACTACTTTAGAAATAGCGTAGTTCAACTATTTTAGAGCATGAGACCAACATGGAGGTTCATTCTTCAGCTATACATCAGCAAAATAGATTTACAATGGAGCTTATACAGTGTATAACAGAAAGGAAAAGAATATACAAGAAGAATCCCTCAAAATGAGGTGCTGCAACCATGAGAAATAGAGGAATAAGCTTGAAAGCGCTATTTTCATTGGCTGAAGTATCAGTTGATTACAACTCAGATATAGAGCAGATCTATACACAAAATAATAGATCCATTTCAGATCTGCATACAATAAAGGCTCCTTTATTCACTCCCCTTGGGGATTTCAGCAAAACATGAAAAACAGTGAGTAGATCTGAGATCTAAGTTACAGATCTACAGTAATATTCAGAAAATTCTGAGGCATATAATGTATAGCAGATCAGATCTGAAGTAACATGGACTGGATGGCCAATCCATGGATCACCACAGTGAAAGGAAGAATGCAATCATTATAGATCTCTCCTACAAGATGATGCCAAAATTCCCTGCAACTCTAATCTTGCAAATAACGTAGTCCTAGAAGAGGGACTGTGTTGTAGGCTCTGGATATGCTTTAGCCTAATGCCAAGATCTGCATCTGAAGCTCCAAGGGTCTAGAACACTCTTTTGAAAGGGATAGAAGAGTTTCCCAGTGAAAAGGTTGCTAGAGATGCATAGATATGAAGAGACCTATCCTCCACTTGCTGCATCTCACAAGGAAAACCCAATCCTAAGTAGGATCAACACTGTAAGTGCAAGATGAAGCTTGGCCAATTGCTAGATAGTGGACAAGACAAACAAGGCTCCTCCAAGAGCTGCTCTAGGAAGGAGGTGGGATTCCCACACAGGAACACCCAATGCTAAGTAGCCTTATTCTCAGCTAAACAACAAAGAATGATAAATGTCTAACCAAACAATATAATCAGAAATGTACATAATCAACAACCCTATCATGCTTCTCTCCTCTTCCTTTTATAAGATGAAAGCCTTGTCAAACCCAAAACCACTTCAATTAATTAGCTCCTTTCACATGTGGAGCCTCCATCTAAAACTGCGTTGTCCATCCATGAGGTATATTCCATCTAGACTACGTTGTAGATTTTCTCAAGGTTGACCCAGTCTCATAGCTCAAACCCATTCACACCTACAAGTGTTTTGTTTACATGGCCCATATTTATCCCTGTTCACATGGGCATTGATTTATTAATTATTTTCAGGAGTTTTACATGTCATCCTTTATTCATGAAACATAAAATGAAACAAAAAACTTATATTCCTCTTAGCTTAGGCTAAGTAGGAATATTACAGTCCTCCCCTTCAAAATGTTGCTTGTCCTCAAGCAACTGATAGGGTGAGTGCTGCAATACTTCTCCTCCCCCATTGGTGACACCATCAAAGATAAAGCTCTCCTCACAAGCCAAGTGTTCACCAAGCTAACCCATCATGAATTGTTCCTCCAAATTCATTATAAGATGTACATAATCCATCCCACAAGGAGTGAAAAATTCAACGGAAATAAACATTACTAGAGAAATGCTTTCTCTAAAACATCTAGCATGAGGTACATAGATAATTTCCATTCCATGTGGTACATACAAACTGCCCATCCTCCCTCCATATATTCCCATAAATAGCACAACTATATCATCCAAGTATGGAAGCATATTACATATATACAAATAGAATTTTGAGCATGAGGAGGTGGGTCAAATCCCACATGTGATGCTAGCGTAGTGCATCTCCTACCTG